>CM035171.1:48864114-48920101 GCA_020205615.1 Panax quinquefolius | reverse complement strand
AATTTCTAAAAATTTTGTTTTTCAAAATTTGCAACTACTTATGAATTCGTTGCAAAAAAGGACCTGATCTGCTGACGAATGACAAGTTTAGTTGCTAAACATACACTTTTAGCAACAACTTATAAAGTCGTTACTGAAATCGTTAACTAAAGGCCCATTTTAGCAACAAAAACTTTTCGTTACTTGCGATGGCGGAAAACAAGTGGTGAAAAATTTTTGCAGCAATTTCCAGCGAAATTTTTCCATTGATGAATTAGCAGCGAAATTTTGCAGCGACTTATGAATTTACGTTGCAAAAGTGGCTTGACCTGAATCTGCTTACGAAGGACAAATTTGAACGTTGCTAAGCATATCTTTAGCCAGCGACTTATAAAGTCGTTGCTAGAAAAATCGTTTGCTAAAGGCCCATTTTTGTAGTGAAGGTAGAGAAAACATAGAGAGAACTAGGGAGAGAAATTGAGAGAGAAATGAAAAAATTAGAGAAGAAATCATGAGAACAAGCTGCTTAATCATCTTTGACTTAACAAAGGAATTCATGGTATAGTCTAATTTATATTTTCAATTGTATGTTCTTGAGTTTTTCTTTAAAATTGGTAATTCGGTGGGATGATTTGCTAAATAGATGATATATGTGTTAGTATAAGTTTATAAAAGCGATAAATATTGTTTATAAATGATTTTTAGAGAATTAATTCATGTATACATGATTTAGTTTAAAGAAATTGTGTTCTTTATAGTTTTTCATTTGCAAATTGGTTTTAAATCCTTTGTAATTGGATTTGGTTGTCTAAATTGAGGAGTTGTTGTAAGAACCATGAATTTCATGAGTAAATATTTATTACGATAAAATAAGAAATGAATATTTATTTTAATATAAATATTGATGTGTTGTGAGGTGAGTAATTGATTAATTCAAATTGACTTTATAAAATTGAGAAAAATGTGGAGTTTATGATAAGCTGAAGAATACCTTGTGTGCTTGCGCTAATGAAATTATGATGATTTAATTAATTAAAGAAGGAATTAATAAGTGAATGATTAATTAATAATATATTGTTAATTAATTGTTATTATGAGTAATAACATATTAATGAATAAATAATTGATCGATATAATAAGATTAATGTTTGTTGATAAATTGCTAAGTGTAACGATATGTAATCACATATTATATAGTAACTACATCTATTTAATATAAAGTATAGTGTGACATTGTGATATGACTATGTAATATAGGAACTATATAGTAAAATAGAATGAATTATAAGTTACATAAATAATGCTTATGTAATGACATGTATGTGTGAGAACATTAAAGATGTACTTTATGTATATTAAATCGATGAATTACAAATTATTTGGTGGGGTGAGTATAATTGGAATAATAAAGTTCTAAGGAGAGATTGATTTATTAGTGACCAATTAAATTGAGTAAATACGTGTTATAAATATTAATTGGACTAGACTAATGTGCATGGATTAGATGAAGTGTATCGTATATATAATCACTTAACGTTTCATTATGTAGTAGCATTAACACATTAAAATTACATTTTGAAAATCCGAAGAAACCAAACTAAGCATTATATAACTAAGTTGTTGAGTTTAAAACTTCGTGTCCCATATTAAGTGACCCCAAACAATAGCTTTATACTCGGATCGTGAACTCTGGCTGCTATAATCCATGGTGATGATGACTATGAAGATGGTGGGAGAAAGCGGTGGTTGGCCACTTCTTCTTGTCCATTATTTTCTTCTATCTCCCATTGATTAAAACAGTGGAGCAAAGCTATGAACTGGGCAGTCATTTATCTATAAATGGCAGCCACATCCCATCCTTTCTTAGTTGCTAAAATTTGTCTGTTAAGTATAATTAGAGAGTCAGTGTTGCTTTGAGAATTGAAGGAGTATAATCGGTTTATTGAGGAGTTCATTTCAAGCTTGAAAAGGTATAATATTGCATTGTGTTCTTAATTTTAAGTTTTGTTAAATTCTTATAATTCTCTTGAATTCTTTGATAATTGGTATGAAATGGCATGTTATTGTGTTATTTGAGGTTGTATGCATGTCTAGGAGTTTTGCGGTTAGTGCAGTTGCGGGTTTAACAATGTATGTGATGAGGCTCTGCGAGAAGTAGAGCCATTTTTTAACTCTTCTTTCTCGAAATGGCAGCTGTGCATATACTTCATAATCTGACATCAGCGTAAGGCTTGCCATTTGCCCGATCTTACATCTTGATCTTGTTGGTCTTGTGTTATTACAGGCTTGTTATGTTAGTTAGATTATGTAACGTGAGAGAAGTCGGTTTATTGTAAAATAATTTTATTTAATTAAATAATGAATAAAATTATTATATATATTATTATTACGTGATAGTATGGTGATGGTTGTTACTATAACCTAATTATATTGAAATGTCGTAGTATTTTGGCTCGTGAAGAATTAAAGTATTTGAATTTCCAAAGGCGAAAATAAAATCTTTTAGAAAATTTTTACGAAAAACCTTATTCCCAGATTTTTAACAAGAATTATTTTTGAACTTCAGAAATACATAATGATAGAATATGAGGAGGATGGATTATGTAATATTAATTTCAAGTATGGCAAACCTGATTTTTTGCTGCGTACTAAATTTGAAAGCGTTAGTGAAGTAAAGCGTTAATGAATAAGCGATGATGCGTGTGATCGTAAGTATTATGCGAGGTAATGAATATCGTATGATATGAGTATAAATACGGTATGTATGAATAATGGTATGTAAGTATATTACGAATGAGTATCGAGTTAGTGTAAGAGAGAAGAATCGTGTATAATCGTTATAAGGCTTTAAGCGAATGTATTGGACTTGTTGGATTTGGTAGGAATTATCTGAAGCCCAGTGTAGAAATGGTTAAAGTCGATTGGAATTAATGTACAAACCCGATGTTTGTTAAATGCAAGCCCAAGCATAAGTTAATTAAACCTAAAGCCCAAATTAAGAATGGGATATGTGGATCGACTTATTGGGTAAGAATGACCCATGGGGCAACCCTTGTGGACCCGTGATCACATGGCACCATCTTGGTGACCAAGTAAAGTGGTTTTACTTGGTAACCAAGAGATGAATAATGGGAGGTGGAATAAGGAAGGAAATGGCCTAAATGTCGTTAAGCCCTCACTTAGCTTTTCTATAAATATGAGAGCTTGATTTTATTATTTACTTGTTAGATTTTCACCAACAACTTAAGTGCTTAATTGTTAGAGAAAAAAGTTAGAAAAGCTAGACTTTGTTAGTTCGAAGAAGAAAGAAGTAAAACGAGGAAGAACAAAGTTTGATCTTGAGGGTAATGATCTGACTATTAATCTTCTATCTCTTCAATTGTAGGTTGATAGAGAAGTTTTGATTGGTAAAACATGTATGCTAAGAAGTGATGAGAATGACTAATCAAAGGACTTAAGCCTTAATAAATGTTGAATAAGTAATTCATACTTATATAAGTAATGAACTCATGAAGAACATGTAAGAACTTAACATGTATCGTAATGAAATAAGTTTGTTAGGATGTTAGTATGATCAATGAATCCATTTGAAGCGATGTAAAAATCTTAAGTAACTAAGTTATGTGAATTTATGAGATTAGGCGATAATCATCGAGAAATTGTGAAATTCTTGGAATGGAAGTCAAAAGTTAACATTGAACTTCGAAAGCGTTGGTTTCGATGGAATTTTCTCAATTGGCATTTTAGAGTTGCGGACTCAAAAATGACCAAATTCCGACTTAGAGCGAATAAGCGAGCTATGAGCGTTCATGAGCGTTTATCGTTTTAGTTAAAAATGAGCTAAAAGGTGAATTCTAAGTTAAAAGATTTGAAAATGTAAAATTCTTGCATTAACACTTAGGCGTGTTATTTGTGAGCTAATGGCTTTTGAGCAGAGCCAATTCGGACTTAAAATGAACAATTTGTGAGTCAGGAAGTTCATTAAACTAAGAAATATGTTAAAATTATGCAGTCTTTGAGGTGGCGCCCACAGTGCCGATCGAGGCACTAATAAGTGGCAGTGTGACTTGAAACATGTCTATGAAACTCTTTGGAGTCTAGTCTTGCTTGTTGTGAAGTTAACACTAAGACTTCATGTATCATAGAGTCAGAACCTTAACTTAGTGTGAGTGTGGCGGCACTTGTTGGCATAGAGAGGAGAAAATGGCGTGGTAAGCGCTTGACACTTGACAAACCTAGAAATGAATGTTTTTGAATATGAAAGGAAAGAGACAATTGATTAATGGTAATCCATACTAAACCTAAAGTAACATTAATTAAGATAATGAAAACCTTAAGTTAACAACTAAAGGTTGAAGATAAATTACTTGAGCGTGAGCGTAAGAACAAGGTAATCGATAAACTTGAACGATGTTAAACAATCTAAGTCGTGATTAGATTGAGAAGAAAGGTAAGATATAGTAGTAAACTTACTTGATTATATATGACCTAATATGGTATGTTATGTGATCATGTATTGTAGAGACCTTAAAGACTTAAGGAAAAGTATTAAAACATTAGCGGGGCGCTAAAATCAAATATTACGACCCTTATGCGAATTCTTTGGACAAGTTTTGTAATTCATATACCTTACTAATGAATTGATGTATGATGAAGTGAAGCCAATTCCTTGACTAAAATACTTAAGATGTTTTATGGATTTCTTATAGTCTATTGAAATGTTATCAAAGTTGTTAAGTTTTGCCAAACTATTTTGGTATGGTTTTCAAAGGAAGATTGAGTATCGTAAACAAATGTTTTGTCATCAAGCAGCGAGACGCGTGAGGTTGCTAAACCTTAGCGTACATACGTTTAAATTTAAGGAAAAGAAGTGCTATTTTGACCCTATTATTCAAAATCCATACAATTTAAATCTCAACTTGATGAGCTAGTTAACCATACATTAAATCTATAATCTTTACATCATTATTAAAGCGATGTTAAAACAATAAAATTGTTGTAATATATTAAAACTTTTTACATTTCCTTCTTTACTTGCCGATGTTAAACTTAATAAAATTGAATATTTAAAACTTTTTACATTTCCTTCTTTCTTGCCTGAATACATGACTTTACATTACATCTCTTTGATTCGATCTTATATCATGAATCGTTACAACAAAATGACTATACAAAGTCTTACATCATAACTAAATATCCATATACATTGGATAGCTCGACTTCTGATTCAACAACGTATTACGTTCAAAATATGAAATACATTTCTCATAAAACATAAGTAATCTTTGTGAATATAGATCTCTATAACTCACTTAGCACATATCTTTACCTTAAAATCTTGACACCGCAAAAGTGGTTATTTGCAAGAGTGAGCTCGAAAGCCAAGCAAAAGTCTAACATTTTTCATGCATCACATATACACATAATAACATGCTCGATATATACATCTCATTAAAGTAACATGGCATACATGCTTTTAATTCACATAGCAAATATAAAGATTGAGTTCCTTACTCAATCATCATTATAACCAAAACAATGCGGTCATATATTGACTTTAACATTTCATGATTTCAACATGCATAACATATCATGCAATTTAAAGCAGTTCATCAGTCCACGTAGAAAATAGGGCAAAAAGACTTGCCTTGATGGTTGTTTACGATAACGGTTTAACGACTTACGATTATCTGCACTTCCGTGCCCTACACAATTATATAATCATACACATCAACTATTAGTCACATAACAACACATAGTAATTGTAATGTAAACTCTACTCCACATCTCATAATCTTTTCTATTAATTAACACCTGATATTCCCGATTAGATTGTGCTAACTTTTGACTTATGACTCACTATATTTCTTCTTAGTCAAACTCAAAATTCATTCAAGTGCTTAAGTCTTGCTAGGACTACTTATTGGTTTTATATTAAACCCATTTCATATCCTATAATATTCATTTCAATTGAATTGAAACACTTTTTAAGTTCATTAACACTTGGCGACGTTTGACGTTTATTAAATCCTGCCTTGGATTTTTCTCTCTTGTGTATACTTACTATGCTTCTATAACTTATCTAATACATTATTTATTAATGTTAAGCATCATTATATTTACTAACATACATGTTTTGTAACTTAGGACATCATCTTTTATAAATCGAGAACCTTACACGTGCATATGTGCATGCTGAAAGCATCCTCAGTGCCCTAAAAACACAATAGTCCTAAAGATGACCATTTTGACTACTGTTACAGACCTCAAATTAAAAAACTTAAAAGCATGAAAGTTGTAGGTCTATTAGTCCTCGTTTGGATCATCTTGAATCAACTCAATCGAGTTAGTATGAAAAGTTATGGCTATTTTACTACTGAGGAGACCAAAATTGTCAGACTCAGACTTTTGTCCCCATGCATGGCATGAGAACTAGGCTAACGATGGCGCGCACGAGATTAGTCTTTGGGTATTAATTTCAATGTTGGGGCATGAATTTTAATATTTGAGTGCGAACTTACATGTTGGGGCTCGAATTTTGGTATTTGGGCGCGAATTTAACATTTAGGGCTCCATTTTTGCTGGTTGGTAGCAAAACTTCTGAGAACCAACCACGAAGAAACGAAACAACTAAATTTACATCTATAACAATTTCTAACACTAATTAACATGCATAACTTCGCCGTAAACTACACATAAACATTAACAATCATCCATATAACAATTACCAACAATTAAACAACTACTTTAGAAAACTTAATTCTTTGAAAACAACATTTTTTAAGAAAAACTCCATTATTAACGTTGTTTAACAACTGTAATATCAATAATAACCCAAACTTGATTACTTTAAAATGCGATTCTCTGAAATTCATACCCAATTAACATACATAAGCTTCAATTTCACAATTAGCATACAATCACATACTAATTTTGTTATACTCAAAACATGTTCATATTAAATCCTCATATATCCTTTGTAAAACCAATTTCGTTTCTCTTTGAGCGTGTTTATAAACTACAATCATATATATATATATACTAGTTATTATCAAAACATATGGTTTCATCATCAATTAGTAAAACATATGGATTACAGAAAATTTTTGTAAACATATTATACCTCAGTGAGTGAATTTCAAGAACACAGAGACTAAGGAATTATACTGTAAAAGATATATGTTAAGATTATAAAACATACCTTTTGTTGCTTTGAAATTACTTGCTTAATCACTAAAAGCGTTTTGGAATTACAGAACCCTTTCTCTCAATTTTCTCTGATACTTCTCTCTCAAACCCTCTGTAATTCTCCTTCTCGAGAAAACTTCTATTTTTCTTCTTAGGATTAAGCGAATGCATTATCGTAAACTAAAACTAACTGAACTCGCGTCTTATTCAAGCGTTTAAAAGCAGACACTACTAATGGCCTTATTAATTTAGCGGTTACCATAATTATTATATATTATTTATATTTTATTTAATTTAATTTATATTACTAATAAATCAAATTTAAAAATCCAAAAGCCATAGGGCTTTGTTTGGCAAAATGCTTTAAAATTAAAGACTTAATATATTTAAGCCTTGTTTGGCAAAATAAATTAAAACTACTTTAATTTATTTTAATAACCACTATAATATAGTTATTTGTCACACTTCTAATTAATTAAGTTTTCATACTTAATTAATTAATTCTAATAACAATTCATTGCATAATATAATAATTTATTTGATCATTATAAACTCTCTAACTTAATTATTAAATTAAATTAGATTACTATTTCAAAATAATTACTTTCCTTAACTCATTAATTATTTATTAAACAAATAAATAATCAAATCACATCAAATCGATTAAACAAATACTTATTCACGATAAACACATCCATTAAATATTTATATAATTGATAAATATTTAAATTTTAATTAAAAATATGGATTGTTACATCATTCCCTCCTTACAAGGATTACATCCCCGAAATCACAACTTTCAAAACAACACATTCGTTACATTCTTCCCTACTTTCAAGATTACATCCCCGAGAATCGAAGGCGAAAATTAAACAAATAACTTAGAGTAATCTTTCATCATTTTATCTAAATATAGATTTTATATTTCCTACTACATTCATTACTTTAACAAATTCTAGGTTTCATTTAATAACTTTCACTTGAACTTCGATTCCTTTTCTAAGGATCGTTGTCATCAACACACGGGATATTACATTCACCCTTTCTTACAAGAAATTTCGTCCTCGAAATTTTATCAATTAATATTCATCTATCAAAATAGATTTTCGTCACTACTTCATTCATTCATTGGTTTCTATAACCACTTTCTTTTCACAAAGATCTTTCTACAATTATTAACTTTTCTATTAAAAGTTTCACGTTATTCTTTGATAACTCATCTACTTCTCACTTGAAAATCTCTTTTCTCACTTATTGACATATTCATCATTCGATTATTATATTCTCGACTTACTTCTTTCTAAGGAATATTTTCCTTTTCACTTCCATCTTGCGAATAACAAGAATCTTCCACATTGTTCAATAATTGGGAAGTAGTCTGAATAACTTTCGAAATTTAAAAGATTCCAAATCATCTTTGAGGTCACAGGCCAGTGAACTCTTCTCTAGGTTTAATAGTGCTTCACCCCGGTTCTTCACACTTTAAACCCTCTTTGGCGAATGTTTATCAATCACACGGCTGAAAACACCCTCATGAAGTACTCTAGGTTATCGACCTATTATACATGTATTGTGCTTAAACATTTCGGTATGAAAGTATAAACTAAGCGTAACCTCTAATAAAAGAGTTGTTCATCTCGAATTTAGAGTGCAAACATTCATTTGAGGTCTAATGACCACGAACCTTGTCCACGATTATAAGTAATCTTTCGACTTTAACTTTTATAGTCATACGACTATAATGACTTCAAAAGTACTTAGGGGATCGATCCTTCCGTTACATGTATTGTGCACAAACATTTTCGACCTGAAAGTATAAAACTAAGTGCAACCCCTAAATAATAGGGTTGTTCATCTCGACTTTTCAACATACGAATCCGCACCAAAATAATTTGGTTTGGCATAACTTCTCAAAAACTCTTGAATTTCACGAACATCTTTCATATTTGTCTATTTGAATCAAATAGCATAGACCTCTACAATAATTAGTACATCGACCAAAATATACGTATATATACATACATATGTATTCTCATATCTTAAAGAAATCTCAAAAATCTTTTTATGGCGTCATGATCTGCTTTATATTTACGATCCATTGAGGATTCCAAATCGTTTGGTGACTTTATCATACTACATCATACCATAGTGGTGGTGTGATCCTTAGATCATCGACACTAGGTATCTTTGCATTGATGACTCCATCGTTTTTATCATCTTTGCACGAGTTACATGATGCATTAATGATATAAAATACATTTGATATATTGCAAATCATTTTTGTCTAGCCAAAGTAATTAGCATAGACATCTGAATAACAATATTGTTGTTAAAACTCATTGGTTCCATCATTTGATCGATGTTTTTCAAAAAAATAAAAGTGTAAACATCGTACGCGAAGTCGATAAATTTTGAAAGTCTAGCATAGCTAGTAGATTTAGAATACCTATGCTTCCACCATCGACTCCACTTTCTATAATGATCCATTGCTTAATAGGTTACATCTATTCCTATCATCCTCGATACTCCATTTACACTTATCTATACCCGGTTCGTCAAACTTACCACACGTTATGAGTTCGAGGGAACTTGCCACGATCATATGAGTTTAAGAACTTATCCTAGTCGGACCATAAGCGTCCATTATTTGAGGGTTCAAAAACATACCATATAATTATGAGTCATGAACCTACCATAAGTATGAGTTTTAAGAACTCGCACTTAAACCTTATAATATTCTCTAACTATACTCTACCTATACATTATACACATGAAAAGAATCACCTTCTCAGCGGCATATAGCAAATAGCGCGACATAAACATTCCATGATTATCAATGTGATAAAGCGAGTGCAAGCACAAAACCCTCACCCATACTGAAGGTTTGTACAACTCGGCCATCACATGAGTCCTCAATTGAAATCCCACTAACTCTATCTTGCTCATAACTTGCTCTTTTGCTCGTCTGAATTCCTCGTATCACATCATCTATAACTCCTCATGAGTTATCTCGTCTTATTCATAGTACACCATCTTCATAGCATTAAGCTATAATCATTCAAAATTACATACCATCTTTCTTTTATAACTTAAATAGATCACGTCGTGATCTTATTCTATAATCATCTCCTTAACATTCTTTTCTTAACTTCGTGATCGTTTTGTTTCTGATCCTCATTCTTTCCTTTTCATCATTTACGACATTATTAGTTATCTTGGCTTTTGGAGTTAGGAAACTCCCATTTCTTATCTTTATATCTCTTAGATTCTTCTTTGAATCTTCTTGTTTATAAAAAAAATTCTTCCTTTAAAATTTCTAACTTGATTACATCGCTCAAAATTTCATTCGAGTTCTACACTTTTCATCATACGTGTCCATTTCTACACTTGGTACACATCGAGTCTCTATGGTTTCAATATGAATGCATTTGGTGGTTTCCCACAAACAACCAACAAACTAGGTTAGAGTTACTGGTTAGTATATACCTCCATCTGAAGGAATCGTTTAGCCCAGATACCATACATCAACTACTAAAGAGTACAATTGCACCATACTCTCTATTCTTATCTTCTTTATCATTCTCTCTTTTTATAGACATTGTCTATTTATTATCACCTTACATCCTTATTATTGGGTTGGGTAACCCCACATTCATATTCCTTATAACTCTCGAGAGATTCTTCTTTGAATCCTTTTACATGAGTTTAAATCCCTTCTTTATAAATTTCTTAAATTTCTTCTTATTATTCAAACTCTATTTGAGCTTATTAGTTTCATTATCTTCACCTCTCTTCTCTAAGGTTATAGCCTAAGGTACTCTACCTACAGGTTTATAACCTCTGACTTTGATACCAACTATATGACGACCCCAAAATCCATACAATTTAAATCTCAACTTGATTTGTTAACCATACATTAAATCTCTATCTTTACATCATTATTCGATGTTAAAACTTAATAAAATTGTGGAATATTTAAAACTTTTATACATTTCCTTCTTTCTTGCCTGAATCATGACCTTTACATTACATCTCTTTGATTCATCTTATATCATGAATCGTTACAACAAAATGACTATACAAGTCTTACATCATAACTAAATATCCATATACATTGGATAGCTCGACTTCTGATTCAACAACATATTACGTTCAAAATATGAAATACATTTCTCATAAAACATAAGTAATCTTAGTGAATATAGATCTACTATAACTCACTTAGCACATATCTTTACCTTAAAATCTTGACACTGCAAAAGTGGTTATTTGCAAGAGTGAGCTCGACGACCAATAAAGTCTAACAGTTTTCATGCATCACATAACACATAATAACATGCTTGATATACATCTCATTAAAGTAACATGGCATACATGCTTTTAATTCACATAGCAAATATAAAGATTGAGTTCCTTACTCGATCATCATTATATAGCCAAAACAATCGGTCATATATTGACTTTAACATTTCATGATTTCAACATGCATAACATATCATACAATTTAAAAGCAGTTCATCAAGTCCACGTAGAAAATAGGGCAGAAAGACTTGCCTTGATCGTTGTTTACCAATAATAGTTTAACGACTTACGATTATACGCACTTCCGTGCCCTACACAATTATATAATCATACACATCAACTATTAGTCACATAACAACACATAGTAATTGTAATGTAAACTCTACTCCACATCTCATAATCTTTTCTATTAATTAACACCTGATATTTGATTAGATTGTGCTTAACTTTTGACTTATGACTCACTATATTTCTTCTTAGTCAAACTTCGAAATTCGTTCAAGTGCTTAAGTCTTGCTAGGACTACTTATTGGTTTTATATTAAACCCATTTCATATCCTATAATATTCATTTCAATTGAATTGAAACACTTTTTAAGTTCATTAACACTTGCACGATGTTTGACGTTTATTAAATCTACCTTTGATTTGCCTCTCTTGTGTATGCTTACTATGCTTCTATAACTTATCTAATACATTATTTATTAATGTTAAGCATCATTATATTTACTAACATACATGTTTTTGTAACTTAGGACATCATCTTTTATAAATCGAGGAGCACTACACATGCATATGTGCATGCTGACATCTCAGATGCCCCTAAAAACACAATGTCCTAAAGATGACCATTTTGACTACTGTTACAGACCTCAAATTAAAAAACTTAAAGCATGAAAGTTGTAGGTCTATTCGTCCTCGTTCAGGATCATCTTGAATCAACTCAATCGGAGTTAATTATGAGAAAGTTATGGCCATTTTACTACAGAGGCCAAAAGCTGTCAAACTCGGACTTTTGTCCCCGTGCATGACACGAGAACTAAACTAACCAGTGGCGCCATGATGCAAGATTAGCATTAGGGCACGAATTTCAGCGTTGGGGCATGAACTTGGCTTTGCTGAGGCTTGAATTTTTAGCGTTTGGGCAAAATTTGACCATTTGGGCTCCATTTTTTGGTATTTGAAGTGGCAAAACTTCTGAGAACCAACCACGAAGAAAGCAGAACAACTAAATTTACATCTATAACTTAATTTCTAACACTAATTAACATGCATAACTTCATCATAAACTACACATAAGCGTTAACAATCATCCATATAACAATTACCAACAATTAAACAACTACTTTAGAAAACTTAATTCTTTGAAAACACTATTTTTAAAGAAAAACTCCATTATTAACGTTGTTTAACAACGTAATATCAATAATAATAACCATTAAACTTGATTACTTTAAAAATGCGATTCTCTGAAATTCATACCCAATTAACATACATAAGCTTCAATTTCACAATTAGCATACAATCACATACTAATTTTGTTATACTCAAAAACATGTTCATGTTAAATCCTCGTATATCCTTTATAAAACCAATTTCGTTTCTCTTTGAGCGTATTTATAAACTACAATCATATATATATACTAGTTATTATCAAAACATATGGTTTCATCATCAATTAGTAAAACATATGGATTCTGAAAAATTTTGTAAACATATTATACCTCGGTTGAGTGAATTTCAAGAACACGAGAGACTAAGGAATTATCTTTGTAAAAGATATATGTTAAGATTATAAAACATACCTTTTGTTTGCTTTGAAATTACTTGTTAATCACTAAAAAGCGTTTTGGAATTACAACCCTTTTCTCTCAATTTTCTACGATACTTCTCTCTCAAACCCTCTGTAATTCTCCTTCTCGGAAAACTTCTATTTTTCTTCTTGAAGCTTAAGCGAATGCATTATCGTAAACTAAAACTAACTTGACATACGTCTTATTCAAGCGTTTAAAAGCAGAGCACTACTAATGGCCTTATTAATTCATTGATTTACCATAATTATTATATATTATTTATATTTTATTTAATTTAATTTATATTACTAATAAATCAAATTTAAAAATCCAAAAACCGTAGGGCTTTGTTTGGCAAAAACTTTAAAATTAAAGACTTAATATATTTAAGCCTTGTTTGGCAAAATAAATTAAAACTACTTTAATTTATTTTAATAACCACTATAATATAGTTATTTGTCACACTTCTAATTAATTAAGTTTTCATACTTAATTAATTAATTCTAATAACAATTCATTGCATAATATAATAATTTATTTGATCATTATAAACTCTCAACAAATTATTAAATTAAATTAGATTACTATTTCAAAATTACTTTCCTTAACTCAAAATAATTACTTTCCTTAACTCATTAATTATTTATTAAACAAATAAATAATTGTTAATTCACATTACGAGGATCAAATCAATTAAAACAAATACTTATTCACGATAAACACATCCATTAAATATTTATATAATTGATAAATATTTAAATTCTTTTCTATTTAATTAAAAGATTACGATTAAATTTTTTTAATATAATTATTGAATCCTAATTATAATTTAGAAATATTAATTTTATTTTTGAAAACCTAAAGTAAAAATTTTAGAAATTTATTTTTTGAAACCTTAGGTTTTAACCTGAGGTCCAAAACCTAAGGGTTAAAACCTAATGTCAAAGTGTGCCATTAAATTTTCTAGCTAAAGACTAAAATACCCTTTAGTGCATTATTGGATTTTTTGTCAGTGTGGGAGTTGGTGAACCACCCTTGACTTGTTTATGGGCCCAGAAATATCATCACATATCAACCTGACATCTCGGCCACATTATTGCATCAAATAATTTATAGATTAAAGTGAGAGAAAACTCACTTTACTTAGCAAGATTAATGACCTCTTTTCTCTCTCTAAAATTCGGGACTAAGAGTGATAATGGTGATGAGATAAGCCCGATATCATCCCTTATCTCTCTAGATCGGATCATGAAATCGATTAATGGATCGAAGTTAGAAGAGGTATAAACCTAATTTTCAAAATCCTTAGATTTGATGTTAGATGTTATGTTTTGTTGTTTAATGTTGTGTAATAAGGTGTCTTTTAGTGATGGGTTGTTAAATCCCGGATCCACAACATCAAAATGCTTTCGAAATTGATGATTTTAGAAATATGGAAAAATGTTGAAATATGGCACGTGACCGTATGTGTCGAGGCCCTTAGATCTTGATCTGTTAGTTGTTTGTTGTGTTTATGTTAAAATCATTTCTTTGCCATGTGGACTATGATGGAACTTGAATCAAGCCTAGAACATGTGTGTGGTATAAGTTATTAGTGGTCGAAGGTGGTTGACCAAACCGTGGCCGAATGAATCTGGGTAACCCAGTTTCCCGAAAGCGTCGACAACTTTTAGGGCCTCTGATCTTGCGTGTTTAGTTGTTTGGCTAATTTGTTGTTTGGATCTTGTATCGACATGGGGACTACATCTAAGCTTTTATATATTACTCGAGATCATGACACCGGTGAAAGATATTAATGGTCAAGCGTGGGATGACCAGTTGCTAAAGAAACATTTCGAAATGTTGAAACGATTTTACAGGCTACTTTGACCGGCCCGGATCTTCATAGGTGATGTTGTTATGATGATCTAATGTTATATAATTGTACCTGACATCTCCTCTACATGTTTAAAGCTTTAGAACATAATTAGAAAGTCAGTTAGTAAGATATAAGGAGATAAACATAACACCATCATTTGTTCTTCATTTTTTGGAAAACCGAAAATGAAAACGATTATCGAAATTTTACATATATTAGATCTTGCTATGATGATGTAGTTTGAGCATGAAATGGATTTTTGATCATAGTATTGCATGTATACTCTGATATTAACACTGATATCTGACCATGATAATATCAAGAACCTTTGCTTAAATGTTGGTGAAATAGTCGCCCAGTTAAGCGACTTGGGTTTACGGGTTCTTGCTCAAGAACACCAAGAACACCTATAGCGACAGTTACGTCATTATAGAGATACTTATTAATAATTATTTTTGAAAATTATTTATTTTATTTAATAATTAGAAATAAATAGTTTTTAATTATGAAAATACATAATAAATTCCTAAAAATTATTTTAAAGTTAGAAAATAGTTTTAATTATTTTGAGTATATTTCATAAATATTTTATATTTTTGGAATATAAATGGTATTTAATTTATTTAATTATAATATTAAATAAATTATTTAAAAATGACTTTAATCATAAAAATCATGAAAAATGATATTATGGTATAAGAAAATATTTTAAGCGACTTTTAATATTTTGTGATGAATTTCATTAATTAATCAATATTAATGATAACTAAGTTATTTAATAAATATATTAAATAAATTGTGGAAAATTAAATTTATGATTTAAAATCATATAAAAATGATTTAAGTGTTATAAAAATATTTGAAGTTATAAAATATAACTTTTGATATTTTATCATGAAAATATTAATTTTTTAATATTAATAGCATTTATCGAATAATGAATTTAATTGTTTAAAAATCATATAAAAGTGATTTTAAAGTATTAAAAATACTTTGTGAAATAAATATATTATAATATTATGACATATATTTCATTAATATTTGATAATAAATAGATATTAATAATAATAGAATATTGTGGTATTTATATTATATAAATCTGATATTAATGATTGAAAATTAAGCGATAAATGATAATAATTATTTAAAAATTATTACGAGCTTATGAAAATATTTTGATAGTTAATAAATTATCTTAGATAATGGTTAAGAGTTTAGGCGGAGTTGACTCAAAATTTTTGTCCGTGAGGCCATTAGGAAATCGAAATTATCTGAGAACTTCATTTCGAGCTGTAAAAAGTTTGACTTGACATTAAGTCTTATGTCTTTGTATAGGTGATAGGGTTATGTGATAATGTGTTTAGGTTATTTTAAATATGTGATGATATTATTCTAATTTTATATCGATATTATTTACATATTAGGTTCGAGATAAAGCTTATTAAATTGCATAGCGGTAATCAGCGGTTAAATACAAGTTTTTCTTTAACTTTCGACCTCGAGTTGTATTATTGATTATATTTATGGTTAATCATTTACGATTGCCGTATCTAAAATTATTAAATTGCACCTAATGCGTATGACGTGTATTCATCGGTATGAAAAATTTGATCACCTTCATTACCCTTGGGTCGAGGATATATTTATTATGTTAAATGCTTGTTCGATCGAAAAATTTATTCTGCTTAGTTCGCGATCATATTGTAGAACTTTAGCTTGACTATTATTCAAATCATTCAATCATGATATATCCTTAAATAAATTTATACTTCTTTGGGCAAACCTATGCTCACCCTTGATATATCATGATAAACATTGCGATTAAGATGAATCGTCGAGATCTGAGAAAAGGTCGAAAGCAGTTCCATCTTTAGTATATGTATGCGATTAGATTTGTATAAGTATTGTATATTAATGTTATATGTTAGACAAGTTATGAATTGTGTATATGTTAAGGTTACTTTCGACCTTGGGGAAAAAATGTGTAAAGTTATTGTATAAACAATTTATGTTTATATCTTCCCCGATAATTATAGAATGATTGAACAAGATGCATGATGATTTAGGACCCGGTTTGGGGCTCTCACGATTGGTATCAAAAGCATGGGTTATGAACCTTATGTAGGAATACACGAGACTAATAATCATAGTGATTAGGATAAGTACTAACTTCGGTTAACTTCGGTTATCATTTGGCACCCACTCTCCTTTGAATCTCAAAATCAGTCTTTATCCACCTTAAATTTTTCTTCCTCATTTTACATGATCCTTTTCCTAATTTTCTACGCATTCTTCATCATTCTCTTGGGATTCCTTTACTCTGTGTCCAACAAGGTTGGGCGAGCTTCTTACAAATAATTTTCTTGAGACCTCTACGGTCCCTTTACTTATCTCTAATTTCTCCATATCTCTTATTAACTCTTCTGAGTTGTTAGTGAAACAATTTCTCCCTTCCTTTTACGCTTGGCAGCGTCGACTACTCGTTTGCCTTTTCGGGTGATAAAGAATATCGCGATCAAAATCCTTAATTAATTCTAACCACCTCCTTTGGCGCGTATTCGACTCATACGTGTGAAGATATATTTCATACTCTTGTGGTCGTGTATATCTCACATTTCTCTCAAATACAAATAATGTCTCCAATCTTCAGCGTAAAAACTATTGCCGCTAACTCTAAGTCATGGTAGGGTATCATTTTTTAAATCCTTGGGTTATCATGACGTATCTGTGATGACCTTGATATCTTTGCATTAGCACCAACCAAGTCCTCATGTAACACATCACTATACACCACAAATCCTCCGTATCATCGGTAATGATAATAAAAGGCACTTTGTGTTGGGTAAAATCTAATTACGCACAACCACTTCTTGTAGTATACATGGTCAACAAGTAATAAAGTAAAAAGTAAAATATCGTTCCCTCGAAATTGTTTAATAAAAATCACCAAGTTAACACCTTAACCAACTCGATCTTATTTAAGCGAATGAATTTCAATTTATAAATAAACTAATCTAATTACCACTAGTTAAATTAAGATTACGGAGATTTAAGATCCACAACTTCACTTATTGATTCATTTAAGTTAACACACTTCTCATCAATTATTATCTATCTCGAATTGTTAATCAAGAACACTAAGCGAGATAAAACCATCTCTTGATGCATAATACCCATACTCACTTAAATCCACAGATGATAGAATTAAGCAAGACACCTAATTAACTAATCCACTATATCTCTATGTGAATTACAATTAAAAATAATTTAAAAGCACAAGTTCTCTATAAGATTACATATAGGCGTAAAAGGTATATCTCTATCCTAAACACGGATCGTGAATTCCAATACATCAAAATCACAAACACATCTTATATCGTGATCAAATCTAAATCTATGCTTCATCTCTAGAGTTCATATAGATTATCACGGTAATTGTTAACTAAGCGATTAAGCAATTAAGTTCAAATCACAATAAACAATCCTCCTGATAGAACATAATAATTGATAGTGAAGCGTATTAAAATAAACTACACAATAAGATCCATTGTAATCTCGAACAAAGAATTAGTTCATGATTATTGAATTAAAACTAAGAATCCACAATTGAATACACATAAAAGACAAAGATAGAAGGCGATGAGAAGATAGAATCATTTATGCTGCATTTGAAGCTCCCTCCTTGCTCTACTTTGAATCTTGATGGTCTCCAAGTTGTTTCATTCTCAAAACTTCATTAGAACTATGATTTTGATCTAATTTACTCTAATCTAATCTAATTGAATCCTCTATCTAGTCTCTAATATCTAATAATCCTTATGATTCTCCTCCTTTTATAAGTCTCTTTATATGCCTTTAAGTCCTCTTAGAAGTCCTTGTGTCGATCGGATCAAAACAATCCTTCCGGGACTCAAATTAAACTAAAATTAGCATTTTCTACGCATTTTACGGGCATCGCCTATCCGGTGAAGAGGTCTAGGCTTGTTTTGGGTCCGCCCCGGTGAAATTAGGGGCTTTGCTTTGATGCTTGCATTCCCACCCGTGGCGGTTTTGTGAAGGAAACTTTTACGCATTGTTGTCCTTTGGGAAATCCGCCATAACGTTTGATCAGGAAAAATTCTGAGACTGCTACCTATCAAATAGAAGATATCGGCGAGATCTACAACTTTCATTCTTTAAGACTTTAGAAATAACGGATGGATAAAGGTCGAAATTGGGCTAGAAGTAGCTAGCTTTATACAAATGGCCACCCAAAAGCGGTGGCGTTCGACGTCCGTTGGTACAAATGTCATAACTCTTGCATCAGAACTCCGATTGGAATGATTCATGATATTCGAGCTAAGAAGAAGCTCCTGATGTAATCCATGTTCCAACCAAGAGCGAAATAAACATAAAATTCAAAGCGATGTAGGAATTGTTTTCTTTGCGTTTTCATACCAATTCTTTGTGATTTCAACTCCCAGCATATAATCTACAAAAGCGAACACAAAATGCATGAAAAGTAACTAAGAAACATGAGATTACATGAAATAATTCAAGTAATAGATGCGAGATAAGTAGGTATAAAACCTACTTATCAAATACCCCAAACTTAAACCTTTGCTTGTCCTCGAGCAAAAACACAAAATAATAATGCTATGCTGATGCAACTAAACTACATGCCTACGAATCCGGTAGTAATGGCGAAAACAATCTATTTAGCAAGCCTTAGAAATCAAGTAAACATGATAATACATCATATCAAAACCAATTAATAATTTCTCAATCGATCATCAAATCTTAGGCATTATCACTAATATATAGTGCGTGTGTGCTCCTGACACAATGTTAAGCGATATAAAATCAAATTTAACACATAATAAGTCTCTTGAAGGCATCATACGATGTAAACTCAAGAAATCCAAAAATAAGCTAGATCGACTAAAATAAAATAATTACCAATATCATGAATTCGACATGGGATACTTATGCTTTATTTTCCATCTACGGGGCTTTTGCTCTTATTTCCGTTTTATTTATTCTTTTTTTTCTATTTTTTTTTTTCTTTTTGGATAGTGAGTCGTTTTACTCTCCATCTCGCTTTGTGTTTATGAGGTGCATTTCACGCTTCTTCTCGACCCCACGAGGACTCGATTTATTCAACTTTCGATATCTTTTTTTCTTTTTTAGAAGCTTATATACCCCAATTTTCCTCGAAACTTAGGTTCTTGCCTAATTCTTAGCCTTCACTTCTATTCTTGTCATTCTCTTATTTAAACTAGCATTATCGTTTAGAGGTCCTTTATGTATCAATTTAAACTCGATCATTCAACACATTGTTTTCTTGTGATATCCTTATTATACCGATTTCAAGCGAGAAAAGACTAAATTCATAACAAGAATTCACATCAAAGCTCTAATAGTCGATCTTATAATTGTCTACCCAATTCTAATCTCATCATTGGCCAAAACAAACTATAAACTATCTAACAATTGGATTCATACAAGATGTACTAAATCTTATATAAACATAGTAAACTAACTTCTGAATTTTTCAAATATTCAATTTTTTTTTCAAGAATGCAAAAAACTAAATGTAACTATCTGAACTTCTGATGTAAATAACTAACTATATGCAATCGACACTAAAATGCCCCCAAACTTAAAACTAGACATTGTCCTCATTGGCTAAGATAGGAAAAATTAAAGAGAGGACTTCCTAAAAATAAAGCCTTTTCCTCCTTATGCTGCTAAAAATGCAGAAGAATAGGCGGACACATTGGAATGGATCGGAACCACACTTGACTTGGACTTGACTAACTTTGTGAATATGATAGAAGCAAAACTTGTTAGATCCTAAGACATGCAAATTTATTAACTAATAATATAAAACCTAAAAAAACTATAAATACAAATTAAACTTGGGTTGCCTCCCATAAGCGCTTGATTTATAGTCCTTGACCCGGACTTTTTTACAGTGGCGCTATCAATTCCTCTTCGAAAGTTGAGAAATCCTCCATCCATCAGTAGTAAATAATCCTTTGGGAGGTTCCCACAAGCGTTGGCCATAGCATCCAAGTCACCTAAACTGCTCTGACTCGGTATAATCTCCATGTAGAAGGGCAAATGACTAGGTGCTATCTCCATTGTGTTTTTGATCATATTTGGGCATGCAAGTATGTCAAACACAATGGGCTCTTCGTATATCTTCTCTTTCTCTTCCCACCACGGCTTCATTATTGCATTCGCTCTTATATAAAGAGCTTCGTCGACATGACTACCAAGTGGGCATGATTTTGCAAATCTAACTGGACCCTTGAACTTTAGTGGAGAAGGCACTTAAGGCATTAATAACATCGTCTCATCCTCGTTAGTACTCATAGTTAGTTCATCCCCACGTGTCTCCTCTTTTTCAACATCTCGTGTCTCATCCAGTTGTAGATTTGGTTCAGGCACTTCATCAATCTCGGAATCCTTGTCATAACACCAATTGTTTTGAGGATAGTTATTCAAGGCTTTGAACATTTGATCTATCTAATTTTGAAGATTTTGAATTGACCTCACTTGATTTTGAATTGTCATCTCTTGATTAATCCTCCTCTCCTCTTGGTTTGCTATGCCTTTCAATATTACATCCATCAGATTTGGCTTTTCTTCTTGTGGCAATGGATGTGGACATGAAAATTCTGGTGTGTATGATGGTTTGGAGCATAATATTGGTCTTCTTATCGCTCCACTTGTGAATCCAAGGGTGATCTTGAAAATAGTATGAAGCCATCGTGTTTGATGATAAAGCATATGATGGTATTCATTTATTAATAAAAGTATTAATTTATTAAAGGCTTTTAATTATCTCGCGATCTTTGTTTTATAATATGTGATAAACCCAGGATCGTTCTAATGAGATCTAAATTCTTAGAAAGCTTAAAAACTAAAATAGTTCCCCAATCGTTGGATTACTAAATTGGGGATTAGTGAATCCGGATAGATTGAATACATACGTTAACTTTTCGTTGGATGAGGATGATTGATCTCATTGATCATTTTGTGTTGGAACAACTAAAGCAAGTATGTAGGTGCTTATTAGAGAATAAGTTCACTTTGAGCATTGGCTCATTAAGGAAAACCTAATGGAGTTTTATTTGCTGTCGATAGGAATTCACAGAAGTGATAGTAGTATAAGTGATCCTTGGACTTGAGATCATCATAGTATCTTGTGTATGATGAGGTTATACTTTGACTTATTCCTTAAGACCCTTAGGGTATATCGAAGAAGGTATGCTTGGGTATAATAAGTTATGCATGGAGATAATGTATGATCGATAAAGAATCTACCATACAATAAAGAGAGAAATGTCTATGTGATTACGATAAATATGACCCAGTGATCCTTGGCCCGTGAGAATGAAATTAGAAAGGAGTTTCTAATTTGCATTATTTAGTGTTGTGCATTTAAAGTCAAAATCATATAATTAAATAAAATAAGACTTGTGATGAATTCATATGTTTATATTTAATTGGGACATTGTATGGTGGAAGAGGATTGAATTGTCTGATAGGACTATTTTCGAAGGTTCTTTAATGATTAATGTTGAAATCTATATTATCGGAAATGCGTTGATGCTGGAGGGAGGCTTATTCTATTGTAGAATAAATATTATTTATTTAAATAAATTAATTATTTAATTTATTTATTTAAATAAGATTAGAATTATTCTAATTGATTTTTTATTGTATAAATTTAAAAAAAAAAAAATCAATTTCGCTGCCTTTAAAATTATATTCACAAAAACCGCTTGACAACTATCTCAATGTGGCGCACAGTTCAAGGAGGTGGTTTTGTTTGAGATATTGGGTCACGTCATGTATTAATCTTGTAAAAGGAACGGTTTTTACATATATATATATATATATATATAATAGTTATATATATGTTATTCTTAATTATTATATAATTAAAATAAAAGTATGTCGCAATTTACATCCATTAGAGTTGGCTTTTTCCCCTTGTGGCAATGGATTGATGAAAATTAGCATGTGTATAATGGTTTGGAGGCGTAATATTGGTCCATAAGTATCGCTCGATGGCGAATCGGGTGATACCCCAAACTTGATGATAATTAGCATATGTATGATGGTTGAGGTGGTGTCAGACCCAAAACTAATGCATTGATGACTTAGGTGATTACGGCACTGATAATTGCAATTAAGCGTATCCTTTATTGTGAAAGTCGATTACGTTGAAATTTCTGATGACGTCGACTTCTTGAAAGTGTCTCGAGTTCTTGGCGATAATCTGAGAAAATGCATTGAGACCATCAATCCAAGCTCCCTTGCGTTTGAGTCGTTCTAAATTATCGACCATTGATAATTAAATTACGCCATGGTACGAAAAGAAAGAAAATAGGAAGAAAATTAAATAAATAAAAAAAATGTTTAAATTAAGACTAATTTGATTGAAGCTAATATTGGCAAAAATATATTAACTAATTCCCATTGACGTGCTTAAAAACTTGTTGGGTAAAATCTAATTACATATAACACGCATGAGTATCGTAATTCGACAAGTAATAAAGTGAAAGTAAAGTATCGTTCCCACGAGAATTGTTTAATAAAAATCACCAATACTTAACGTAACCAACTCGATCTTATTTAAGCAGATGAATTTCAATTTATAAATAAACTAATTCTTATTACCACTAGTTAAATTAAGATTACGGAGATTTAAGATCTGACAACTTCACTTATTGCTTCATTTAAGTTAACACACTTCTCATCAATTATTCTCTATCAGAATTGTTAATCAAGAACACTAAAGTAGATAAAACCATCTCTCGATGCATAATACCCGTACTCACTTAAATCCACAGAGATGATAGAATTAAGCAAGACACCTAATAAACTAATCCACTATATCTCTATATGAATTACAATTAAAAAGAATTTAAAGCACAAGTTCTCTATAAGATTACATATGGCGTAAAAGGTATATCTCTATCTAAACATGGATCAAATTCCATCCATGCGAAATCACAAACACATGCTATCATGATAAAATATAAATCTATACTTCATCTCTCGAGTTCATATAGATTATCACGGAAATTTTTAGCTAAAAGCGATTAAGCAATTAAGTTCAAATCTGTGAAGACAATCCTCCTGATAGAAACATAATAATTGATAGCGAAGCGTATTAAAATAAACTACACAATAAGATCCATTGTAATCTCAAACAAAGAATTAGTTCATGATTATTGAATTAAAACTAAGAATCCACAATTGAATACACAATAAAAGACAAGGATAGAAGAAGATGAGAAGATAGAATCATTGTCTGCTTGATTTGAAGCTCCTCCTTGCTCTACTTTGAATCTTGATGGTCTCCAGTTGCTTCATTCTCGAAACTCATTAGAACTATGATTTTGATCTAATTTACTCTAATATAATCTAATTGAATCCTCTATCTAGTCTCTAATCTCTAATAATCCTTGTGATTCTCCTCCTTTTATAAGTCTCTTTATATGTCTTTAAGTCGTCTTGGAAGTTCTCACAGAAGTCCTTTTGTCGATCGGATCAAAATAAATCCTTCCCGGACTCAAATTAGCCCAAATTTTGCATTTTTGGGCATACCCATACTGGCGAGGTCTATCTTATTTTTGGCCTGCCACAGCGAACTAGGGGCCTACTTTGACACTTATATACCCACCCAGGTGGTTGTTTTGTGAAGAAAACTTTTACTCTCGGCGTCCTTTGGAAAATTGGTCATAACGTTTGATCAGGGAAGATTTACGAGTCTACTACCTATCAAATCGAAGATATCGACGAGATCTACAACTTTTATTCTTTACGATTCTAGAAATAACGGACACATGAAGGTCGAAATTTGGCTGGAAGTGACTGCTATGCAAATAGCCACCCAAAATAGTGGCGTTCGGCGTTTGTTGGTACAAATGTCATAACTCTTGCATTCGAACTCGATTGGAATGATTTAAGATGTTAGGAAAGCTATGAAGAAGCTCTACAATGTAATCCAAGTTCCAAACAAAGAACATTAAATAAACATATAAGTCCAAAAGATGTATGGGATTGCGTTTTTGCGTTTTCATACAAATTCTTTGCGATTTCAACTCCCAAGCATATAATCTATAAAGCGAACACAAAATGCATGAAAAGTAACTAAGAAACATGAGATTAAGTAAATAATTTAAATATGAATCTACGGATAAGTAGGTATAAAACCTACTTATCACTTTGTCAATCTCTTCTTGATTCTTGGAAACTCTCTTGGCGTTTATGCATCCATAAGAACTTCACCGTCTTCCTTATCAGTTAGTCGGTGAGGTTACTATCTTAGAAAAATCTAGATAAATCTTGATAGTACCCATTAACCATAAAAATTTCTTAATTAGGTTGGCGTCTTGATTTGTTTCCATTACTCATTGCTTACACTTTTGCGAATTCTCTTGAAGTTCCATCCTTATCCGTGATATTGCCGTGAGGAAACATCGTCATCTCACCGATCGCGATGCCATACATCGTCTCAACATTTCATACACATCTCTACACATGATGTCCCACGAAATCGAAGATAACCAATCCGGTATGTATTATGCGGGGTAGCGGATGGAATTTGAAGCTTGAAGGCCGGAGGCATCGTCCCATCTTCAATGATTTACGTCTGAAACTCTAATCCTATGCCATTGTACAACTCTCGATAATGGCGGTCAAAATAGGTCTGTATACCTCAATCGGATGCGGTATTGCACTTTTGAAAGTTCAGTGGACATTCTGATTGCTCGAGTGCACGTCTTCTGAGATGACCGACCAGAAACCTAGGCCCACGGGTTACCTTGATACACTGCGGCCCGGTAGCGAGAACACTATCAGCTCCACCCTCTATAAATAGAGGGCTTGGGGTGCCATTTTGCAAGAGAAAAGCGAGGAAGCCACCTTGATTTGCTCTGCACTCACCCCATCTGATGTACTTTCTCATTTTAAACACACAGCGAGCTCATATATAGCTACTTTTGTACCTACAAAAGCCGGTGTTTACCACTTTAAAGATATATAAGTCTTCTTTGGCGATTAAGCGTAAGCCTTCTCACACACTTTAAAGCCTTTCTCTTCATCTTTGCACACCCTTCTTCACGTTGAGAGTCGTATTGTGTTGCGTTTGCGGGACTTGGTCCAGTGGTTTCATTTGATTTTGTATATACATATTATATATATATATATATTTATATATATGAACTAACATTATCGAGTTATGCCTCAATTGAGCCTGAACTTGATGCAGGCGTTTATTTGCTTTATATATATATATATATATATATATATATATATATATATATATATATGTATGTATATACTTTATTCGATGAGCTGAGACTTGATGCAGGCGTTTACTTGCTTTATATATATATATATATATATATATATATATATATATATATATATATATGTAAGCGAACTGTGTTACATTTACGATGAGCATATATATTTTACATATATATATATATATATATATATATTTATATAATATATATATGGGAACTTTATATAGCACAGGATATATATATATATATATATATATATATATATATATATATATATATATATATATCACAGGAGTTTACTTTTATATGGTGGTTGATATTTTAAAGCTTTCTTTATGTTTAAATCACACTTTTCTTAGTTTTGATAAACTACTGGCTTTCTGTGGTAGTTGATTGCTTTATACACTTTATTTACATTTTGTCACTTTGGAGTTTCCTCAAGTGGTGGTTGATAACTTTCTGACTTTATTTACATTTTGTCTGCTTGGAGTTTCCTCAAGTGGCGGTTGATAACTTTACTGACTTTATTTACATTTACGATCCCCATTGGAGGTGCTTAGTGGTTGGTGATCGTATGCGTATATATATATTCTGACTTTTATATATATACCTACTTACGCTTTCATACAAATTGCGGTATCGTAATGCGCCTCTAGAATCATGTGATCACAGATTGACTATTGGATCTAGATTAGGTTCCGTGATGGACATTTTAATTGTAAAAGCGACTTGTAAATTATTACTGCGGTGTGCGAATTTCCTCGGATGGTTTCCATACCCACGAGGAAGTCGGCATTATTTTGTATATTATTTTTAAATACGGATGCCTCGCATACGTAAAATAAAATCAATCAAGCGAACACTTAATAAAATGGGAGTGTAAAAGGTCTCAATTCTTATTGAGCATCGAGGTTTGAAAAACCTCTTTTATAAAACATCATTTGCCGTATCTTGCTAAAATTGAATTTTTACATAAATTCAAACCACAATGTATATAAAGTGCGAGCGAGGCCTCTACTACTTCCAAATAACGACACATTGACCCACACACACACACACACACATTAGGATAATAGTTTCTTGAAAAGAGGCGGTCCGTGCGTGGTAACACGGATGTCGGGGTGCCTAACACCTTCCTCGCATAACCAAGTCCACGGACCCTAATGAATCTCGGTTTCATCGGACGTTTTAGCGATGTCACATCCTTTGGGTCGATGTGCAAACCTTTTCTCGGTTGTGTTGGTACAACCATTTAAAAACCAATGGCGACTCTTAACGATCCATAAATCGACATTATACATATGGGACCTTTTTCACTTGTTTTTTCAAACAAATCTCACCTAAAATGAGAACACGAAAGAAAAATAGCGGAAAGGACATCTAAAAATCCGGCGTCGATATGTGGCGACTCTGCTGGGGACTCCCGATAAGAGGACTTAAGCCGCTATTACAATCTTTTCAAAATATTATACGCTTGTGTGTGTGGATGTTGCATTTACATTTATGATTAATGTGTCTGAATGCATTTACTTATTGCATTAGTGCCTCACACCATATCTGCTTGTGATATTAGTGCTTAACATGTCATCATTTTCATACGGTGAGATCGATGTATGTGAATGTATGTTGTGTGGTCCCTCCACCGAGGAGGCTATCCGTCGGTGTTTGATTCTTGGACTCGTGGGAAGGCTAATTCCCGAGGCTCGGAAAAACACCACCAAATTACGCTCAGGTTGAAAACCGGGATTAATTTCCGTTGAGTAAATTGCGATGATTTGGGAACCTTCATTTTAAAAAGCCCATGAGAGTAACCTAAGATAAATTGACCTCGATAAACCCAAAACGGAGAGAAAAGTCTCTTCATGCTCTCTCATTTCAAATTACTTGTAAACACATTTCATTCCATATATATCTCCATGTAATGAGAAATATGAAGAAATGTGTACACATATATATTTTAATTAACATCTTACAAGCGGTGACATCAGTTTTGCGGGATAAAATTCCTAAAATGGACACATCACATAGCATGTTATTATACACATTCCACAAAGACTAAACTATGCAAGTCTTTAGCGAGGAACCAATCGGACCTACTACGGTCGAAATCCAAAAATGGCTACGAACTACGATCGATCGTGTAGTCATCAGGCCGAATGAACTTAATCCGGTTTCTCATGAAAATTGACGGATTAAGCAAACAATTACTGATTTGGGTACATTACTACTCGAAGAACTACACCGATCTACTCGGGGTCCAAAATACCCATACATCTTGAATCCTCCACACAAGGGGAACCAGTCATTCTGATACACGAAATGCGGTTGGATCGACCAACAAAACTCATGATGTTGCCCATCCACTGGAGATCCGGACAACGGTGACATCAAAATGAAAGTCCTCGAATGGAAGAGACCCTTACGTCTTTATCAAAGGAATTGGAACACACAGGGAATGTTTCATATGTTTATCTTTGCATTTTCCACGGTGTTCATTATCGAAAAAATTTAAAACTCGACTTTGAAAAATATGGCGGGTTAGGAGATCCTTTTACACATTTAAAAGGTGTTTATTGGAGAACTTGGATCTTATGCGAGGAAAAAAAGCTTCGAATTCAATTGTTCGAAAAAAGTCTAACTAGAGAAGCTTGGTTAAGTGGTACCAAGATTAGACAACTCAAATATCCATAGTTGGGAAGAGCTAGCACATGCTTTCCTCACTCAATCTGACTTTCGATCTCGGATGGCTCTGATCGGTATCAAATTACCAAGATCGAGAAATAGTCTAACGAGTCTTTTCGAGTATGCTCAAAAGTGGAGGCCTTTGGCTACCCAAGTTAGTCCTTCCATGAGAATCGAGAGATGGTCATGACTTTCGTAGACATCTGAAGCTCCTTTCTATGAAAGAGTTTTAAGCGGCATCGGCAAACCATTTCTGAAATGGTCGAACATGGGGAGATGGTGAGATGGGATTGAAGTCGGAAAATTCAAGACCTAGCTTTGCTCTTAAAGGCATTGATGATCACATCGATCCGAAAATTATGGAAACAACCCGGAGGGTCCATAAAAAGAAAGGAAGATGTTTCCCGATATCTACGAGGGTCAAAAAATGCAATCGAAACATGCCTATTCAAAGGAGAAACTACACTCCCTTTCAAGCACGATCTGCGAAACCTCAATACCAAAAGGTGGAAAATCGAAGCCCTCGGTGTTCACACCCTTAGGGGACACCCTCGAGAATATTCTCACTCTTCGACAACCTGAAAAGAAAATTACTCATCTTCTTCCACCGGCCCGGCCCCTAATGGGCGGGGTTTTCAATGCTTGCTTGGAAATGTGCTTATCATGCGGGGCACTTGGACATGATACTCGAGATTATTGGGCCTTGAAACACAAGATCCGGGACACGATAGACAGCGGTGAGATCGTGGTCACCAAACCGGATCGACCTCACGTTCAAGACAACCCTCTTCCTCGACACAAAGAAGAAGAGAGGTCAACATGATCGATTGGAGCAATGGGCCGAATTCGAATTTCAGCTGTGAATCCTCCATACCCCTCAAAGGCGGTGTTGACAAATGGGATTATGCGAGTTTGATTCATGATGGAGCGAAAGATGAAAGCTCTATGTAAGCAAATTGAACAATTGGCGAAATTGGTGACTTATCGACATCAAGTGACACGTCGATTAATCGACCGAGGCATGCGGTCTCCTACCTATTGTCATGAATATTCCCTCGTCACTTTCAAAAAATGAAATCTTTGGAAGACAAAGTGATAAAGAGAGCAAATGCCAAAGCCGTCGGGATTTTGCCAACAAAGGAATTCACCTATCTGGGCCAACCTATGGAGAAATCCTTGGATGTTAATCGATGAAGGAAGGATCGATTCCTTCTACCTCAATCGACCCCTGTTTAGGCGATGCTGACTCGATGGAGTATGTCGATATCACTCCCGATCTAGTGGTCCTGACACGAATGAATCTTTGGGCACTCATACCTTATCCAAAATCTAATTGGCGATGGTGTCACTGCACTAGCGACGATAATCTTGTGTTACGTTGCAGAGTGAGAATACAGGTCTACTAAGTGGAAGAGTGTGGTAGCGATCGTATCCTTTGAAAATGATGGGGCTAATAGATCACTCACAATGCCAACAATTGACTCGAGGAAAGCGACAATCCTTTGAAAGTGGCCGCTCCAGAGCGATCAACTTGCCATACGAGCCTGATATCCTATTGTTAGCTTGCAGAGTTCCGTGGAATTATGGAGAAGGTGAAGGATCCACCTCACATACCCTACTTTCTGATGTGAAGGAAAATCCCTTTGTATCTTCCCCAGCGGGTGATGAAGTCTACCATCCAATCAAGGGAAAATACCCATGGAGAAGATTGAAAAATTTCTCACTTTTATGGGTCATCTAATGAAGCGAAAGTGGTTTTAAGCTTGAGAAGCTCCACATGATTTCAATTTTGGACTTAGTCTAACTTAGAAGATCACTTAGGAAGGTCTTGTTGAAGGTTTTGGAAGAAGCCTATCTACCGACATCGGTTGATCTGAGAAAAATTTCAACATCTGGTTGATCACATTTTCAACAACATTGTGATATCCTTCTTGATGATGACATCTGCTTGAAAGGACCGGTCGTTCTGGCCGTTGCACATTGCGGTCTTGTCCTCTGGATACATTCTAGGCTTGAGTCTTGATAGATGGAGGTTCATCTCTAAATATCATCCATCGCTACCTTGGTGAAGATGAATATCAATCTCAATCGAATTCGAATTAGCCATACTATCATCAAAGCTTTTGATGGAGCCGTCGAAATTAGGTTAGAGTAATTGAACTACCAATCAAAATTGGTCCCCATACATTTTGCGTATCTTTCCATGTACTCAAGATAGATTCGGGATACAATCTTGCTCTTGGGGCGACCATGGATCTATATGCATTTAGAGGCGATCCCTCCACTCTTCACCAACGGTTGAAATACATTATCAACAATAGCTTTGGTCACGGTCGATGGCGAACGAGTGTCCTCAACACGGGGACGTGCCATTCATCAATGCAATCACGGATGTTGAGCAAATCGGTTTTATGCTTTGGAAGTAAGCAATACCCAATACCATGCTATTGGAATGCCATTACCCAAACCAATTTTTTTAGAAGGTAATGTCGGCTACTCGAGAAATGATGTCATTGGGTCATAAGCGGGACAAGAAATGGGTAAAGATTTCCGAGGGGTATCAAAGTACCCAATTCGATTAAACAAGCAAATGGAACAAGCTGGACTAGGATATTACGCTGATTCTAGTCACGGAATCCTCATAAGCATCGTGATTCCTTGACTTCAACCGTGCGGCGTTTATCTTCGCCTTCAAACTACGAGTCCGTACAACTTCACAGCAAAGGTGCCGAGCCAATGTAATGGCTATGTTATTTCCCAAGCGATCTGCCGGTAAAGGAGAAAAAGTCTTTGTTCCAAATCCCACATGGAAGAGGAGGAGCGAAGAATCAAACAAACGTCATCCGAATGATGTCGAGCATCACGTCATCGTTCATGATGAACATACCAATAGATACACCCAGACGATGATTGCCCGTATATAATGGCCATCATTCGGGACAAGGAGGATGATGACAATCCCTCCATCAACTGCGGCCCACCAGGACTTTGCCCTTGCCAATTGGAACATCACTCCTTGCATTGGTGAATCAAGGGTAAGCGGTGAAACTCTTTACATACCTGTAGATATAATAACACTTACTTTTTATGCAGTATTAGCGGTTTATTTTTTCGATATATACTAACATTGTGTATGATCAAGCGTTTCATATATACTAAGTGAAGCATATTTTGTTTTAGGACCACAAATTTAGATGTGTTGTGTACTTAGCGTCTGATTGCCTCTTCTCCACAAGGATTGTACCTTTGATGTAGAGATGAATTGACCTTGATGGATATCATGATGACATTGAGGTGCCTCCAAAATTTAAGAATGGGTCAAAGACAAACCTAAACCCAACCTTGATCAAACCATTTCTTTCAATCTCGGAACCTTAGAAAGCCCTAAGTTAATCCAGTTGGTTTGGACCTTACCCCAAACCAACGAGAATGACATGGTTCGCTATTAACCCAATTCAGGATGTGTTTGCATGGTTTCATAGAAGGCATGGTGGGTTTATCCACTAACATTGTCCTTCATCGCCTTCCCATTAAAGAGTGATTTAAGCCCGATCAAGCAAAAGCTCGAGGCGATTAAAACACGAATGGAGTTTAAAGGTGAAAGAAGAAATTGTGAAACAATTTCAAGTGACATCATCATGGTGTCCACATATCACGAATGGATATCTAATATTGTTCGTTACCTAAACTTCGGAGGAAGGTGCGAGTTTACGTGGATTACTGGGACTTGAACAAAGCTTGCTTAAAGATAGCTTTCCGTGCCATTTATCCACATTCTTATTAGCCAATCTTGCGTGTCGACACATGTACTCCTTCTTTGATAGCTTAGCGAGGTATCATCGGATCATAGTTCTTGAGGAAGATCGTGAGAAAAGCGCTTTCATCACGCCTTGGAGAACCTTTTTCTATAGATGGTTGTCATTCGGCCTCATCAATCTGGAGCCACCTATCGGTGACTATGATGGCTCTTTTCCATGACTTAATGCATAAAGAGATCAAGATCTATGTGGATGACATCATTGTCGAGTCCGAAAGGAGGATGACCATCTAGACCATCTTAGAAAATTGTTCAACGGGTTGCGTAAAGTACAACTTGAAGTTGAATCCATTAAATCGCCTTTGGCATTAAATCGAATGAAGTTGCTAGGAATTCTAATCGACCACAAAGGGATTGATTTGGATCTGCCAAAATCCAAGCCATCATGGAAATGCCCATTCCTCGAGACGAGAAAAGGAAAATGAGGGATTTTGGGAAGAATCAACTTCATTAGTAGGTTTATCTCTCGACTCACGCGTGACTGTGAGACAATATTCAAGCTATTAAGGAAGAACTCCTCCATGAAATGGAATGATGAGTGTCAAATGCCTTCTTCTGAATCAAAAATAGCTAGTCAAAGCTCCGTGTTGGTACCACCGAGGATGATGTTCCCCTGTTCATGTACTATCCATAAGTGACAATGCCATAGAAACATCTTTGGAGACGGAAAAGGCGATAGAGGCCAAGAGCAGGCTATCTATTACTATAGCAATGAGAAATTGAGATCCTTTGTAAAAGACTTGAAAGAATTAAATAATGAATAAAATAATATTATTTGTTATTATATGTGTTAATAAGATGTATGTCATTCTATAACCTAGAAAGCGTTGGAAGATCGTAGTATTTGAACCACGTGAATGAATTAAAGTGTTTGAATTTCCAAGACGAAAATAAATGTTTTACGAGAAAGTTTACAAAAAACTTTATTCACCATTTATTACTAAGAATTATTTTTGAAATTTTGAGAAATAAATAACGTTAGAATATCGAGGCAAGATGGATTATATAATAATAATCTAAGTATGGAAAACCTGATAATTAGTATCGGACTTAAATTAAGAATATAGGTATTGAAACCTAATGAAATGAATTAATATAACATGGTAGAAAATACAAGTTTTATATCGATAAGGTGTAAACCTATATGGGATTTATACTAAGCCCAAGTGGTTTATAAAGTGAAGCCCAAACCAAATGCATATAAGCCCATAAGAAAATGAGTAATTAACTAGACCTAAGCCCAAAGGAGGATCCAATGGGTAAAGCAATGATCCATGGTATAACCCATGGGTGAACTTGGAGAGCAAGAACTTTATGTGAGGAAGCAAGTGTTGTGTTGAGCAAGATTACTTAGTAGCTAAGTAGATGAATAGTAAGGAGGTTAGCTTAAGGAGGTGGGATGACATAAAGGCCATTCTACCCTAACTTTGGATTGCTATAAATAGAGCTCTCTTAATTCATTTGTTGTTTGTTTTTTCATCCAACAACTTCCTTACAAAAGCAACTTAATTGTTAGAGCCATTAAGCACTTATAAGCCGTCTCAACCTTTGCTAGATTTTCAAAGAAGAAGTACTAGTTCATCAAAGGTAAATAATATTGTCTCTTCTATCTATATCATATTAGGATGATAAGAAGTGTAATCTAATGAAGTTAAATACTAAGAACATGTCATAAGTCATTTGATGAATTAATTTAAAATAGATTAGTTGAATAAGTAAACTTGAACCTAATAAGTTGATGAACTTGGGAAGAAATTGACATATGTTTGTCATGTGATGTTAGTATGTTCAAAATAGTTTGAAAGCGTTGATTGATGGACTTAAGTTCATAGTAAGTCATAAGAATGAGAATTTATGCGTTAATAAGTTAAACAAGTCATTAACTTATGAAAATAAGTCAAAACCTACTTTGATGATAAGTTGGTGTAATAAGTAACTTGTAATATTTACATGTTGATTAAAATCCACCTAGAATGATTAGTAATGAGGATTCGGCGGAATTCACACGATTGAACGATAATCGTCGAATTCATGAAATTCTCAAAATGAAGGTCGTTATGTTGTGTTTGAAGTAAATAGCGTTAGTTTTTGATGGAGACAAGTCATATTTGACATTATAGAGTTGGAGACTCGAAAATGGCCGGATTACGACTTAGAGCGAAGAAACAAGCGTTTGAGCGTTCACGAGCGTTTATCATTTTGTTAAAATAAACTAATAGGTGAAATTTTAGTAAATGAAGTAAAATAGATAAAATTCTTGGATGAGCGCAGAGTAATGCGTAATTTGTGACCCGTGGCTTTTGAGCGAGCCAATTAGGACTTATAACGAAGTAGTTCTGAGTCAAGGAATCTCAAACTTTTGAAAATCATCCAAAGTGTACGGTGCCGCTGAGTGGTAGCGCAGTGGCGCCATCCCAAAGGCAAATAAATCCATTGGCGCTGAAAGTGGCCATCACCCTAGGAGAGTCAACATGAATAGCGATAAAAAACACTGAGACTTCATGGCCGTACCTGAGTCTGGATTTTAATACTAAGTGGCGGCACAACGCAACACCAAGAGCAATGGCCATTGCTCTGGCCAACCTCATAACCTAGATAGTGATGAAGGTTTACAAATGAACATGAAGAGTAATTGATGTGGCGCCCCAAATCCGGTGCCAGAGCAGAACTCGGTACTTCACGATACCATTTCTATAAAATTTGAATAATACTACTAATAATAACAATAATATAAAATTCAAACTTAATTTACATATATCAAAGTCTAATCCCAAGTATGTAACCTTTACTACAATACATTACATGATAGATAATAAATATCATTGTCTTAATAAACTATAACTATTACACAACATAATATAAATCTCATTCAAACAGCTTTCCTTTCCCTTGTTCTTACACAACCTTACGGTGATCATACTTAACTAAAAACATTTAAATTTAAAGCAAGAATGAGCATTAGATTGCCTAATAAGTAATAACAACAATATATATTAAATTGAAAAAATTAAATGTTTTCTTTGAAAGACACTTCTATGAATCAGCGGTTGTGAAGTAAAATTTGAACCAATAATAACAACATATCACTTCCACATAATCTTTGAAACTACGTATAGACTATAATTGGAGATCGACTCACGGACTATGAACATTGTTTTTTTCATTTTCGCTGGGGTTTAGCGAAACTTCATCCATAAAACCATCATAACTTACAGACGCGAGGTGATCATCCCAATATGCCTGTGTTGATCAATCTTACATGCAAAACGATATTATCGTTCCTCTATCCACCTTAGGTGCACAAAAGTTTTCCCATATTTGGGATGTTTATATAGTCGGGAATCCAAACCAAAACAATGCGGTTGGATCTGATAACATTCTATCTTGTTCAACAATGTTTTTATGTCTAAATTTGAATCAAATAAGCTTAGAGCGGATTTTTAATTCAATGTATACATACTTGAAATAAATAAGTATGTATCAACATATGATTAAATGAAAAGGTTATCCAGTGGGGACACTTGTCTAACCTATATCTGAATTAATGAGCAGAATAAATATAAGATTATCTGATAATACAATGATTGGATAATGTAAGAACTTGTATGAATATAAAGATTGAATACATAATCAATAGTAATAGAGTTAATAATGCGAACAATAATAATTGGAGTAAGTTTAGGAACTTGCATAACATGATATACTGTTTGCACGAAATAAAAGTAATGCATAAGGTTTAGATACTTTTACAGTTTCGCTTACAATAACTCAACTTAGATTAATCTTTTATCTGACGACCTATTAATAATAAGATCATTTGTTCAATTAGAATAATATATCGTAACACATAGTCTTTAATTGCGATCGACCACATAACCTAATCACATTATCACATATGTTTAACGATCGTTGGATCATAAATGAGACACATATCTAGTCAATTTATCTAAGTCGGGATCAATTTAAAATATTTCTATATCTGACTATAAGACCCCAACTTTTATAAATAAAGATGAATTTTCTATAAATATTATTTTTGAATATTATGGAGTAAATTTGATATAATGTTATAGTTGTGGGTAATATTTATAAATTTTGCAAAATGTAAGCAAGTTGTTATAAAATATTCGTTTGGTGGGGGAATATTCTTTTGTAAGGGAATATTCATCTGACGGCACAATCATTAGTGGACCCCAGCGGAAGTATTTTCATAGTTAGAAAATGACAAAATTATCTTTCTATAAAAAATAACAGGTAGGAGGTGTTACGAATAAAAGCTGTTGAACTACACGGTAGTAAAAAATCTGATGTCTGGCATTGGTTGCATAGTAGCACTGCGGTATTGATTATTGATGCTTACGTGAGAAGTCACTCGGCTATACTCAATTATTACTCACGATTGATTGTTGCATTATATCTCTTATATTATTGATTGATTATTGTCACAATATCATACATATAATATGTTATATTATTAAATCAATAATTGAGACGACAAGTTATAAATGATTAATAATTGTTAAAAGATTAAAATATGTGTTGATTAAAAATAAAATAATTTGTGGTAATATTTATTCAATCACTTGATGTATATAAAGACTACATTATGAGATGTTTGTGGTAAGTTTGGTTTATTTTATGGGGGCCCATATGTCATCATCTAAGAGTCTCTTAAATCGATAGTAATTACCTTCATCGATAATAATTACCTTCATCAATAAAATAATTATATTCAATAAATTACCTTACGTCAATAGTAATTACCTTCGTCGATAGTAATTACCTTTACTGAGCGTCGAACCACTTGCCGTTTTATATTACGGACGTCGAACGAAGAATGTGAGGAAGAGTTTTCCAAGAACTTCGAGGCTCATTTGGCTTTTGTTACGACAATACCACACAGCTCGGAGGATTTATCATCTCACGGTGATGCTTGAACGAAAGGTTGGGATGTGTTATCATGCAACATGGAAAAGTCGTGCTTTATGCCTCGAAACTGACTCAAAGAATATGGAGAGAATTATCCTACTCATGATCCTAGAGTTAGCGGTATTGTCTTCCTTAGCTAAAAGATTTGGAGGCATTACTTGTATGGGAGAAGGTGGAGATCTTTATGGATCATAAAAGCCTCGAATATTTCTTCTTTCAAAAGGAACTCGACATAAACGTGATGGCCCGGCTTGGCTTGTTGAAAGATTATGATCATCTGATCGATACCATCACTGGAAAAGCGAGCGTGGTAGGTGTGGCGCATTGAGTAGAAGATCATATGCTGGCGTGAATGCGATATTGTCAGTATGAAGGCCCATTTGTGTTGTTACTTGCAAAGGATGGAGATAGAGTTAAAGACTCCGGGTACCCATGTGATGATGGCGAATATCTGAGTAGAACCTACTTTAATTGATAAAGTTAAAAATTTGCTTTCAAAACTCGGACACAGGTGATGTCGTATGAGGAAGAAAGTCACGAAGGTGCTATGTCGGAAGGAAGAATCGATGAAGAAGGAATACTTTGAGTCAACTCCGGACTTTGTGTTCCTAGCGACCACGATTTAAAATATAAAATCATGATGGAAGCCTGACAACTTGCAGTATGCGATCCGTCTGGGAGTACGAAATGTATCGTGATATTAAATCGTACATTTTGGTGGAGCAATATGAAGAGATATAGCGGCTATTTATCTCGAGGTGTCTAACTTATTAACAAAGTTAAGCGGACATCAAGTACCAAAAGGTCCATTGCAACCACTTGAGATTCGGAATGGAAGTAGGAGCACATTACCGTGGATTTCATTCTGGGGTCTTCTAAGGTTTCTCGAAGGTATAGATCACGATTTGGGTCATTATTGATGGATTGACAAATCTGCTCATTTCTTACTGTCTGAGAAACTTATACATGAGCGTCTTGCTCGTATGTATATAAGCGAAGTTGTAAGATTGCATGGTATCTTGGATATCCATAATGTCGATCGAGACCCGAAGATTCGACTTCACGATTTTGGGTTAGTTTGCAAAAAGCTATGGGCCAAATGTTTGGTGCGGATTGAGTGGCTTTGATTATGAATAAACAAATGTATTTTCGCCGAAATTATTGATGGAAGCGCGTGAGTTGCCACAACTTAAGCGTTACCGTTTAATAGATGTAGTGTTGATCGACATAGAGTATTATAGGTGATCACTGAGGCGTTTTCGTAAGCTATACTGAACTACGGACTTAGTGCGGGATGTCCTTTTCAAAGAAATTGTGAAGCGTTCATGGTCTTGGACCAAAATTGATGTTTCTTGAATATTGTCATTATAAAATATTTTAAAGGAAAGAAATGTTATTTTGAATTATTGGTAGTACTTACGTAACTATTATCCAATTATTGAAGATATACGATTCCTATGTTTTAAACATGCTTTTAAAGAAATTGTTGTACTTCTTTGAACTTGTAATGCTCCTCATTCTTGAACCATATGAATGCGACTTAGGCCAAAACAGGCCAAAGAAGGATTAGCCAAGAGGATAAAGGAAAGGCTAAGTGAACTTGTAGATTACCTATGTAATAGTATAGGTTTGTAATGATAATATTTGATATTATGACAAGAACAAATGTAACGGTTATAAAGAACACGAGGGAATGGTAGTATTATTTTGGAATATATATATAAGACATGTCGTTCTTTTGAGGCATTTCGATTGAATATTTGTGTGAAGTTAACGCAAGTGTAACACCGTATGTCGGGTTGGAAGAGATCGGTTGGGGGCGTAACAAGTGGTATCGAGCATTAGGTTATAAAACTTAAGGGGAAGAACCTTGAGGCTAATAACCTCGTTAAGGAAGAGAAGTCAGAAGAAAGTAAACTTGAGCTTTACTTAAGGCCAGAATGAGGTAATAAAATTATTGAGAAACTTCGATGCTGAAAGATTTAAAAGATGGAAGGTAACCTAAATAAATTAAATGTGATTTGTGCTTATACTATTGTGTGTTATGTCTTAATCAACATGTTATGTGTATTATTAGGATGTCGATCGATGGCTTGATGTATAGAGAATATACGCGGTGAGTGAAGAAATTGTGAGCAGGTAAGTGCATACCTATGCGATGGTGGAGAGTACCATTAGTGATTCTAGAGGTCGGAGACATTGGAGTATTTTTTACGAGGAAGACTACTCAGGGAGATGTAACTTGGACATTATACGGATATGATGAGCGATGTGGAGGGAAGAAATGGGTAACATCGGTTGATCACGATGGTACCCTACCTGCTAGTCATCACCTCTGAGATCTGATGAGATCATTGTGTCTCATGAGGAGCTTGACAAGAATCTTGGCCAGAGTCTGATTATGCGAAATAGAATGAAGAGATTAGTGCTCTTTATATAAGCGAAGGAGTCATGAAAGCTGATTATGAGTCGGAGCATGATGAGAAAAGGTACTTCATGATAAATAAAAGCTAGGGATTTTAAGAAGGAGGTCGATGAAACTTCTTAAAGAAGCTGGGAAAGAAGGACAGGAAGATAGCCGGATATCTTACATCCGTGAGGAGTTCTCATCACAATTTCAGTTAAAAGTTTCTTGTTATTCCATTGAGTGAGGACAAACTTGTCAAATTACTTATTAGTCGGAATCTTGTATGCAAGATATGGCAAATGAGAAACACGAGGATGCTATATGCATTATTAAGTATAAAGTTATAAATATAACTGTGTAGTGACGTAAAACCCTCTTTTGTATAAAGGGTAGTCTTTTTGTAAATCTCAAGTTGTTGGGAAGTTGAATTGCGGGATAGAAAAATGTAATAGCTTTTGGCTATGAAAACAAATTGTAAATAGTTTTGGAACTATGAAGAAGCTATGAATATAATGAAGTTTTCATTTAATATACTTTGTTATGGTATGGTGGCATGTCTTATGTAACAAAGTATGTAAATATGTAATAATGAAATTTTATCGAGAAGAAATGCCGCGGAGGAAGACATAGCGTAATCGGAGAAGCGGGATCACATAAAAGGTAATCGAGGGGTTAAATCGACCTACATCTGAGAGAGTTAAGCTAATTTATTAAAGGTTGCATTTAACAACGAAGCAGGAGTAGATTACTTGCGGGACCTGAAGTAGCGAGCGACTACCTATAAAAAAAGTTTAAAGCGTGGGTCCACAGAGGTTCAAAGGAGCAACGGACTAATAGGAGGCCCAAACATGGGTAAAAAGAAATAGAAGGCGTTTATTATTACAAGTATAGGTGAGGTGCAAAAGACTTCTTTTACGACTTACATGGCAAAGGAAAGCCAACTTTTGGTGGGAGGCGATGAGTGTATATTATTCATTTATTTTGATTCTTTTATATTTAGTTTAATTGGATGTTCCATGTGTATATGAGCTTATTAAAGGTGTTTAATGATTTTAGGAAGAATTGGGCCCGAAATGAGGAAAAATGAAAAAAAGTGCGGGGTTTTTAGCATTAAGTTGGATGCATGGTATTGGCTTGGGACTTGTATTTTATTGTGAGAGCTCTTTCCTAGCTTTCCAAAACATCTTGAATCGTCCCAATCGAGTTTATATGAAAAAAGTTATGATCTTTTACCAGGGCGAAAGTTGAACCTCAAAGTTTGAAGTTGCAATTTGCATAGCGATCACTTGGAGCGAATTTCAACCTTGATACAGCCAGAATCTGTCTAATATCAAAGAATAAAGTTTTAGATCTCGTCAATATCTTACGTTTTATAGGTAGCGAGCCTCGTAACTCCTCCGGATCAAAGGTTATACTCATTTCTACGAAAGACGTTGCACCGGAAATGGAAATTAAGCCTAGCAATTTGAAGGAAGAATTGGGAAATCTTTGATTTTTGGAAGAGTTTCTAAAAAGCATATTTTGTGATTTCTATATGGAATTGGATTGATATTTTTTGTTAGAATTGGGATATCTTTAGACTAAGATTTACTTCAAATTGGATTCTATTTCTTTATGGAAACTAGTTATGATTTGTAATTCCTTTTTAGGATTTGGTTCTACTTCCTATAGGATTTAGGACTTTGCCTAGCACTATAAATAGAGGATGCTAGTAAGGGTTTTATACATTCAATCATCCACTACATTCTCTCATCTACAACATTGGAGGATTGAAGATATGAGCTAAGTTCTTTTTTATTGATTACAAGGGATGTTGAACACTTATTTATAATTAATGGTTAGTTGAATATTCATTATTTGTTCTTCTCACATGAAATTCATTCTTGATAATCTGATTTAATTTTTGAATGCTATTTGGCTTGGCGGTTTGATTCTGCGAGGATTGAGTTGGTTACTTGAATATACTTGCTGCTTAGATCGGGGAATAAAGAAGCTACGTACTCTCGATCTTGATCGATCGTCATTTTGTATTGAGTATCCTACTTTAGATGTTGCTTTTGAACTTAACTCTAAACTAATTCATCTTTTGCCTACTTTTAAGTGGTCTTACAGGTCGAAAATCCGTATAAGCATCTAAGGAGTTCCATATAGTGTGTTCCACGATGAAAGCCTTGAGTGGCGGAGGCTGAGATCGAAGCTTGGACTTTTCCATTCTCATTAGCATATTTGGCTAAAGGCGGTTTATACTATCTACCTGCACTGGATCAATACGATCGTGGGTGATATCTGAAAAGTTATTCTTGGAAGGTATTTTCCTACATCGAGGATTCTGATATAAAGAAGATATGTGGAATCGAAGACGATTCGATGGAAGAATCTCTATGAGTATTGGGAAAGGTTCAAGAAGTAGTGTTCAAAATGTCCACCTCATGGAATGATGAACATTACTTGATCCGATGCTTCTATGAGGTTGTTCTTTGCAATGGAAAAAGCGTGATTGGCGTATGAAGTGAAAACCAGCGGTAGACAAGACTCGAGAGTGGCGAGAACTTAATTGCAAACATGGTAGCTAACTTCGCGTATGGAACAAAAGATGGATCACACACTACAAAGGGTAAATGGGGTAGCTTTGAAGAGACTTAAGCGTAGCGATTTACGATTTAACTACTTTGGTTAGAATAGGCTATGGGCTGCCAAGGAATACACAGAGATTATTAATGACTCAACCTCGATTACCACCTGACAAAGAACGAAGTACATCGATTACAGGACGTCTATGGAGGATATATTCAAGGCATTCATGAACCAAACACAACAGATTCATGTATGGAACCTGACAATTCCGGAGGAGACAGAACTTATTATTCAAGATCTCGGGGACGAGTTGGTTAACTTGAAACCCCAGTGGGAAGGTCACCTTTCTCCTGCTTGTTAAAAATGTAAGTTCCATAACATTGAGATGTGGTGCGAGAGGATTACCGACCAAGAAAAGTCAATCTGAAAGTAAGTCAGGCAATAGTGAAATAGGCAGCGATGATGATGTACTCGGGCACAAATTTCCACCTCTTTTCTACTTATGAACGAAACTACCTTTTCCCCAAGTTCTAACGAGGAATTGGAAAGTTGGAAAGAATTGACGTGGTATAGAGAGTCTAATGAAAAATTCCTAGAAGAAATGGCGAATAGGGAACAAGAACTTAAAGATGATGAGGTGTTCCTTTAGTGGAAACCATTTGGAAGTGCTTTCGAGACCTCTTTGCTAAATTTGAAGAAGAAATCGGTATTCAAAATGCGAAAAGGATGAACAAAGAGGTAGAGATGGAAGAATTAATAATTCCTGCTGATTTCTATAAGGATGACGTAGATGATTATACTTTCCTTGTACCGCAATGACCACGAATGATAAACACCATTTGGGTCCTTACCATGCCAGAATTGGAATGACCTTGCATGTCGATTTGACATATATGAAGTTAAGATGTATCTTGGTAATGTTAACTCTATTTTTCTTATTGATGTTGTTGAGTATATAGTGCGGGAATCTCTTGAGCAAATATCACGAGGAGGATTTGAGGGCTAGAATGGAGCAAAATCATGATCGAAGGATGCTCTGACTAATGAAGAATTGAAATTATTGCAGGTCCACTTGAAGTACAGAAGTCAATTACATAGGATGAGAAGGATGATGTCAAGCTAATGACAATAAATAAGAGGCATTTGCAGGGAGGCGACCCAAAATCTCGGTTGATATTTCTATCTCTTCACTTTTTAGTTTTTTTATTGCATGTTAGCTAGTAGTATTTTCTTCTTTGCATGATTTTCTTACATTGGGGACGATATAAGGTTTGATGTCGGGGGGAAGATTTAGGTTTTTATTTTATTTAGGAATATTGATCCCAGGATTTTGATAGAATTTCAAAAATTAATGCTTTTGAAATTTTTGATAATTTGATTTCATGATTCTATCGGCTATGTGTTAAAAGATTAAAATCGAAGATTGAAAATTAATGCTAAATTTTAAAATATATTTAATGCTTTATTGGTTAATGAATGATGAAGACTAAGCCATGATACGTAGTAATTGATTTAAATTAAATTTATGATACATGGGTACTTGAATATGAGAAACATGTTTATTTGGCTAAGCTTTACTTGTGGGTTATCTATATGCTTTTTGATTTCATGATTTAGAGCTATTTAACTTGCTTATGTTGTTGCGAGAACCATGTGAAAAATGATGAATGAAAAAAAAAAAAAAATTAAAAAACTGCGCTTGATGTCCATTTATATGCGAAATAACGAAGTATCTAAGCCTCGGGAAGCATTTGCTCGGTATTCACGGCAGAAAAGTCTGATGGATAAAAGCGACTTGACTAGTGGAACTTGTGTGGCCTTTGTTACTTGAATAAGTAAGCCTTAGGGGTGTCTCTACACCTAGTGCCCTAAGATCATCTTGGTTTGGGAATTCGTTGGTGGAAAAGTTACGCTAATGGGTAACTGCTGAAAAGCCCAGCCTAAGAAAAGGAGACATTACACATGTCGAAAAGAAAAAAATATATATACGAAAAAAGCATGAAAATACATTCATACATCTTTAAAGAAGGTTCTATGAAAAAACTTAAAAAAGCAAGAAAAATTTGTTCTTGGTTGTGAGTCGGTGTATTACGGATTTTGTTCCATGGTAACTAAGTTAACTAAGTATGATAATTTTGGGAAAGTTTCTTTTGTGGTTATAGTTTGATTTAATGAAATTCATTGGTGAAATGGTAAGGTTGGTCATTGTGAGTTGATTGATAAGGTTTTGATTAGATTTTTGCAAATTTAGTGTTGATAGTCATGATTTGTATCTTGAAATCTTTTGACATAAAGGTTGAATAGAATTTTTTGAAAATCAAACTTTTGTTTTACGAGGATGTGTAAAAAGGCTAAGTGTCGGGGTAATTTGATGAGTGTATATTATTCATTTTATTTGATTCCTTTATATTTATTTTATTTTCATGTTTCATGTGTATATGAGCTTATTAAAGGTGTTTAATGATTTGAGGGAAGAATTGGAGTGAAATGAAGAAAAGGGGGAAAATTGCAGGGTTTTAGCATTAAGTTGGATGCATGGTCTTGGCTTGGGACTTGGATTTTTATTGTAGAGCTCTTTCTAGCTTTACGAAACATCTTGAATCAATCCCAATCGAGTTTATATGAAAAAGTTATAATCTTTTTACCCGAGTTGAAAGTTGAACCTCAAAGTTTGAAGTTGCAATTTGCATAGCGATCATTTGGAGCCCGATTTCAACCTTGATACAGCCAGAATCTGTCTAATATCAAAGAATAAAAAGTTTTAGATCTCGTCGATATCTTCATTTTGATAGGTAGCAGGCCTCATGTAACTCTCCACGATCAAAAGTTATGCTAATTTCTTGAAGGATGTTGCACGAGGAAATGGAAATTCGGCCATCGAATTTGGCCGGGAAAATTGTGAAATCTTGAATTTTGGAAAGTTTCTAAAAGCATATTTTGCCAGTGATTTCTACATGGAATTGGATTGATATTTCTATTAGAATTAGGATATCTTTAGACTAAGATTTACTTCAAATTGGATTCTATTTCTTTATGGAAACTAGTTATGATTTGTAATTCCTTTTAGGATTTGGATTTCTACTTCCATAGGATTTAGGACTTTGTCTAGCCTTTATAAATAGAGGATGCTAGTAAGGGTTTTTATTCATTCGATCATCTCTTACATTCTCTCATCTGCAACATTGGAGGATTGAAGATATGAGCTAAGTTCTTTTTATTCGGTTCTAAGGGATGTTGAACGCTTATTTATAATTAATGGTTAATTAAATATTCATTATTTATTCCTTCTCACATGAAATTCATTCTTGATAATCGATTTAATTTACGAATGCTATTTGAAACTAAGCTGATTTGATTCTGCGAGGATTGAGTTGGTTAGCGAATATCATATCTATAGATCGAGGAATAATAATACGTGTAATTGATATTATTTCTAATCATGTAGTAATTAGTAATCTCACGATTGTGGACAAGCTTTTTGAGTATTGTTATGATTATCGGAAAGGCAAGTTAAACAATCTGAGGCTTATGTGTTTGTTGCTTGGAATAGTCTAATTCCCCTAGTTCTTAATTCTTTATTATATTATTAAATCTAGAAGCTTATTCAGGTTATATAATTGTTAGAATCTTGTGAAGAGCTTGTTTCATTGGTGACAATCTAAGGGGAGTTTAGAGGTGAGGAGCTTGTTGTTACCTAGGACTATTAGTTTCATTGAAGGGTAAATAATATTACAGCTTGATTAATCTATTATTTTAAAAAGGTGATCTTTGGCCCGGCGAAGCTTTTTATTCATTGTTTATTCTTATTAGTTTATTCTTGTTAATTTAATTAATTAATTCAAAATCCCTTTTATTAAAAATCATAGGATAAATCAATCTCTACTGTAGGATGGATCCTTGCCTCTTTGTGCTAATTGTTTAAATTTGTAAAGTGAAAGTGAGATTAATTTAGGAGTGTAACAGCGGCTCCCGAGCTCACTAGGGTGGGGCTAGAGCAGATGTGGTAACATAGGAACAATTCAAGAAGGTTTGCTTGAGGATTAATTCCATACAAATATGCAAGGAGGATGGAGATTAAGTTCTTAGAGCATAAACTAGAGACATGGCGGTTTCCCCGATGCAGCGGCCAAATTGATGAATTGGCGAGGTTTGCTCCATAGCTAAGTGGACCTTGAGAGATGAAGGCTAGTAGAGTTTGAGCGGGGCTTGAAACCACGGCTCTACATAGTAGGATTTTGGTGTTCTAGAGTGTTTCCTGTCGACCATTACAGCAAAGGTGATTATAGCGAAGTGTGAGGCCACTGAATCAAGGGGTCCCCAAATCATGCGTGGATCGGGTTTGATCATTACATACAACTATTACTATTTCGCGGAAGATATAAACATAAATTATTTATACAATAAACACACTGATATTCCCCCGAGAATTCGATAACCTTAGCTTAATCACATTCATAACTTATTTAACACGTAACTTTATCATTAAACTACTGCTATTAGAAAAATAATGTTGCGTATTAACTTTAATTTTGGAGCTGTCTTTAACCTTTCCTTGTATCCAACGTATTACGCCTTAATCTGCAATGTTTTATCATGATATGTGAGGTGAGCATAAAGATTACTTGACCATGAGTTTAAGTTCAATAATATAACTATATATCATGATTGAAGAGTCTTTGAATAATAAAAGTGGCTATGGATTCAGACAATATAGTTGTGAACTAAGAGGAACAAATTATAGGTGAACAAGTATTATACATGAACAAATATATCTAAATTAATTTGGTATTGAAGGTGATCGAAGCCTTTCATGCACGACTTATACAAAACAATATGTACGTAGTCTGATTCATAGCAGCAATGATGATGATTAACCATAAGCTTATCAAGATGAAACTAACTCTTGGTAAGTTAAGTAAAAACAAACTTACTGTAGTTAATTGATTACACATTGCATAATTTATATAAGCCTTATCGAAAGACCTAATATTAGTAATATAGATCTCCAATATTAAGATAATATCATCCCAATATAATATAATAATATATATCGCTAGAATAATCTAAACACACATAACACGTAATCACAAGCGATTACATAACACATATAAAGACTCAAATTATCGGAAATCCCGAAACCGTTGCGATGCGAGGATGAATTAAGCAATTCTAACGTCTGACAGTCTAGCAGGACTTATCAAAAGTTTAAGTTCAATTAAACTACTTTTAAACACTTAATAATTAACTTAAATAATTTTAGTAATAATGAAATATTTTTGATAAGTTAAGTAATAATTTTAAATATAATCATTTATCATTTATCTTGAATTCTCAATCATTAATACCATATTTAAATGAATTAAATACCCACGTAATTCTTTTATCATTAATATTTATTTATTATCAAATAATAATGAAATTTATGTCATAATATTATAATATATTATAATATCGCAAAGTATTTTAATACTTTAAAATCACCTTTATATGGTTGCCAAATAATTAAATTTATTATCAGATAATTGCACCAATATTAAAATATTAATATTTTCGACAAAATATCAAAGTTATATTTTATAACTTAAAATATTTTATATAACTTAAATCGTTTTTATATGATTTATAAAAGCATTAATTCTATTTTCACCATAATTTATTTTAATATATTTATTAAATAAACTAATTATCATTAATATTTATTAATTAGTAAAAATTAAATCGAAAAAATATTAAAAAAATCCTTTGAAAATATCTTTAAATATTTTCTTATACGCCTAATATTATTTTACTTTGACTTTTAATGTATTAAATCATTTTAAATAATTTATTTAATATTATAATTAAATAAATTAAATACCATTATATTCCAAAATAATAAATATGTTATACTCGAAATATATAAAATAATTAAAACTATTTTGAGTTTAAAATAATTTTAGGAATTTATTTTGTATTTTAATAATTAAAAAGCAATTTTTTCTATTTATTTAGATTAAAAATAATTATTTTTTGAAAATAAGTATCACTAAAGAATACTATAGCGACGAACAAAATCATTTATAAATTATTCTTAATACATTCTTGAGTGTTAGCGAAGCTTAAGCGAGTCGAGTATAGGAGTACTACGTTTGTTGGGTTGTAACGCTTCTTGATTCTTAAGTTTCTCAGAAAGCTAGCTAAAGCGTGATAAATGTAGTAATAATATATCTGACAACTATGACTAAGTTCCTTGGCCATCTGACCGGAAATCGCTAGGGAATGCTCTGACCCTCGAAGATCTTGTCGAAGGCATTTCTTTGTTTCTTAGTTACCCGAAATGAAAACGATTCGAATAAACTACTTCGATCTTCATACCATTAATTGTGGGTTTTGATTTGTGTAATATCATGAATTTGATATTGTAGATCACATGGCGGTACGGTTCTATTACATTAAATCAACTAACATCGAATTGAAGAGATCGAGGCGATCGAGCTTGCTCGGAGAATGTGTTCTTGAGAAATGCGGGTTTTCGATTACGTGTTCGAAAGCCAGTGGTCAACGATGGTTTATTTGCTCATTACTTTGATTATACTGCACGATCTAAAGTGATATAAGGGCATTTATGGAGTCGAGTACGTAATAAAATCTGACAACGTATCTGATGATGTGCGCTAAAACATTAATATACTGAAGAAAGATCTAAGCGCATACGAAAGCGTTGTTAGAGTTAAAATTCTGAATTGAGGCCGCGATTTCATTTCTCGTGAGCAGTTCAGCGGTATTTGACAGCTTCTTAACTCTCGTCAAGCGCATCTTGGACTTGATTCAGGATTCGAGGATCGAACCTATATAACGTAGAAACAGTAAAAACTTCGTAAACTGCAAAACACTAACGAGGCAGGATCGCAGAGACTGGCGTTGGGTGGTCAGACATCATTTTTCCAGTTTCCAGATTTTTGGAATTGCTGGGATTTTGAGCGTCTGGATATTGTGGATCAAGCGATCCCGACAACCCCGAATCTCTAAATGACACCTCTAACACATGTCTAACCAACGACTAACTTGTAAGCTAAGATTTACAAAATTAGGGTTTATACCTCATTAAGTACATGATGTTTGATTAGAACTTTTGGGATACGATGTTAGAATGATAAGAGATGATTAATTATAAGGCTTGGATTTCTCTCTCTCTTTCTTTACAAATCTCGAATTTCTAGTAAGGAGAATATGTTTGGAGAAATATGAGAATTAAGTAGGCTAACTTTGAAATTAATATTAATTTAGATCACGTTAGGTTGATGTGATTGCTTTCGACCACTCCGTATATATGTGGCAGGATTGCAGAGTTACCCTCAATAATGCTTACTAAAAAAGGGCATTTTGGTCTTTATTTTTAATTTAAATGGCGACTTACTAGACATTGAGTCGAACCATTAGGGTTTTAGGGTTTGAGGTTGAGGTTTAGGGTTTGAACCATTTAGGTTGGAAAAATAGTCTACGATTTCTGAGTTGGGTTTTCAAAAATAGAAAATTTATATTTCTAAATTGAAATTAGATTTTTTTCTAGAGTATGAAAATTTCTTAATCGTAAATTTAATCATTGCTAATTAGGATTAGTATTTCCTAATTTAAAATTGATAATTAATGAATTAGGGTCCAAAATGAATGCGTTTAAAGGGTTTATAACCACAAAATTAGGGGTTTCTAAGCAGAAAAAATAATTTTACAATTTAGAAATTTAGATTTAAATGTAATTATATTAAGGTTTACTAGTTACCTATAACTTTGAGAAGTGGGATTAATGTTTCCTAATTAACATTAAAAGTATTAAATTAACACTTTTCGTTTTCTTATAATTATAAAATTAGGGTTTTACGAAATCCGAAGTTAAGGTCTCCTAAATTTGAAATTAGGGTTTGCTAAATGAGTAAGCTTTACCCTATTAATATATTAACTAATAACACTTAAGCGATATAATAATCCTTTAGAATCTCGAGATTAGGGTTTCATGCATGAATTAGGGTTTCAAGTCTCGGGCCGAAATTGAGGTTTCGAGCAGTTTCTAGGTTTCTTGTTATCATTGGGTTTTGTAGAAGCGGTGGGATTCTTAAATACATCTTGAGGTTTTATTCTGAGATATCGTTGTCTGGTCATGGCAATCATGTAATCTGTCATATACCGCAGAACATAAACACGTATACATAATCACAATTACTTTCAAATCCTTCATAATTTTTGAAATCCTAAAATTACATCTAAAAATGTCGAAGCCGTACACTAATTTTACAGCCAGGTTCTAATTTTTGAATATGAAACAATTAATTAAAATTTTAAAAAGATTCAAAATTCTCGGGGTTATTTACATTTCACTCCTTATTTTACAAAATTTAGGTCCCACAGAAATTTCCATATATATGTGAGACCCACGATTTTATGAATAAATATTTAATTTTCTCAAAATAATTTTTAATATTGTAATTATGAGTTTGATATAATGTGTATAGTTATTGTGGAGTAATAATTATAAATTTTGCAAAATATACGAAATTAGATTGTATAATATTAGGAGTTGGTGGGGAATATTCTTTTTTTTGTGGGGGAATATTTGTCCATGGTAATGACCTGGCATTATTGAGACCTGTAACGGAATTATTATAAATGTTGAAAGCGTGACAAAAATATCTTCTGTAGAAATATACTGGTTGGAAGTGTTCTTGGATTAAAAGGCTTGTTAGAACTACACGGTGGTAAAGAAATGCTGTATTACTTGGCGTGATTTAAAAGCTAGTAGCACACGGTATTGATTATTGATAACTACGTGAAGTCACTTTCCGGTTATCACTCGATTATTACTACGATAATTAACGCATCATATCTCTCATATTATTGATTCGATTATTGTACATGTCGTAAATACGCATAATATGATATATTATTAAATCAATAATTGAGGCAGCAAAAGATAATTATATTATGCTTTGCAATATTATTGATATAGAAGTTACATTCGAGGAGAGGTTTGGTCACACAATTGCATGGCGCCCGATAAGGAAAATCCCCCTTATCGAAGAAGCCCCTCTTTCACGGAGCGACCTGGTTATTCCCAAATATTATGAGTATAATAATGATAGTGAATAAGTTAAGTGTTGATTAAAGATGAATTTTATAGTTCCATTTAATGTTGGGATTATTAATGTTAGTAGAAATACGACATTTGTTTCGCAGTAATAATTGATGTGCTGAGGTTATATTGTTGATGTTCGGGTATTGGGGGTACTTTTTGTGTGGCCGGTACAATTCACGCAGTTACTATTCATGAGTTCTTATTAAAGTTACTTTATTCACGAGTCTTTTCTTTCACCCATGAATGTATTCTTTGGATTAGAATCGTTTTTGAGTGCAATATTATTCATTGAGGAGATGTGCTAATTTTTAGGCAGTTGGTTGAAATTATAATATTAAATCCAATATGGATCGTTGGTTTAAGAGTATTTAATAGTAAATTCAATATGGATATTTGGAAGTTTAATAGTAAAGTCGTGACATGGATTTGCTTCATGGTTTATGAGTGAATCATTATGGACCCTAGCTTTAATTTTATGATAATGATATAGATATCCATTTAAAAAATAAATCAGTACGCGAAGTTTCATGAATTAGTTACCTAATAGATTAATTCTCTATAAATAGACCGTTCATTCCTTCATTATTTCTTAACAGATTCACTAAAACTCTGAAACTATAGAGAAGAAAGAAAATATATTTCACTGCTTATTTACTCCGATATCAGATTCTTGAGGCGAGGGATATTATTGTTGTTGTACTACATGAAGGGTTATTCTTTCTTTCTTATTCAGTGAAGAGAACTTACTATTATTCCATTACTTTATTATTACCATTGGAATAACTTTGTATCGCAGCGATATCACACTTATCTTGTGGTGAAATTTTTACATTATTAGTTTCTGTTATTATTATATTTGAATAACGTATTTTTATCTAATCTGCATCGTACATGGTGAAATTCTTCTATTTTAATTCTTATTATTACATTGGAATACATGGGAATTTCCTGTCTGTGCCGCATACATGGCGAAGACTGGTGGCCATACATTCTTTATTGATAGCCGAATATACTCCCATGCAATAACGATTTCACATGGGACACAGTTTCGTGTTATTATTACGTAAAATATCACGTATTACGTTCATGTCGCGGACTGGACTACGTTATTTATTATTATTGAGGAATAACGTATGGGGTGGGATCTCGCGCGCATGGGTGAATCATACATTATTCCCATTCTTTATTATTACATTGGAATAACTTTACCATGTGGATTACCATTAAAGCGTGGTGAATGAAATCCTATGTATTCATTTCCTTATTAAATTGTGGAAATGATGCATGTCAAGTGGATTCTGCATGGCGGTGAAAATCATTCTGATTTCGTATATTATTATACTTATTGGTTAAAGCTTTATTTATCTCATAGAAATTAGTGGAATATCAGCGATCTTCATCTTCGTCGATATCACTTTTCATGGAAATATTCTTAGAGCATTCTTGAATTTTTACTCCCTTAAGCGGTGCTCGTATTTACAATTTGGGCGTTATGGAATTCGAGATAAATTAACTTATAAATCTTTAAAATTTATTCTTGAACTTGTTTTATTGAATTGTATTAATCATACGTACTTTATATTATGTTTAAAAATTATCTTGAAACTTACGATCATGGATGGACGATATGATTATGACTTGAGGATTATTGGGCGTATCATGGCCCAAGTAATGTGATGAATAATGTAGTAAAAGAATTCAGTAACATTGGCTTCGTTGGTGGTGAATGAGTTGTTGGTATAATTATGACCGAAGATTATTACATTATAAAATTAGTGACCATTTGATGATTACACTTGAATATCCTTAGTGCATTAGGCGAGGATGATTGAATTTTATTTATTAAAGTAAGTCTCGGCGATAAAAGTTGATGAAAACCATTTAAATGCACTTAGAAGATAGTAGAATTTTGTACTTTGCTTGACTCTTACAATGGATTCTTTGTTAAAACTGCAGTTAAACTTGATGTTTATATTTTGCTCCGGTTTAACAGATTTGAAGGCTAATGTTAATTTATTTCGTTATCTTTAGTGTAATATTTAACTACTTGAGCTGATTGAGTACAGCACTTCTTCATTTGTTCTCTTAGGGAAATGAAAGGAAGCGTGGCGGGAATAGTCCAAGTCGGTGATAAGATGGTCTGGGTAGTGCCGTTAGTAGTCCTCTCACTAATGCGGCGAATAATTAGCGATAATAAATGTAACGAGAACTCCATTGAGTGTGGATGTTATGCAGATGACAATATTTGTATTAAAACTTCATGACCTATGTTTTTGTCGCATTATACCCACGGTACATTTGTATAATTAAGTTATGTTATGTATTTGGTACCTTGTGTCTGGCGGCGACGAAGATGGAGCGATGTATGCACATAGAAGCGTCCGCAGTTAGTATCAAATGTGAGACGAGATTTTTATCGAGAAAGATTTAGAATTTTGGCCGAAGTAATTTTTTAATATTATAGTGTGAATTTGAGATAATATTATAGTTGTGGGTAGTGTTTATAAATTTTACAAAGATTGCAGTGGTTATATTATATTCGATTGGTAAAGGAATGTTCGGTTTAGCGAGGGAATATTAATTTTAACAAATCCTCAATAATCATTAGTGGACCCCACGAACAGAATTATTAACCGGGATTGAAAGCACCAAAAATATTTCTATTGAAATACTTGGTAAGGAGAAGTTTTCACCGGTGATAACATTGAGCTACTTCATTAGTAAAAGTCTTGATAATACGTGTGGTTGCGTAATAGCTGCACCGGTATTGATTAATGATGCACATGTGAGAAATCCCTTTCGAGTTTTGATTCCATTAATGACCGTTAATAATGAACAGATTATTATATGGCGATAATGACGTTTTTTGTTTATTACATTATTATTGATAGCAGTAATACAAGCGGAAGCGTCTATATAAAAAGCGAATCACTTTATTAAAGTTGATCTATAAATGGAATATATTATATTTTATTATGCATAGTGTTACATAATTATTTTGCGTAGTGTTGTGTATAGTATTGCGTAGTGTTTTGCGTGATAAAAAAATATTTTATATAAATAGAATATATTATATTTTATTTGAAAGATTTTTCTTTAAATATGGTGAGTCAAGTTAAAGTAAATCGGAAATGCTGGTAGTTCAATGGATTAATTCTTATGCGTTCCATTTCATATAAATAGAAGCTTCGTTTCCTTCGTTATTTTCTAAGCTGAATTCGTTGAAACCACAGAGAGAGAGTAGAGAGAGAAATTTATAGAAAGAAAATTATAGAAAGAAGAAGAGTATTATTTCTTGGCTCTACTACTATATTAGGTTCTTTTTACGGTAAGGGTGTTGTGCTGTCTTCTTGAAGAGAGCCACCATTGTTCCATTCATTCTCAATGTTGGAATAACTTTTGTAAAAGTGGTACACCTATACGTAACACATATGTCTGTGTCTACTATACCTGGTGAAATCGCTTATGGTATTCCATTGGAATTTATTATTTGTACACAACTTGTATCATGATTTACCTATCTTTGGTGACGATCTTCTATTATTACATTAGACTTATCTGTTGCATGTGTTTCACCGGACACAGTTAGATCTTCTATACTGATACTGCAGGCACGTCTGTACGTATTAGTTTTACAGAGACTGGTCCCGTCTTTGTCGTTACTGATGGAATATCTGTCTGTGTGTTTTACCACGGATGCAGTTTCCGCTCTTTTACTGATGCAGTTGGAGACATCACCGTGGTGTGAATTTCACGACGATTTGATTTCGATTATTATTAATACATTTGGAATAGCTTTGTCGTAGACATCGTCGTTAAATGGTGATATCTTTTGTTATTCCATTCTTTATTATACCCGGTTTAACTTTGACTTATACTCCATGAAATTGGTGGAATATCCCTTGATGTTGCGTTTCATCGATGTCTTTCATGGAAATATTCTTGGTCGTTCTTGAATTTTACTCTCTGAAAACGATGTCGTAGTGACAATTTGGGCGTTAATAATTATTGGGTTAAATAATTCTTGAAGCTTGTTTT
>CM035171.1:46972807-47409855 GCA_020205615.1 Panax quinquefolius | reverse complement strand
AAGTTTAATCAATAGTCTTCGCTATCTTATTGTCAAACCATACGTGGGTGTAGGTTCTACCCGATTTAATATTTGCGTATATTCAACCTTCACGTCGATTAAAGTGTTCAACGCTTTCATTCTAACATTCTCATTCGACTCAAAATCGGCTTTTATTAATCTTTTTACCATTCGCTACGGCTTTCTTGATACCATTCATTATCTTACTTACTACCTTTGTCAACGCCTAAGTCATACTGACGGGGTATACTTAAAGTTCACAAACACGAATACGATTCACGAGGATCGTTTACGTATTCAACGTTCACGTTGCTCGTCTCTTAATCTCTTATTCAACCTTTACTCAAGGTTTTAATTGCATTCGATCGTTATCCATCCCCTGAACCCCATGTTCATTATTCTTTCTTAATGTCAAAGTCATACGGTCTGTTGTATGCTAAGACCGATCGTTCTTCGCAACAATGTTGCATTCACAGCGTCTAAACGCTTTACATTTATCTCTCATTACCATGACATAACATCGGAATGTTATTCATTACCTTCATCAACCAACGTCTAAGGAATTCCCAATCATAGTAATCCCTCACGTTCGTTTGTCACGACTACGGTCCCCGGACATCAGTTCCATAACCCGCATCAACATTCTTTGTCCTTTAATCTCGTTTAATCTTTTCGTTCAACCTTATTAAAGGTTTAAAACACTTGATTAAGTGTTACATTAGTTGAATATTATGTTCATATTTCTTTCTTGCACATCCCCCGAGAAATTTAGCAGTAAAAATCTAATTTCTGGATATTGCCCTGAACTGGCACTGCGGTGCCGTGCCCTTCCTTTCCTCTCGCGCTGCGGCGTGACCTTCTTCTCTCTCCTCTCTTCTCGGACTGGCGCTGCGGTGCCAAGTCCTTTGTTATCTCTCGCGCTGCGGCGCCACCTACTTCTCTCTCCTCTCTTTCCGGACTGGCGTTGCGGCGCCAAGTCCTTTGTTATCTCTCGCGCTACGGCGCCACTCTCCAGAAGATTATGGTCGAGCTCGCGCTGCAGCGCTGGCCTCCAAGGCACGACTCGCACTGCGGCGCCGAGTATGAAACCTAGAAAATTTTTCTAAGTTTTGCATCAAGTTTGAGACGCGTACTTTACGTGCTCATAACTTCTTCGTTATAACTCGGAACGAGGTCATTCCAAAGTCATTTTCTTCCTTATCTTACGTACTTTGATTACCCTTGGACAGAAATTTGTTCTAAATCCATTAATATGCCATTCAATTGGCTTAATCTTAACCCTTCATTCATTTTAACATTTTTAACGTTCTTTGTTCGTTCTTCCGTAATTCGGTCATCCGAACTCAGAATTCGTTCGTTCTTGAGTCCACGACTCACGTTTTATACGTTCTCTTACATTCTCATGAAACCCTACACATTCGGGTTCATTTTACCAACTTTCAAATTTTCGTTCTTCTTTTACAAAATTTTTGCCATAACTTCGTTATAGCTTAGTTTTAATCCATTCTTCATGAACGTTTCTAACGTTCCTAACCAAGCAATAAGCATCTAACTTATATGCGATGGTTTTAAACTTGTCCATCAACAACAATTACACTACGATGGTTTTAAATTTGTCCATCAACAATGTTCTTTGTGTTCTTCGCGTGTTCTTCGTGTTCTTCGTTCGTTCTTCATTTTTAATCGATATTTTGGATTACGATTTCACTTTTTCTTGGAATTTGATGTTATATAACACCATTCCCAACTTATTTAACCTACTCATTTATAAGATTCATTCGGATCGCTCAAAATCCTTACGAATCTTATACTTCCTTTAGAAATTTATACACTAAATTTCTAATTCTTATTTCTTCATTTTCTCATGATTTCAACCATATGAAATCAATACTAATCTCTTTTACTTATTATTCTCATTAAGTTATGTTTTTGAACATAAAAACTTAAAGAAAATTCAGAAGAAACTAGGGTTCGGATTACCGTTCTTCTTTAATCTTCTCCCGTCGGACAAAGTTTGTATACAAGGCTAGTTCTTCCTCTTCCTTCTCCTCCCATTAGAACTCTCTCTCTCTCTCTTAATGTTGTAGGATTTTCAAAATCCAAAACAAATGAGTTTAAGCTTTCTATTTATAGAAAACCAAGGTTAGGGGCAAAATAGTCATCTGGCCCCTAAAATCACTATTCACACCTCCTTACTATTTAAGACTTAAGGACTAAGTTAACTTATCCCTTAAGTTTGCTTAGCCCTTAAGTTTCGTAGTTCCGTCTTTCGGGTTTTGTCCGACAGTTTTAAAAACTGGGATTCTCGGAATCCAAATATTTTTGGATATTTCGTCTTTCTTTTACCGATTAACTTTTATGTATTCTTCGGATCTTCGAAAAACTGAAAAACACTTTTTGGTGTCAAGCGTTTTTCTTCACGTTTTCTCCTAACGTAGTTAAACGAATGAAAAGCGTTTTTCTGCACGTTTTTTGAGAAAAACTTTAATCGACTTACTTAACTTTTCACGATATATTATCGTCAAATCTTTCGGTGGAATGTCATTTCAACATACCGAACTCTCAGAAAGGCTTAGGTTATTCAAACCCTAACCCTTAGATTTCGTCAGGTGAATAGTGCCTATTTCGTCTTTTTCCCCGAAAATATTTTGTTCCCGGAAAATTCTATTTTTGTCTTGAAAATTCTTACTCGTTCAATCTAGCTCATAGCCAGAATCCTCCTAATTAATAATCATTCTAGGTTATAAAACGATTAATAAACACATAGCACATAATAGTTTTAATAAAAAATTATTTTCTTTAAACCTAAATTCTGGATAATCCAAAATTCTGGGTTGTTACAGCTACATTAGGGGAAAACGTGAAGGAAGATGCTTAACGCCAAAAAGTGTTTTTAGTTTTTGGAAATCTGAAGAATACGTAAAAGTTAATCGGTAAAAGAAAGACAAAATATCCAAAAATTTTTGGATTCCGAGGATATCGATTCGAAGAATCGACAGACGTATTTTTCTATATTGAATACTAAGCTTCCAAGGGAAGCTTCGTGAATAGTAAGGAGGTGGAGTAAGGACTAAGTAAACTTAAGAGCTAAGCAAACTTAAGGACTAAATAACTTAAGAGCTAAGCAAACTTAAGGGCTAAGTAAACTTAAGGGCTAAGCAAACATAAGGGCTATGTAAACTTAAGGGATAAGAAGACTTAATGGCTAAGTTAATGTGGATGCCAAGTTAACTTAGGGCTTAAGCCTTGAATAGTAAGGAGGTTAAGTGGACAAAATGATCAAATTGCCCTAGCTTTGGGTTTCTCTATAAAAGGAAGCTTAGATTTCATTTTTATAGGATTTTGAAAATCCTATAACACTTGAGAGAGAGAGAGAGAGAGAGCTCGGATGAAGAGGGAGAAGGAAGAGCATGAGCATGAATGATCGGATCGAAGGTGACCGTGAGATAGAAAAGCTTGCGAATCGCCGACTTTGTCTAGCGGAAGAAAAATAAAGAAGGGAGGTAACCTAAAACCTAATTGAATTTAAATTTTCTTTAAGTTCTATGTTTAAAAACATAACTTAATGAAGATAAGAAGTAGGTGATGTTAGAAATGATTTCATATGGTTGAAATCATAAGAAAATAAAGAAATAGGAATTAGAAGTTTATTTTATAAATTTCTTAAGGAAGTATAAGATTCGTAAGGATTTTGAGCGATCCTAATGAATCTTATGAATGAGTGGGTGAAATAATTAATTAATGGTGTTCTATAACATCAAATTCCAAGAAAAAGAGAAATCGTAATCCAAAATATCGATTAAAAATGAAGAACAAACGAAGAACGCGAATAACGCGCGAAGAACACGAAGAACGTTGTTGATGGACAAATTTAAAACAATCGTAGGATAATTGTTGTTGATGGACAAGTTTAAAACCATCGCAGATAAGTTAGTTGCATATTGCTTGGTTAGGAAAAGAGAAACGTTCATGAAGACCAAATTAAACTTAGCTATAACGAAGTTATTGCGAAAATTTTGTAAAGGACAAACTAGAATAAGAATGTTAGTAAATGAACCTGAATGTGTAGGGTTTCATAAGAAACTAAGAGAATGTAGAAAACGTGAGTCATGGACTCAAGATCGAATGAGTTTCGAATTTGGATGACCGAAGTACGAACGAAGAAGCGAAGAACGTTAAAAGAGTAAAGAAATGAATAAATGGTGAAGATTAAGCCAATCGAATGGCACGTTAACAGATTCAGAATGAAGTTTTGTCCGAGGGGAATTGATATACGTAAGATAAGGAGAAGAATAGCTTTGGAACGACCTCGTTCCGAGTTATAATGAATAAGTTACAAAATTTTGAAGTAAGCTATTAAAGCTTGTAAAAGACTTAAAGAAATTTTCTAGGGTTTGTGCTTGGCGCCACATCACCAGCTGAGCCTTAGAGAGACGGCACCGCAGCGTGAGCTCGACCATAAACTACTGGCGAGTGGCACCACAGCGCGAGAGGTAACGAAGTGTTTGGCACCGCAGTGCCAGACAAAGGATGAGGGTGACGTAGGCTCGTGGCACAGCACGAGAGAAAAAGAAGAGAGTGGCGCCGCAACGCCAGTGCAGGGCAATGACCAGTAATGAGATTTTTACTGCTCAATTACTGGGAGATGTGCAAGAAAGATATATGAACATGTAGTTCACCTAAAATAATACTTAAGCATGTGAATTAAACCTTTAGTAAAGGTTGAATGGAAAAATTGAATGGGATTAAAAGACAGAGAAGTTAAGCAATAGGTTACGTAACCAATATCCGGGGACCGTAGTCGCGATAAACAAACGTGGAGGATTACTATGATTATGATTCCTTAGACGTTGAGTGATGAGGGTAATGAATAACATTTCGATGTTATGTCATGGTGATGAGAAATAGGTGTAAAGCGTATAGACGTTGTGAACGCAACATTGTTGCGATGAACGAGCGGTCTTAGGATACAACGAACAGTATGGCTTTGACACTAAGATAGAATAATGAACATGGGGTTCATGGGATGGATAACAAATGAAAGTGATTAAAACCTTGAGTAAAGGGTGAATGAGAGATTAAGAGACGAGCAACGTGAACGCGGATTATATAAATGATCCTCGTGAGTTGTATTCGTGCCGGATGAACGTTCTAAGTGTAAAATGATTGTATGACTTAAACATTGACGAAGGTAGTAAGTAAGATATGATTTATCAAGAAAGCAGTAGCAAACAGTAATAAGAGTAATGAAAGCTGAATGTAAGTCAAATAGAGAATGTTAGAATGAAAGGTAAGCGTTAAACACTTTAACTGATGTGAGGATTGAGTGTACGCGAATATTAAACAGGTACAACCTACACCCCGTGTATAGTTTGACCATAAGGTAATGTAGACCAACGATTAAACATGTGAACGGTGAAGATGTTGAATTAAATACAAGTACGTATAACGTAAAGAAGTTGAGTTAGTGTTATAACGTGGATGACGTTCCGAGTCGAATGAACTGGACGTTGTAAGTTAGGAATAAGGTAATGTAAAATGCTTAATGCTATAAATGTGTAGAATTAATATGGAATGATCGTTCCGAGTATACAAAAGACTGTATGACTTAGACGATAAGGAATGAATCTTGAGGTATGGAATTTAGTTTCCAGAAAGCCATAAGGAATAAGAAGTTGACTTAACGAACGTTATAGTTTAATGATTCGGATAAGTTAATATAAGTTAGGTTGTGGTACAATCGTAACCTTTGATGGTTAACATATGGGAGCTGAGCTAAACAATTCCTTCCGAGAGTGAAGGTATATACAAAACTTGTAACCGATCTAACTCACTATTGTGGGCAGTGTAGATGAGATCGGAACTTGTTTGTTGGTTGTTTGTGGAAAACCATTCAGAGTACCATATGGAAAACTAGCAGAGACGCGATGTGTGTTGAGTCCTAGAAAAGTTATAAGAAGAAGATAAGAATGTAAATCATCAAAGATGATGAACATTTTGAGTTAAGACATCTCCGTATGTTATGAAGCCGTGAACCGGTAATGAAAGATAGTCGCGTAAGCATAAAGTACAAAAGTGCGAACCTTAAGAAGTAAAGTTAAGTAAACAATTGCGTAAGTCAAGTATATAACTAATTGGTGTATGTGTTATTTCCTTATATGTTATATAGGATTTGTAATAAGCAGTTTAGCGTAAATTATAAGTTGTAGCTGTGCGTAAGGCAAGTTTCCTAACTTTATTCATATTACATAAATGAAAGTTTCTTAAACTTCTCAGATGTTGAACTTGAGAAGTCTTATCTATGTGCATATGTGCGATATATGTACAAGGTGGTAGTATGTATGAGGCCTTGTGCCAGAATTTGAACACTTCGGTGTTTCTATGATGAACTTTTCTATGTTTGAGTTGTTCAATACAAGTATGTTCTGTTTATACATGAACCATTATTGTTAAATCCGTGCTAATGATTCTAGCCAGAGAGAATGTGTATGAAAAAGGTAGAAGAATGAAAATATTTCAAAGTGCATGTGAATGATGTTTTAAGATGATAGGAATCGAGACTATTCCTATTATTCAAGCTGCTTCATAACCTTTGTTCGGTTATAGAAGTTTTGAAGAATGTTTAAACTCTTGAAGTTGTTTTATCAACTGTTATGACTTGTTGGGCAATTGAATGCTCAAACTTGCTTTAAATGAAAAACATTTTCAGCGTACTATGTGAGAAAGAACTTAAGGATCCCGTAAAGATCAAGCTAATCGATATCCAGACGAAGTGCCATTTAGGATCCCGTAATTTTCTTTTGATAACCCACCAAGTCAGAAGGTACCATCTTATTCACCAAATAGTTCGCGTAGTCTGCAAACCATGGCACTTCCCCTTTCACCACAAACAACTGTTCATCTAGAAAGGATTCACTGATCACAACTTTGTCATCTGCCTCCCTTTCCAGATTCTCTAGTCGAGATAAATGGTCCGTCACTTGGTTTTCAGTGCCCTTTTTGTCCATGATCTCCAAATCAAATTCCTGCAACAATAAAATCCATCTGATCAACCGGGGCTTTGCATCCTTCTTTGCCACTAAATGTCGAATTGTCGCGTGATCTGTGTACACTATCACCTTTGTACCAATCAGATATGCTCGAACTTAATCAAAGGCATACACCACTGCCTATAATTCTTTCTCTATGGTGGTGTAGTTCAACTGTGCATCTATATAGGTCTTGCTGGCATAATAAATCACATGAAACGTCTTCTCTTTCCTCTTCCCCAAAACAGCCCTTACGGCATAATCACTGGCATCACACAACAGCTCAAATCGCAAATCCCAATCTGGAGCAATAATAACTAGTGATGATGTTAATTTCCCCTTTAAGTGCTCAAATGCCGACACGCAAGCCTCATCAAAATTAAACAGTGCATCCTTCTCGAATAAACTACATAGTGGTTTAGTTATCTTGGAGAAGTCATTGATGAATCTACGATAGAAACCTGCATGTCCCAGAAAACTGTGAAGACCTTTTACTGAAGTAGGTGGTGGCAAGTTCTCAATAGTTTCTTGCTTAGCCCTATCCACCTCGAGTCCCATCTTCAAAACCTTGTGTCCCAGTATAATTCCTTCTTGTACCATGAAGTGGCACTTTTCCCAGTTCAGCACAAGATTCGTCTCAACGCACCTCTTCAAAACCATTACCAAATTTTCAAGGCATAAATCAAACGAGTCCCCGAAGACTGAGAAATCATCCATAAATACCTCCACGTTCTGTTCCACTATGTTTGAAAATATTGCTATAATGCGTCTCTGAAAGGTGGCTAGAGCATTGCACAACCTGAAAGACATCCTTCTGAAAGCAAAAGTGTCGTATGGACATGTGAAGGTGTTCTTTTCCTGGTCTTCTGGAGCTATCATAATCTATTTGTAGCCTGAATAACCGTCCAGATGGTAATAACACTCATGACCTGCTCTTTTGTCCACCACTACTTAGTTCCTTTTCTCCACTCGACCCTCGTGTCATACCTACATTAGCTTCCTTGCCACCAACCAACACTAAACCATGTTTTTTCCTGCACTTTTACACCAAAGGAGTTCTCAATACATGCAATGCAAAATATCATGAAATATAACTAAAAACATACTAAAATGTACTTGAGATGGGCATAGTTCTCGTGAATTGATATCCAATAAGTAGGTATAAAACCCACTTATCAAATACCCCCAAACTTGAACTATTGCTTGCCCTCAAGCAATGCAACATAATGCAATCTACATGCTATGCAAGCTACGCTACTATGACAATGAATCCCCAGATTTCCAGCCATGTTAAGAATTCCAATAAGATATGCCTTAGAGAAATATCAAGATCCAAGAACAAAGCATCAAACTAAGCTAAAGGCATACTGACATACAATCAGATAATCCTAACCTGCTATAAAGATGTTGTGTGTGTGTGATGTGTTCACAGATAAGCTTGACAAAGTTGAAGATACCACATGCTAAATTGCTTAAGACATAAATTTGAAGTTTAAATTAAGAACTGCATATACTAATGAGACATCAACTACTCCAACACATCAAAACAAAATGGGTTTATTCTGCTTTATTTTTACTCACAAGGGCGATTTTTGCACTTTCCCGCGGTGTTTATTGATTTATATATATATATATATATATATATATATATATCTTTCCCGATGATGGCTGCAATGTCTCATTCCATTAGGCTAATGATTGCATACCCCTTAGCGAGCATTCAACCAACGACTCCTGCACCATTAAAACCTTAGGCGCTTAGGTGTAGAGACAATCCCCCTGGCGCATTTCTACTCAAGTAACAAAGGCCCCAAATAAGACTAGCCACGGTAATTATTCATTTTTTTTTATTTTTTTTTAAAAAGCAAGCATACCCATGTGTTCCCAAAACTTGAGTTTCAGTGTCTTCATAGTCATTACTCACTTCCTACACAATTCTATCATTAAAATAACATTTTCTCTCAAGGCATATAAGCATGATAATCTTAACCAACAAGCAAATAGGAACATTATCGTATACCCTAAGAATATCTAAACAACAGTATAGATTACATCATGTATGAAATTATAACTAAGTTTAAGTTATCAACAGAGTTCAAAAATCTATCACATTTCTATTTCATCATTGGCCAAATTAGAATTCAACTAACTAAAAGCCTAGGATTATGCAATGTTATGCAACTAAACACATACTAAGTAAGCAAGACAAAAGAAAACTAAAAACAAAAACTTTCATGTAAAATTTAACTACAAAGATACTAAAATACCCCTACTATGCAACTTAAACATTCAATCAAACTATATGCAACTGACTATATGCAACAACTACTTACTACAACCCAATACCCCCAAACTTAAAATAAACAATGCCCTCATTGTAATTAAAAGTGAAAGAATACTCCCCTAAGTGGCAATGTCATCTTCGTTCGCCTTCTCATGATCCGATGGTATATCAGACGATGGCTAAGTTTGAGATACTCTACAGTTGGAAACTGAGTGTGGGCTTCTAACTGTCCGGATGCTTGAGTCAGAAATTTTAAATATTTAGCAATTTTTTTTTCATGATCGAAGCTATGCTTACCGCTGTGTTTGGCTTGTAGTTGAAGCGCCGCTGCCACCTCAATACTCTGGCGACTTTCAGTTTTGTTTGACTTCTGTTTGATCCTGAATGCTTATAACAATTGGATTGAACCTTAGAGGAGAAATAATAAAACAATTATTAAGACTTACCACTATCTAACATCTACTAAATATGGAAATTTAAATAAGAATTAAACAAGGAGCGATAAAGATTTGATGGGGTGCCTCCCATCTAGCGCTCGGTTTATAGTCCGTTAGCTGGACTCTTTTCTTGACACCACTATCCAATTCCTCTACGATAAGCTAGGAACCCTCCATCCAATAGACCCGCTATGTGCTTTGGTAGGTTCCCCATCATGAGAGTCTGTGTATTGAAACAACCTAGCCTATTTTCTATACATGATGCCCCCAGTTCTATTGCATAGCTAGGTGTTTCGTTCGTTGTATTTGTGAATAAATTTTTGCATTGAGGCATGACAGATACAACGGGCTTTTCCTCTTCTATTTTCTCTTCCTCAGCCCACCATGGTTTTTAAGAGGCCTCATAATGGCAGAAATTCTTCCTTTGGATGTGACTACCAAGGGGACATGGGTGTGAAAAACTCACTGGATTTTTCAACTCTGGTTGAGAAGGTACTTGGGGTAAAATACAGGTGATATGATATTCTTCATTTTCTAAACCCTTAGTTGTCTCCTCAATGTGCACTCCTTTCAGTTCATCTAGTGGCATATACACTTCTGGCTCTCCATCAGTTTCATCATCCATGTCATAGTACCAATTGTTTTGAGGCCAATTGTTCAAGGCTTCGAATATTTGATCCATCTGATTCTGCAGATTCGGAATTGACCTCTCTTGCTCAATCATCTTCTCCTCAGTTGATGCTACAAACTTGCACCACAAATCCTCTACTCTTGAATTATCTTGTTCAGTTTCTAAATCCATGCATTGAGGACCATTCATTGAGGAGTTAATGATTTATTCCATCAGTCTATTAAGATTTTGGGTTGATAACTCATGACTCATTATCATCTCTTCTTTTTCTGCTATACTCCTTAACTTGAATTCCTTCAACTCCGAATTGTCTCCTTGTTACATTAGAGGTGGATTTGAGAAATCTGATGGATATGTTGGACTTGGAATGCAATATTGGTCTTGATAGTTATAACTCCATTCATAATCTGGGTGATACCCCCAACATTGATGATCATTTGGATAAACATTGTTGTTGAGGTAATCACCCCCAAACTGTGCATGTTCAACTCTGATGTTGCACTGATAACTCGGATGCTCGCCAGCACAGTATTCACATGTAACTACTATCTCTCGAGTATGTTGGGCTGCAAAAATATCCAACCTCTCCGAAAGTGTTGCAATTTGTGCTGACAATGTAGTAAATACATTGAGTCCTTCAGTTCTTGTGTCCCGTGGTTGAGGCATATTCGTATAAAGCCATTGATAAACAAAGTCATCCATGGTACCTGATAAGAGAGAAATATAAGAAGATAATTAAAAGAAAAAAAATGTTTAAATTAAGACCAATTTGATTGAAATTAATGTTAGAAAATTTTTTATTAAGCTAATTCCCCGGCAACGGCGCCAAAAACTTGTTGCCTCTTTTTTAGTTCTAACAAAAGAGCTCTAACTTATGGAAGCATACATGTGTCAACAAGAAATATAGAGTAATTCGAGTATCAATCCACGGTGAAAGTTGTTTAAATTAACTATTATGCATCAACTAAATCACTATTTTTATATGCTTAAACTAATGCTTATAATTGTGAATTACTCTAAATGCAAATAATAACTAAAATAAGAATAATAATGTAATAAATCTAATTTGGAAATAATGGGATCTTAACTTTATTCAATAGTTCATCTAACCACCACCATCATTTAAGATTGTTCACGTATCACAGAAAAGTAGCCAAGAGCACTAATGTAGATATAACCATTTTTCAATGTATCATGACCTACTTACATAACATCCAAATGCAATAGACACCATGTAATCATCAATAAAACCAATCTCACTATATTTCTATGTGAGATTGCAACAATATTGAATTTAAGCACAAGCCCTTATTTAACACAAACGGTGAAACAATATATGTCTATCTGATTCACGAAATACAAAGCTAATCAAAACATCCCCATATACGCATGCTATCATGATTACAACCATACTCGCATGTTATTTTTCAATTCCATATAAGCACTTAAAACGAATGGTGATCAATCATTCATACATGTAAACCAACCATGATAGAAATTCCTTATAATACGCAAAACAGTCCACCAATTAGGCCATAAGTTAAACTACGTATTAAACTCCGTTAGAATTCTATAATGGAGTTTAGTTCATGACTGAACCAAAAACCATTATGTGATCAAAGCAACGTATGGAAAATAAACAAACAATTGAAAGAGAGAAGATAGAATTGATCAAATCCAATTGCTGATTACAATCCCAACGTAACGTTCAAATCCCCACTAATATCCAGCAACATAAAAGTAAAGCATCCACAATGACTGAATTCCAAAGAAGAAGTAGAAATAAATGATGCTATGCTTGGTTTGGTTCTCCAATGGAAATCTCTCAAAGTGTAAACCCTAGTTTTCTTGTCAAAAACACGTAAAAACTCATGAATAATACGTCTGGTACCAACAAGAATTGTTTTAACATACTCAAACTCTTACAATTTAAAAATTAAAATAAAATTAATTAGCAATGGAGAGGTCACGCTGGCGCGTGAGTTCCTTTTGCATTCATCGCTGCATGCGTGTATGTGTAAATTTTGTTCAGTCTGGGTGATTGGCGGTATGCGTGTTTCAACTTATGTACCGCCAATGTGGCCGCACGACTTCTGCAGTTTGGATCCTCTGCTTTGTTGCTGCTACTGATTCTTTGTCATGCTACTAAATCTTTGACATGCCTCTCTTCCTTCATCCATCCTCAGTTGCTTATCTCCACTTGTTCCTTGCGTCATGCTTCCATTGGCCTCATGCCATCTACCATTGCCAAGCTATGCCATTCCTGCACTTGTACACCAAAGGAGTTCTCAGTACATGCAACGCAAAATATTATGAAATGCAACTAAAAACACACTAAAATGTACTTAAGATGAGCATAGTTCGCGTGAATTTATATCCAATAAGTAGGTATAAAACCCACTTATTAGTCGCGTAAGCTTAAAGTACAAGAGTGTGAACCTTAAAAAGTAAAGTTTAAGTAAACCAATGCGTAAGTCAAGTATATGACTAATTGGTGTATGTGTTATTTCCTTATATGTTATATAAGATTTGGAATAAGCAGTTCAGCGTAAACTATAAGTTGTAGCTGTGCGTAAGGCAAGTTTCCTAACTTCATTCATATTACATGAATGTTAGTTTCTTAAACTTCTCAGATGTTGAACTTGAGAATTCTTGTCTATGTGCATATATGCGATATATGTACAAGGTGGTAATATGTATGTGGCCTTGTGCCACAATTTGAACACTTTGGTGTTTCTATGAGATGAATTGTTCAGTGTTTGAGATGTTCAATACAAGTATGGTCTGTTTATACATGAACCGCTATTGTTAAGTTTGTGCTAATGATTCTAGCCAGATAGAATGTGTATGAAAAAGGTAGAAGAATGAAAGTATTTCAAAGTGCATGTGAATGATGTTTTAAGATGATAGGAATCGAGACTATTCCTATTATTCAAGTTGCTTCATATCCTTTGTTCGGTTATCGAAGTTTTGAAGAATGTTTAAATTCTTGCAGTTGTTTTATCAACTGTTATGACTTGCTGGACAATTGAATGCTCACACTTGCTTTAAATGAAAAACATTTTCACCGTACTATGTTAGAAAGAACTTAAGGATCCCGTAAAGATCAAGTTGATCGGTATCCAGACAAAGTGCCATTCAGTATGTGAATGTGCGTGAAGATCAAGCGAAGACTTGTATTATAGAATGGTTTAATTGAACTATAGATTAGTTTAATGAACTGATATGTATCCTTGGTAACGGATAAAAGTCACTCTTGTACAATGTAAAGAATAATGTAATTATCATTATTTGTAATGAAAGAGATTTTAAGGTTTCCATAACCTGGGATTTGTGAATATATGTTATTATATTTAACTATATAATGAGGTATGTTTGGTCAGAAGTGGGACCTTGACGCACGGAATCTAAGTGTGAGAATAGACCGAATTTCGGGGAGTTACATTATGGTATCAAATCCTATAGGTTATAAATCTTAGGTATGAGTACCTAAGACTATAATCGTAGAGAGAAGGATAAGAAGATCACCACGTGATCATAGTAAATCGTAGTAACAGATGAGCTATTAAACAATGAATGATTTATAGCTAATGCTATGAATGAATGGTACTACGAAGTAGTACGGGAAGAAGAACTCAGATTAAGTTATAAAGGATAGAATACAAATTAAAGAAAATTCGTATTAAGTAAAGAGAAATTAGAAGTTGTAAGATTTCAATTGAGGACTCGTGTGATAGCTGAGTTGTATGAACCTTTGTTATGGGCAGAGGTTTGTGCTTTGGTGTAACAACTGCATAGTTTATTACAATTATAATCATTGGAATTGGTCGCGCTATTAAGATGTATATGACAAGAATGTTAATTTTTTCTCATGTATATACTTGATAGGTAGAGAATGTTAACATAGGTGCTAGTTCTTGAAACTCATACTTATGAAAAGTTTGTTACTCATAATTATATGTTATGTTCCTGAGCCCTAAGCGTATGGATAGTCCTTGATTTGTTCTTGGATTACATATTGCGAAGATAAGTTCTTAAACACATATGGTTGTGGAAAGTTCCAAAACACATAAAATGTGGTAAGTTGATGGACTATACTATGGTATAGGAATGTTTAGACTGAAAATGAGTTATTTTCAGTACACTTAGCATTAAAGGTGCTAGAGAAGATTAATTATTATCGCAGTAAGACAATGAAGGAAGATAGAGAATAGGATATTCCAAATCATCTAGCTATGCTAGATTTCGAAGTTTAATGAAATCTTGCTTATGTGTACATTTCAAAAAGGAAAGAATTGGTTCAACTTTTGGAACCAACATATTTTAAAAGAGCTATTCTTGGTATGTCTATGCTAATTGCTTCGCCAGACAGAAATTGATTTAAAATATCAAAATGAATTTTATATCATTCGTGCATTTGATGCAAGGATGGTAAAAAGATGGAGTTGTTAATGCAATTTAACCTTGTGTTGGATGTGATCTTAGGATCAACAACCCACTATGGTATGATGTATAGTGACGAAGTCATAAACTGACGAAGTCCTCAACGTACTATGAAAAGTACGGTATCATGACGTCATAAAAACGTTTAATGTATTGCGAAAAGAAAATTGATCTTTCTTTGAAGAAGTTGTGCCAAACTAAATTGTTTTGGTGCGGAATCTAATGATATAAGTCTGAGGTGAACATACCCCCAAATGGGGTTATACGATAGGTTGATCACCTACATATGGAAAATGTAGTTTACTTTCTTTGTGATTGTAAACTGACCGTTAAAGAAGGGTTTACGGTGAAATGTTGTTTAACCTAGTAAGAGTTCATGGTCGATTTGACCCCTCAGCAAAAGTATGAAAACATTTTAAAGGGAAATTTTATATTCCTTGTTATCCCTTCTACTTCATGATTCTTGATAGGTTATGGAGGTTAGGAATGATAGAAAGATAAGAACTTCTTTGAAGAGAAGTTAAGAAGAAGAGTAAGCTAAAATTTCGAGGATGAAATTCTGTGAAGAAGGGGAGAATGTGATGACCTGGGAAATGGTGTGGTTTTAAGAAATTCCGAGGACGGAATTTTTATAAGGAAGGAAGAAAATAACAACCTAGAAAATCGGATTGTCCAGAAATAAAGTTTAAAGAATTAGTTATTAATAAAATTAATTTTTTTTAATATTATTTTGTGCTATGTGTTTATTAATCGTTCTATAACCCAGGATGATTATAAGTCGGGAGGATTCTGGCTACGAGCTAGATTGAACGAGTAAGAATTTTCAAGATGAAAATGAAAGTTTTTCGGGAACAAAAATATTTACAGGGAAAAAGACGAAATAAACACTATTCACCTGACGAAACCCTAATGGTTAGGGTTTGAATAACCTAAGCCTTTCCGAGAGTTTGGTATGTCGAAATGACATTCTGTCAAAAGATTTGACGATAATATATCGTGAAAAATTAAGTAAGCCAATAAAAGGTTTCTCGAAAAACGTGCAGAAATCAGACGAAATAAAAACAACGAAAAGTACTGCTATGTACTTTTCATTCGTTTTGCTACGTTAGGAGAAAACGTGAAGGAAAATGCTTAACGCAAAAAAGTGTTTTTCAGTTTTTTGAAAATCTGAAGAATACGTAAAAGTTATTCGGTAAATGAAAGACGAAATATCCTAAAATATTTGGATTCCGAGGATATCATTTTTTGAACTAACGGACGAATTCCGTAAGACGGAAGCACAAAGATTCCAAGGGAAACTTCGTGAATATTAAGGAGGTGGAGTAAGGACTAAGTAAACTTAAGAGCTAAGAAAACTTAAGGACTAAGTAAACTTAAGAGCTAAGTAAACTTAAGAGCTAAGCAAACTTAAGGGATAAGTAAACTTAAGGGCTAAGTAAACTTAAGGGCTAAGAAGACTTAATGGCTAACTTAATGTGGATTCCAAGTTCACTTAAGGCTTAAGGCTTGAATAGAAAGGAGGTTAAGGGGGCGAAATGACCAAATTGCCCTAGCTTTGGTTTTCTATAGAAGGAAGCATAGATTTCATTTTTATACGATTTTGAAAATCCTATAACACTTGAGAGAGAGAGAGAGAGCTCGGATGAAGAGGGAGAAGGAAGAGCATGAGCATGAATGATCGGATTGAAGGTGATTGTGAGATAGAAAAGCTTGTGAATCGCCAACTTTGTGTAACGAAAGAAAAATAAAGTAGGGAGGTAACCTAAAACCTAATTGAATTTAAGTTTTCTTTAAGTTCTATGTTTAAAAACATAACTTAATGAAGATAAGAAGTAGGTGATGCTAAAAATGTTTTCATATGGTTGAAATCGTAAGAAAATAAAGAAATAGGAATTAGAAGTTTATTTGATAAATTTCTTAAGAAAGTATAAGATTTGTAAGGATTTTGAGCGATCCTAATGAATCTTATGAATGAGTAGGTGAAATAAGTAAGTAATGGTGTTCTATAACATCAAATTCCAAGAAAAAGAGAAATCGTAATCCTAAATATTTATTTAAAATGAAAAACGAATGAAGAACGCGAAGAACACGAAGAACGTTGTTGATGGACAAATTTAAAACCATCGTAGGATAATTGTTATTAATGGACAAGTTTAAAACCATTGCGTATAAGTTAGTTGCATATTGCTTGGTTAGGAACAGTAGAAATGTTCATGAAGAACAGATTAAACTTAGCTATAACGAAGTTATGGCGAAAATTTCGTAAAGGACAAATGAGAATTAGAAAGTTAGTCAATGAACCTGAACGTGTAGGGTATCATAAGAAAGTAAGAGAACGTAGAAAATGTGAGTCGTGGGCTCAAGATCGAATGAGTTTCAAATTCGGATGACCGAATTACGAACGAACGAGCGAAGAAAGTTAAAACCGTAAAAAAAGGAATGAATTGTGAAGATTAAGCCAATCGAATGGCATGTTAATGAATTCAGAATGAAGTTCTGTTTGAGGGGTATTGAAGTACGTAAGTTAAGGAGGAGAATAGCCTTGGAACGACCTCGTTCCGAGTTATAACGAATAAGTTACAAAAATTCGAAGTAAGCGATTAAAGCTTGTAAAAGACTTAGAGAAATTTTCTAGGATTTGTGCTCGTAAATACAGCAGCCAATTTGAGCCTTGGAGGAGGCAATGCAGCCATGTGAGCTCGACCATAAACCATTGGCAGTGGCATGCAAAGACGAGAGGTAACAAAGTGTTTAGCCGCTATACCAAACAAAGGAAGAGGGTGACGTAGGCTCACGCCACAGTGCGAGAGAAAAAGAAGAGAGTGGCGCCGCAGCGCCGGTGCAGGGAAATGCCCAGTAATGAGATTTTTAGTGCTCAATTACTGGGAGATGTGCAAGAAAGAAATATGAACATGTAGTGCACCTAAAATAATACTTAAGCAAGTGAATTAAACCTTTACTAAAGGTTGAATGGAAAAATTGAATGGGATTAAAAGACAGAGAAGTTAAGCGATAGGTTACGTAACCGATATTCGGGGACCGTAGTCGCAATAAACGAACGTGGGGGATTACTATGATTATGATTCCTTAGACGTTGAGTGACGAGGTTAATGAATAACTTTTCAATGTTATGTCATGGTGATGAGAAATAGGTGTAAAGAGTATAGACGCTGTGAACGCAACATTGTTGCGATGAATGAGAAATCTTAGCATACAACAAACAGTATGGCTTGGACATTAAGACAGAATAATGAACATGGGGTTCATGGGATAGATAACGAATAAAAGCGATTAAAACCTTGAGTAAAGGTTAAATGAGAGATTAAGAGATGAGCAACATGAACACGGATTACATAAATGATCCTCGTGAGTGGTATTCATGCCGGACGAACGTTCTAAGTGTACAATGATTGTATGACTTAACCATTGACGAAGGTAGTAAGTAAGATATGATTTATAAAGAAAGCCGTAGCAAACGGTAATAAGAGTAATGAAAGCCGAATGTAAGTTAAATGGAGAATATTAGAATGAAAGGTAAGCGTTAAACACTTTAACTGATGGGAGGGTTGAGTGTACGTGAATATTAAACGGGTAAAACCTACACCCCATGTATGGTTTGACCATAAGGTAATAAAGACCAATGATTAAACATGTGAACGGTGAAGAAGTTGAATTAAAGACAAGTACGTATAACGTAAAGAAGTCGAGTTAATGTTATAACGTGGATGATGTTCCGAGTCGAGTGAACTGGATGTTGTAAGTTAAGAATATGGTAATGTAAAATGATTAATGCTATATATGTGTAGAATTAATATGGAATGATTGTTCCGATTATACAAAAGACTGTATGACTTAGACGATAAGGAATGAATCTTGAGGTAGGGCATTTAGTTGCCAAAAAGCCATAAGGAATAAGAAGTTAACTTAACAAACGTTATAGTTTAATGATTCAGATATGTTAATATAAGTTAGGTTGTGGTACAATCGTAACCTTTGATGGTTGACATATGGGAGCTGGGCTAAACAATTCCTTCCGAGAGTGAAGGTATATACAAAACTGGCAACCGATCTAACTCACTATTGTGGGCAGTGTAGATGAGACGGGAACTTGTTTGTTGGTTGTTTGTGGGAAACCACTCAGAGTACCATATGGAATACTAGCAGAGACGCGATGTGTGTTGAGTCCTAGAAAAGTTATAAGAAGAAGATAAGAATGTAAATCATCAAAGATGATGAACGTTTTGAGTTAAGACATCTCCGTATGTCATGAAGCCGTGAACCGGTAATGAAAGATAGTCGTTGTAGCCTCTTTTTTAGTTCTAACAAAAGAGCTCTAACTCATGCAAGCATACATGTGTCAACAAGCCATACAGAGTAAGCCGAGTATCGATCCACGGAGAAAGTTGTCTAAATTAACTATTATGCATTAACTAAATCACTAATTTTATATGCTTAAACTAATGCTTATAATTGTGAATTACTCTAAATGAAAATAATAACTAAAATAAGAATAATAATGTAATAAATCAAATCTGGAAATAATGGGATCCTAACTTCATTTAATAGGTCATCTAACCACCACCATCATGCAAGATTGTTCACGTATAACAGAAAAGTAGCTAAGAGCACTAATGTAGACATAACCATTTTTCAATGTATCATGACCTACTTACATAACATCCACACGCAATAGACACCATGTAATCATCAATAAAACCAATCTCACTATATTTCTATGTGAGATTGCAGCAATATTGAATTTAAGCACAAGCCCTTATTTAACTCATACGGTGAAACAGTATATATCTATCTGATTCACGAAATAAAAAGCTAAGCAAAACAGCCCTATATACGCATGCTATCATGATTACAACCATACTCGCATGTTATGTTTTCAATTCCATACAAGCACTTAAAACGAATGGTGATCAATCATTCATACATGCAAACCAACCATGATAGAAATTCCTTATAATACGCAAAACAGTCCATCAATCAAGCCATAAGTTAAACTACGTATTAAACTCCGTTAGAATCCCATAATGGAGTTTAGTTCATTACTGAACCAAAAACCATTATGGGATCAAAGCAACGCATGGAAAATAAAGAAACAATTGAAAGAGAAAAGATACAATCAATCAAACCCAATTGCTGATTACAATCCCAATGTGACGTTCAAATCCTCACTAATATCCAGCAACATAAAAGTATAGCATCCACAATGACTGAATTCCAAAGAAGAAGTAGAAAATAATGATGCTATGCTTGGTTCTCCAATGGAAATCTCTCAAAGTGTAAACCCTAGTTTTTTTGTTAAAAACACGTAAAAACTCAAGAATAATACGTCTGGTACCAACCAGAATTGTTTTAACCTACTCAAACTCTTACAATTTAAAAATTAAAACAAAATTAATTAGCGGTAGTAGTGAAGTGGCACAATGCGGCGGCATGAAGTTCCTTTGTATTCATTGCGTGGTATGGCGTGTGTAAATTACGTTGATGCGGGTGATCGCGGGGCTACTGTTTAAGCCTATGTAGCCACGCGGCTTCTGTAGTTAGGATCCTCTGCTCTGTTGCTGCTACTGATTCTTTGTCATGATGCTAAATCTTTAACATGCCACTCTTCCTTCATCCATCCTCAGTTGCTTATCTCCACTTGTTCCTTGCGTCATGCTTCCATTGGCCTAATGCCATCTACCATTTCCAAGCTATGTCATTCCTGCACTTGTACATCATAGGAGTTATCAGTACATGCAACGCAAAATATTATGAAATGCAACTAAAAACACACTAAAATGTACTTGAGATGAGCATAGTTCGCATGAATTTATATCCAATAAGTATGTATAAAACCAACTTATTAAATACCCCCAAACTTGAACTATTGCTTGCCCTCAAGAAATGCATACTATATAAACACTGAAAATGCAACTACATGATATGCAACTAAATCATGATGCAAATTAGTCTCACATTGTTCCAGCTATAACATAATTTCAATCTAAAATGCCTCAGCGAATTATCCAGATTCGAGAATACAAATTCAAACCAAATTATAGGCATAATATCATACAATCAAATAATTCATATATGCTATAAAGATGCTGTGTGTGTATTATGTTCACCAAAACTTGATTTAGGCAAAGAACATACATGCTAAACTGCTCAAAATAGAAAATTACAGTCTAAATCAAGACTCATGTATACTTATGCAACAAAGACTTTTCCAACATATCAAAACAAACTAAGGTTCGACAATGGGCTTAACTGCTTTATTGCTACTCACGAGGGCGATTTTCGCTCTTTCCCGCGGTGTTTATTGCTATTTTTTTCGTTTCTTTTCTTGTCTTTTCTTTTCTTTTCTTTCTCTTTTTTTCACATGACTGTGCAATGCCTCATTCCATTTGGCAAACACTGCTACTCCTTAGCAAGCTTTCAACCAACGACTCTCAGACCATGAAAGACCTTAGGGCGCTAGGTGTTAGGACACCCCTACGGGCATACTTACTCAAGTAGCCAGGGCCCCGAAATAAGACTAGCCACGTTACTGCTATTTGTTTTTTTTATATATAGCATACCCATGTGTCCCCAAAGTTTGAATGTCAATGTTTTATACAGTCTAAGTCCATTTTCCACATATTTCACTTTTTAAACCCACATTTTCTATTAAACAATGCGACACATCATTCTTATGCCTACAAGCAATTATGAACATGGCAGTGCAAACCGAAACCATCTAAACAGCATCATGAATTACATTATGTAAAACATTATATCTAAGCTCATGTTATCCAACATATTCAATAATCCTTCAAAATTCACATTCATCATAGGCTAGACAAAATTTCCATAACGCTAGAATTTGTGAGACATGCACTAAACATAAACTGACACACATAAGAATGACTAAACACCTAAAAAATAAAATTTGTAAAACACGTAGACAGACAAACTACTCCTGCAAACACTATATGCAACATAAACATACAAAATTTAAACTAATCATGCAAAAACTATATACAACTACACTACTACCCCAATACCCCCAAACTTATAATATTCATTGCCTCAATGAATGAAGGTATATGGTTAGAGAAACTCCCCTACTGCTCAGCTGCACCACCCTCTTTGGGTGGTGAATCCGGTGGTGGATATGGCACGGTTGTCCCGAACTGGGGCCACTCAAGCGTTGTCCCTTGATGGGCAAATGCCTTTGCTAGTGACCATGTCAAACCCGTTGCAAACGCTATGAAATTGTCATATATAGCATCGACTAAGATATTTATGCAAAGCTAATCTACTATCACAAGAATAAAAAAAATGCAAATGAACTAACAAAAGCAACCTAAACTGAATAAGTAAAAAGTAGAGATAGAAAAAATGGGTTGCCTCCCATCAAGCGCTAAGTTATAGTCAATTAAGCTTGCTCTCGAATCTCATGTCGAAGAAAGAATTGAGGTGACTTTTCGTCATCACGCCGCCACCAAAGTAATTCTTCAATCATTCATTTATTTACTTTAAAAGGTCGATCCGAAATTTATCAAACACTTCTATCGCACCATGTGGAAAGAGAGTCTTCACTGTAAATGGCCCTGACCATCTTGATTTCAGCTTCCTGGGAAAAAGTTTAAGTCTGGAGTTAAAAAGAAAAACCCTTTATTCCGGTTTAAATGTCTTCTCTATGATCTTGCGATCATGCCATTTCTTCACCTTCTCCTTGTATAGCTTTGAATTCTCATATGCCTGTAGTCGGAAATCTTCCACCTCATTGAGTTGGAGTAGGCGTTTCTCCCCTACAGCTTTTAAATCAAAATTGAGCTTCTGAATTGCCCAATACGCCTTGTGCTCTAGCTCTATAGGAAGGTGAAAGGCTTTTCCATACATGAGCTGAAAAGGTGACATGCCCAACGGGGTCTTGTATGCAGTCCTATATGCCAACACAGCATCATCCAGCTTTAAAGACCAGTCATTTCTCATGGGATTCACAACTGTTTCAAGGATTCTTTTGACTTCTCGATTTGACACTTCCGCTTGGCCATTTGTTTATGGGTGATAAGCTATAGCAATACGATGGTTCACCCCATACTTGGCCAACAAAGCTGTAAACTTCTTATTGCAAAAATGACTGCCTTCATCACTAATGATGGCCCTAGGAGTCCCAAACCTCGTGAAGATTCTTCTGTGCAAAAACATGAGGACTACCTTCGTATCATTTGTCGGAAGAGCTACCGCTTTTACCCACTTCGACACATAATCCACTACGAGCAAGATGTAGCAATTTTCGCAAAAAGAAACAAAAGGTCCCATGAAATCAATCCCCCATACATAAAAAATTTCTACTTCGAGGATTGTATTCAATGGCATTTCATTTCTTTTCGAGATGTTCTCCACTCTCTGAAATCTATCACACCTCTGGACGAAACTATATGCATCCTTTAAAATTGTCAGCTAGAAGAATCCTGCTTATAGTACTCTAGTCGTTGTTCGTTCTCCACCATAGTGACCTCCATACACCGAAGAATGACAATCCTGTAAAATCCCCTCGATTTCGCTATACGGGATACACCATCTTATCATTTGATCAGCACACTGTTTAAACAAGTATGGCTCATCCCATATAAACCATTTGACATCATGTAGAAATTTTTTCTTTTGATAACCCACCAAGTTAGAAGGTACCATCTTACTCACCAAATAGTTCGCGTAGTCTGCAAACCATGGCACTTCCCCTTTCACCACAAACAACTGTTCATCTAGAAAGGATTCACTGATCACAACTTTGTCATCTGCCTCCCTTTCCAGGTTCTCTAGTCGAGATAAGTGGTCCGTCACTTGGTTTTCAGTGCCCTTTTTGTCCTTGATCTCCAAATTAAATTCCTGCAACAATAAAATCCATCTGATCAACCGGGGCTTTGCATCCTTCTTTGCCACTAAATGTCGAATTGTTGCGTGATCCGTGTACACTATCACCTTTGTACCAATCAGATATGCTCGAAATTAATCAAAGGCATACACCACTGCCAATAATTCTTTCTCTGTGGTGGTGTAGTTCAACTGTGCATCTATAAAGGTCTTGCTGGCATAATAAATCACATGAAATGTCTTCTCTTTCCTCTTCCCCAAAACAGCCCTTACGGCATAATCACTGGCATCACACATTAGCTCAAATCGCAAATCCCAATCTGGAGCAATAATAACTGGTGATGATGTTAATTTCCCCTTTAAGTGCTCAAATGCCGACACGCAAGCCTCATCAAAATTAAACTGTGCATCCTTCTCAAATAAACTGCATAGTGGTTTAGTTATCTTGGAGAAGTCCTTGATGAATCAACGATAGAAACCCGCGTGTCCCAGAAAACTGTGAACACCTTTTACTGAAGTAGGTGGTGGCAAGTTCTCAATAGTTTCTAGCTTAGCCCTATCCACCTCGAGTCCCATCTTCAAAACCTTGTGTCCTAGTATAATTCCTTCTTGTACCATAAAGTGGCACTTTTCCCAGTTCAGCACTAGATTCGTCTCAACACACCTCTTCAAAACCATTACCAAATTTTCAAGGCATAAATCAAACGAGTCCCCGAAGACTGAGAAATCATCCATAAATACCTCCACGCGCTGTTCCACTATGTTTGAAAATATAGCTATAATGCGTCTCTGAAAGGTGGCTAGAGCATTGCACAACCTGAAAGACATACTTCTGAAAGCAAAAGTGTCGTATGGACATGTGAAGGTGTTCTTTTCCTGGTCTTCTAGAGCTATCATAATCTATTTGTAGCCTGAATAACCGTCCAGATGGCAATAACACTCATGACCTGCTCTTTTGTCCACCACAGCTTAGTTCCTTTTCTCCACTCGACCCTCGTGTCATACCTCCATTAGCTTCCTTGCCACCAACCAATACTGAACCATGTTTTTTCCTGCACTTTTACACCAAAGGAGTTCTCAATACATGCAATGCAAAATATCATGAAATATAACTAAAAACATACTAAAATGTACTTGAGATGGGCATAGTTCTCGTGAATTGATATCCAATAAATAGGTATAAAATACACTTATCAAATACCCCCAAACTTGAACTATTGCCTGCCCTCAAGCAATACAACATAATGTAATCTACATGCTATGCAAGCTACGCTACTTTGACAATGAATCCCCAGATTTCCAGCCATGTTAAGAATTCCAATAAGATATGCCTCAAAGAAATATCAAGATCCAAGAACAAAGCATCAAACTATGCTAAAGGCATACTGACATACAATCAGATAATCCTAACCTGCTATAAAGATGTTGTGTGTGTGTGATGTGTTCACAGATAAGCTTGACAAAGTTGAAGATACCACATGCTAAATTGCTTAAGACAGAAATTTGAAGTTTAAATCAAGAACTGCATATACTAATGAGACATCAACTACTCCAACACATCAAAACAAAATAAGGTTCAACAATGGGTTTATTCTGCTTTATTTTTATTCACAAAGGCGATTTTGGCACTTTCCCGCGGTGTTTATTGATTTTATATATATATATATATATATATATGTATATATCTTTCCCATGACTGTGCAATGTCTCATTCCATTAGGCTAACAGTGCTACCCCTTAGCGAGCATTCAACCAACGACTCCCAGACCATTAAGAACTTAGGGCGCTAGGTGTAGAGACAATCCCCTCGAGCGTACTTACTCAAGTAACAAAGGCCCCGAAACAAGACTAGCCACGGTAATTATTCATTTTTTTTCTATTTTTTTTTAAAAAGCAAGCATACCCATGTGTTCCCAAAACTTGAGTTTCAGTGTCTTCATAGTCATTACTCACTTCCTACACAATTCTATCATTAAAAATAACATTTTCCTCTCGGCAGATAAGCATGATAATCTTAACCAACAAGCAAATAGGAACATTGTCGTGCTACCCAGTAACATCTAAACAACAGGCATAGATTACATCATGTATGAAATTATAACTAAGTTTAAGTTATCAATAGAATTCAAAAATCTATCACATTTCTATTTCATCATTGGCCAAATTAGAATTCAACTAACTAAAAGCCTGGGATTATGCAATGTTATGCAACTAAACACATACTAAGTAAGCAAGATAAAAGAAAACTAAAAACAAAAACTTTCATGTAAAATTTAACTACAAAGATACTAAAATACCCCTACTATGCAACTTAAACATTCAATCAAACTATATGCAACTGAATATATGCAACAACTACTTACTACAACCCAATACCCCCAAACTTAAAATAAACAATGCCCTCATTGTAATTAAAAGTGAAAGAATACTCCCCTAAGTGGCAATGTCATCTTCGTTCGCCTTCTCATGATCCGATGGTATATCAGACGATGGCTAAGTTTGAGATACTCTATAGTTGGAAACAGAGTGTGGGCTTCTAACTGTCCGGATGCTTGAGTCCGGATGCTTGTAGTTGGGCGCGGCCGCGTTACCCTGTACTCTAGCAGCTTCAGTTTTGTTTGACTTCTGTTTGATCCTGAATGCTTATAACAATTGGATTGAACCTTAGAGGAGAAATAATAAAACTATTATTAAGACTTACCACTATCTAACATCTACTAAATATGGAAATTTAAATAAGAATTAAACAAGGAGGGATAAAGATTTGATGGGGTGCCTCCCATCTAGCGCTTTCGATTTATAGTCAATTATTTGGACTCTTTTCTTGACACCACTATCCAATTCCTCACGATAAGCTAGGAACCCTCCATCCAATAGACCCGCTATGTGCTTTGGTAGGTTCCCCATCATGAGAGTCTGTGTATTGAAACAACCTAGCCTATTTCCTATACATGATGCCCCCAATTCTATTGCATAGCTAGGTGCTTCGTTCGTTGTATTTGTGAATAAATTTTTGCATTGAGGCATGACAGATACAACGGGCTTTTCCTCTTCTACTTTCTCTTCCTCAGCCCACCATGGTTTTTAAGAGGCCTCATAATCGCAGAAATTCTTGCTTTAGATGTGACTACCAAGGGGACATGGGTGTGCGAAACTCACTGGATTTTTCAACTCTAGTTGAGAAGGTACTTGGGGTAAAATACAGGTGATATGATATTCTTCATTTTTTAAACCCCTAGTTGTCTCCTCAATGTCCACTCCTTTCAGTTCATCTAGTGGCATATACACTTCTGGCTCTCCATCAGTTTCATCATCCATGTCATAGTACCAATTGTTTTGAGGGCAATTGTTCAAGGCTTCGAATATTTAATCCATCTGATTCTGCAGATTCCAAATTGACCTCTCTTGCTCAATCATCTTCTCCTCAGTTGATGCTACAAACTTACACCACAAATCCTCTACTCTTGAATTATCTTGTTCAGTTTCGAAATCCATGCATTGAGGACCATTCATTGAGGAGTTAATGAGTTATTCCATCAGTCTATTAAGATTTTGGGTTGATAACTCATGACTCATTATCATCTCTTCTTTTTCTGCTATACTCCTTAACTTGAATTCCTTCAACTCCGAATTGTCTCCTTGTTGCATTAGAGGTGGATTTGAGAAATCTGATGGATATGTTAGACTTGGAATGCAATATTGGTCTTGATAGTTTCAACTCCATTCATAATCTGGGTGATACCCCCAACATTGATGATCATTTGGATAAACATTGTTGTTGAGGTAATCACCCCCAAACTGTACATGTTCAACTCTGATGTTTCACTGATAACTCGGATGCTCGCCAGCACAATATTCACATGTAACTACTATCTCTCGATTATGTTGGGCTGCAAGAATATCCAACCTCTCCGAAAGTGTTGCAATTTGTGCTGACAATGTAGTAAATACATTGAGTCCTTCAGTTCTTGTGTCCCGTGGTTGAGGCATATTCGTATAAGGCCATTGATAAACAAAGTCATCCATGGTACCTGATAAGAGAGAAATATAAGAAGATAATTAAAAGAAAAAAAATGTTTAAATTAAGACCAATTTGATTGAAATTAATGTTAGAAAATTTTTTATTAAGCTAATTCCCCGGCAACGGCGCCAAAAACTTGTTGCCTCTTTTTTAGTTCTAACAAAAGAGCTCTAACTTATGGAAGCATACATGTGTCAACAAGAAATATAGAGTAAGTCGAGTATCGATCCACGGTGAAAGTTGTCTAAATTAACTATTATGCATCAACTAAATCACTATTTTTATATGCTTAAACTAATGCTTATAATTGTGAATTACTCTAAATTCAAATAATAACTAAAATAAGAATAATAATGTAATAAATCTAATTTGGAAATAATGGGATCGTAACTTCATTTAATAGTTCATCTAACCACCACCATCATTCAAGATTATTCACGTATCACAGAAAAGTAGCCAAGAGCACTAATGTAGATATAACCATTTTTCAATGTATCATGACCTACTTACATAACATCCAAATGCAATAGACACCATGTAATCATCAATAAAACCAATCTCACTATATTTCTATGTGAGATTGCAACAATATTGAATTTAAGCACAAGCCCTTATTTAACACATACGGTGAAACAATATATGTCTATCTGATTCACGAAATACAAAGCTAATCAAAACATCCCCATATACGCATGCTATCATGATTACAACCATACTCGCATGTTATTTTTCAATTCCATACAAGCACTTAAAACGAATGGTGATCAATCATTCATACATGTAAACCAACCATGATAGAAATTCCTTATAATACGCAAAACAATCCACCAATCAGGCCATAAGTTAAACTACGTATTAAACTCCGTTAGAATTCTATAATGGAGTTTAGTTCATGACTGAACCAAAAACCATTATGTGATCAAAGCAACGTATGGAAAATAAACAAACAATTGAAAGAGAGAAGATAGAATCGATCAAATCCAATTGCTGATTACAATCCCAACGTAACGTTCAAATCCCCACTAATATCCAGCAACATAAAAGTAAAGCATCCACAATGACTGAATTCCAAAGAAGAAGTAGAAATAAATGATGCTATGCTTGGTTTGGTTCTCCAATGGAAATCTCTCAAAGTGTAAACCCTAGTTTTCTTGTCAAAAACACGTAAAAACTCAAGAATAATACGTCTGGTACCAACAAGAATTGTTTTAACATACTCAAACTCTTACAATTTAAAAATTAAAATAAAATTAATTAGCAGCCGGGGAGGTCACTCGCGGGCGTGCGAGTTCCCTTTGCATTCATCGCGCGGGCGCGCGTGTGTAAATTTTGTTCAGTCTGGGTGATCGCGCGGGCATGCGTGTTTCAGCCTATTGTACCCATGGCGCACGCACGACTTTCTGCCGATTTGGATCCTCTCTTTCTCACTTGCATCGATTCTTTGTCATGCTACTAAATCTTTGACATGCCACTCTTCCTTCATCCATCCTCAGTTGCTTATCTCCACTTATTCCTGGCGTCATGCTTCCATTGGCCTCATGCCATCTACCATTGCCAAGCTATGCCATTTCTGCACTTGTACACCAAAGAAGTTCTCAGTACATGCAACGCAAAATATTATGAAATGCAACTAAAAACACACTAAAATGTACTTAAGATGAGCATAGTTCGCGTGAATTTATATCCAATAAGTAGGTATAAAACCCACTTATTAGTCGCGTAAGCTTAAAGTACAAGAGTGTGAACCTTAAAAAGTAAAGTTAAGTAAACCAATGCGTAAGTCAAGTATATGACTAATTGGTGTATGTGTTATTTCCTTATATGTTATATAAGATTTGGAATAAGCAGTTCAGCGTAAACTATAAGTTATAGCTGTGCGTAAGGCAAGTTTCCTAACTTCATTCATATTACATGAATGTTAGTTTCTTAAACTTCTCAGATGTTGAACTTGAGAATTCTTGTCTATGTGCATATATGCGATATATGTACAAGGTGGTAATATGTATGTGGCCTTGTGCCACAATTTGAACACTTTGGTGTTTCTATGAGATGAATTGTTCAGTGTTTGAGATGTTCAATACAAGTATGGTCTGTTTATACATGAACCGTTATTGTTAAGTTTGTGCTAATGATTCTAGCCAGATAGAATGTGTATGAAAAAGGTAGAAGAATGAAAGTATTTCAAAGTGCATGTGAATGATGTTTTAAGATGATAGGAATCGAGACTATTCCTATTATTCAAGCTGCTTCATATCCTTTGTTCGGTTATCAAAGTTCTGAAGAATGTTTAAACTCTTGCAGTTGTTTTATCAACTGTTATGACTTGCTGGGCAATTGAATGCTCACACTTGCTTTAAATGAAAAACATTTTCACCGTACTATGTTAGAAAGAACTTAAGGATCCCGTAAAGATCAAGTTGATCGGTATCCAGACAAAGTGCCATTCAGTATGTGAATGTGCGTGAAGATCAAGCGAAGACTTGTATTGTAGAATGGTTTAATTGAATTATAGATTAGTTTAATGTACTAATATGTATCCTTGGTGGCGAATAAAAGTCACTCTTGTACGATGTAAAGAATAATGTAATTATCATTATTTGTAAAGAAAGAGATTTTAAGGTTTCCAGAACCTGGGATTTGATAATATATGTATTATATTTAACTATATAATGAGGTATGTTTGGTAAGAAGTGGACCGTGATGCACGGAATCTGGGTGTGAGAATAGACCGGATTTTGGGGCGTTATATATACTATACGAAAAGGTCGTTGTGTATGAGCCATAGTAATTAAGGATTATGAAGGAGGATGCCCTATTCGTGAGGTGGAGTTAGCAACATTTGTGTTTGCTTAAAGATTTGGAGATATTAATTATATGTTAAGGATTATGAGATGTATGTGGACCATTAAGTTCTAACCTATATCTATGCATAGAAGAAGATAATTGAAAAGCTAAGAATAAAGCTAGAACTAATTAAATATTAGGATTGTGGATTTTTATATCACACCTGAAAGATAAGGGTAATGACTGAAGCCAAAAGGTTCGAGAAAAGTTGTTAGTGTTAACGGCTCAAGTTGAATTTATAACAAAAATGAATAAAGTGGAGTTAAGAGTAAAGAGAATGAGTTGAATGAGAGGTAATGGGAGTGGGAACTCGTTCATATTAATGGACAGAGACATAAATCTTAATTGAGAAATGTTAATGATTAAGGAAGAAATTTTCCATATGGAAAAGAGTTAAGTTTAACTTAATAAAGTGGTAAGGTTAATATATAAGCAAATAAGTAAGGTACCAGTAGTACCTAAATTAGAAGAAGAAACTAAATAAATAGTTTTAAGGCATAAGATGAAAAGTGCGAATGAAATCATCATATAAAATGATTGTGAAATGAGATCACGATGTGATCAGATTAAGTTATGAAATGACAGATTATCTGTTAAATAATTGAAAGTATATAGCTTGACGCTATAAAGAGAGTGTAATATGAAATAGTATTTGGTGGGATTTTAATTGATAACTTATATGGTAACTGAGGTGTATAAACCTTTGTTAGGGAAAAGGTTTTGTGCTTGGTGTAATGACTACTTAGTTTATCACATTGACAACCGTTAAAATGTTGGTGTCGTGCTATCGATATATATGGTGGGAAGGTGATTCTTTTCTCATAGATGTATTTAATAGTTAAAGAAGATTAGGATTAAGTGCGAGTTCTTGAAACTCATGTTTATGGTAAGTTTGTGACGCATGGTCATTTGGTATGTTTTGAGCCATCGAGTGTATGGTCAGTTCTTGATTTGTTCTTGGACTGCGTATTGTTAGAACATGTTCCTAAACTAATATTATTGTGGTAAGTTCTTAAACTCATAACATGTGGTAAGTTTGAGGAACTATAGTGGGATATAGAAAGGTTGTGAATTGATAGATTATTATCCAGGTAACTGATAATAAAGATAAGTATTGAGAAGTAATGTATACCTTCTGTAAAGATAGTATACTTGTAAAACGATGGTTTTAAAATTAAAGTTAGAATGTAAAGATTAAGCACGAGAATAATTATCCTTATTTTATGGGTAATTTATATCATGATTCTAGGGATAGAATCCTTATAAGGGGGAAGAGTGTAAAGATCGAGAAATTTAACTTAGCTTAATAATTAAGTTTTTGTTGAATATTATTAAATAAAATAATATTTATGGAATATTATTTAAATTATGTGTTAAAAGGTCGTTTTATGACCTATGATGGTGTAATATGGTATTATTTTGTTTACATGCAAGAATGAATTGTTAGGTTTGTAATATTCGTATACCAAATTAAAGTAGCGAAAACATGGTTGTGACGCCCCCAAATCCGGGTTCTCTAACGTCGGATTCAATGCTCACTATCCATTAACATCATAAGCATTTTATAAACTATTACGGAATAATAAACAAACATTCTTCAATACAATAAAGTCTTACAGCATAATCCCAATGTCTAATAACCTTAACTTAAATAATTACATCAGATAATATAATTGTCGACGCCGAAAAAGATTTTTATCTCCCTTTTCCTATGTGTTTCTTACCCTTTATGTTTTCTATGCGAGTTTGTTTGATCTGAAGGGTGAAATTTTTAGGAAAAAGGCCGACATATAATCTCGACGATTTGAAAAGATTTGATTTTTATTGGTCCGAATTAGACAGAGTCGCCAGTTGGTATGAGTTAAGTAGTTGTACCAACTCAACTGAGTTTTGAAAGATTTTGCAATATGGCCTAATATTGGACTCTGTTTAATTGGTCTTGGAAACCGAGAGTCATAGAGTTTGGGGGTTTAATTAAGTGGGGGGAAGCTGTTAGGCACCCCTCCCCCCCCCCCCCCAGACTTCTGTGATTCATGGTTATTGCGCTTTTTGTTCCCTAGTTCGTGTGTATGTGTGTGTGCATTGCAGTTAATTGGGCCTACGTGCTATTTTTGGAAGTAGTGATACGCCACTTTTGCACCTATATACAAAGGGTTTGACTTTTATAAAATTTTAATTTTAATACAAGGTACATAAAATAATGTTTTGAAAACAGATTTTCAAACCCTTATTGTAACGCTCCAAAATCCGGCCTATTTTCACACTCAAATTTCGTACGTCACGATTCCATCTTCTTCCAAACATATATCATTATATAGCTAAATATAACAACATACATTCTCAAATCCCAGGTTCTAATACCTTATAACCTCGTTCATTAAAAATAATGATAATTATATTATTCTTTACGTCTTACAAGAGTGGCTTTCATCTGCCACCAAGGATACATATGAGTTCATTAAACTAATCTATAGTTAAGTTAAACTATTCTACATTACAATTCTTGGCTTGATCTTCTCTACCTCATTCATATACTGAATGACACTTCATTTGGATCCCGGTCAACTTGATCTTTACGGGATCCTTAAGTTATTTCTAACATCGTTCGCTGAAAATGTTTTTATTTAAAGCAAGTATGAGCATTCAATTGCTCAACAAGTCATAGCAGTTGAACAAACAACTTCAAGAATTTAAACATTCTTCTAAGACTTCAATAACCAAACAAAGGTTACGAAGCAGCTTGATTATAATAGGAATAATCTCTGATTCCTATCATTTTAAAACATTCATCACATACTCTTTGAAATACTTTTATTCTTCTACCTTTTTCCATACATGTCATGTCTGGCTAGAATCATTAGCACAGACTTAACAATAACGGTTTATGTATAAAAAGAACATACTCATATTGAACAGTTCAATCATAGAACAGTTCATCTCATAGAAACACCAAAGTGTTAAAATTGTGGCTCTTTGCCTCATACATTCTACCACCTTTTATAAATATCGCACATTTGCACATAGACAAGTCTTCTTAAGTTCAACATCTGAGAAGTTTAAGAAACTAGCATTCATGTAATATAAATGAAGTTAGGAAACTTGCCTGATGCACAGCTACAGCTTACGCTGAACTTCTCATTCCCAATCCTATATAACACATAAAGAAATAAAACATGCACCAATTAGTCATATATTTGACTTACGCATTGGTTTACTTAACTTTACTTCTTAGGGTTTGCGTTCTTGTAATCTAAGTTTACGTAACCAACTTTCTTCTACCGCTTTACGACTTCATGACATACGGAGAAGTCTTACTCATACGATCATCATCTTTGATGATTTATATTTTTTATCTTTTTCTTATAACTTTTCTAGGACTCATCACATATCATGTCTCTGCTAGTAGTCCATATGATACTCTGAGTGGTTTCCCATAAACAGTCAACAAACAAGTTCCCGTCTCGTCTACACTGTCTTTTACAGTGAGTTAGATCGGTTGCCAGTTTCGTATATACCTCCGCTCTCTGAAGGAATTGTTTAGCCCAGCTCCCATATGTTAACCATCAATGGTTACGATTGTACTACAATCTAATTTAATCTTAACTTATCTGAACCATTAAACTATAATGTTCATTAAGTCAACTTCTTATTCCTTATGGCTTGCTGGCAACTAAATGCCATACCTTAGGATTCCTTCTTTATCGTCTAAGTCTTACAGTCTTTCGTATACTCGGAACGATTATTCAACATTAATTCTACGCATTCTTAGCGTTAAGCATTTTACATTACCTTACTCATATCTTACAACGTCCAGTTCATTCGACTCAGAATGACCTCCAAGTTAAAATTATTAACTCGCCTTCTTTACGTTATACATCATTAGTCTTCATTACCTTATGGTCAAACCATATATGGAGTGTAGGTTCTATCCATTCAATATTCGCGTACACTCAACCCTCTCGTCGTCTAAAGTATTTAATGCTTACTTCATTATTTATCCGACCCGCATCGGACTTTCATTACTCTTATTACCGTTTGATACGGCTTTCATGATAATTCATATCTTACTTACTACTTTCATCAACGTCCAAGTCATACAACCATTGTACACTTAGAACGTTCATCTGACGCGAATACAATTCACGAGGATCGTTTACATATTCAACATTCACATTGCTCGTCTCTTAATCTCTTATTCAACCTTTACTCAAGGTTTTAATTGCTTTCAATCGGTATCCAACCAATGAACCCCATGTTCATTATTCTTTCTTAATGTTGAAGTCATACAGCTCGTTGTATGCTAAGACCGATCGTTCATCGCAACTGCGTTGCACTCACAGCATCTATACGCTTTAGATTTAACTATCATTATGACATCATAACATTGAAATGTTATACATCATCCTCGTCACTCACCGTCTAAGGAATCACCATTATAGAAATCCCACACGTTCGATTCATCGCGACTACGGTCCCCGGATATCGGTTACGTAATCTAGCATTTACATTCTTTGTCTTTTTATCCCTTTAAATGTTTCCGTTTAACCTTTACCAAAGGTTTAAATCATTTGTTTAAGTGTTATTTTAAGTGAACTACATGTTCATATTTCTTTCTTGCACATCCCCCAGTAATTGAGCACATAAAAGCTCATCACTGTTCTTGCTTCGCCCCTGCCCATTGCGTCGTTGGGTTCTTTTTTTTCTTTCTTCAGCTGCACCACACCACTCGTGAGGGTGATGTCTGGGTTGGCCATTGTATTTTACCTCCCAAGGCACACGGTGATCAATGACGTCGAGCTCAAAACCTAGAAAATTTTGCTAAGTCTTTACTTGGTTTTAGACACTTACTTTGCAATCTCATAACTTCTTCGTTATAGCTCGGAACGAGGTCATTCCAAAGTCATTCTCTTCCTTATCTTACGTAATTCAACTTCCCTCTGACAGAAATTTATTCGGAATTTGTTAACATGCCATTCAATTGGCATAATCTTCATCATTTGATCGTTTTACGTTATTAAAGTTCTTCGTCCGTTCGTCTGTAATTCGGTCATCTGAACTCGGAACTCGTTCGTTCTTAAGTCCACGACTCACGTTTTCTACGTTCTCTTATATTCTTAGGAAACCCTACACATTTGACTTCAGTTACATACTTTCTAATTCACGGTCATCTTTTACAAAATTTACGCCATAACTTCGTTATAGCTAAGTTAAATCTGTTCTTCATGAACGTTTCTACCGTTCTTAACCAAGCAATAAGCAAATAACTTATACACGATGGTTTTAAACTTGTCCATCAAATTCGGGTATCTTCCAACACGATAGATGGTGGTACACGGTGCTACAGTTCACACAATCATTCAATTGAAATTCCTCAAAAGAACGAATATGTCTTATATATTCAAAATAATATTTACATTTCCCTAGGTTCTTTATAACCATTACAATTGTTCTTATCATAATATAAAATATTATCAGTACAAAACCTATACTATTACATAGGTAATCTATGGGTTCACCTTACCCTTCCCATTATCCTTGCCGGATCCGTCGGTCCGTTCGATCTTAGCTGCATCCATATGGTTCAAGCAAGAGTGAGCCTAACTAGCTCAGCAAGTACAACAATTCTAATAAAATGACATGCTTGAAACATAAGAATCGTATATCTTCAATAACTGAACAATAGTTACGAAGTACTATCAATAATTCAAATTAACACTTGTTTTCATTCAAAACGTTTTTATAATGGCAATATTTAGTAATACATTAATTCCGATCCAAGACCACGAACATTTCATAAGTTCTTTAAAAAGGACATCCCAGCACGAAGTCCGTAAGTCTGACATAGCTTACGAGCACATCTAGGTGATCAACCTATAGTACTCTATGTTGATCAACACTACATTCACTAAACGTATGTACGTTTAAGTTGTGGCAACCTCACGTGCCTGTCATTTGACGACAAAACAATTTAGCATACTCAGTCTCCTTTTGAAAACCACAACAATATTAGTTTGGTAAATCATTGACAATACTTTGATAGATTATAAGAATCCAACATATTGTAAGTCTAGCTGAAAGAATTGGCGTTGACTTCATCAGACATTAACCCATGCGTAAGAATACATGAATCACAAAGCTTGTCCAGATTGAACTGGAACAAGGGTTAGAATAATTGCCTTTAGCGTCTATAGTTATAACATGTTCTCTTTAAGTCCTTAAGGTCTCTACAGTAGATGATAATATCAAATAACATATTAGGTCATGAGTAACATACATGGTTCCTAAAGAATCTTACCCTTCTTCTCAATCTAATTACGTATTAGATTTGTTATTATTGGTTCCAACTTTCCGTTATGTCATTCTTACATTCATATGTAATTGAGTTACTTCAACCCTAAGTGATCATACTTAAGGTTTAAACATATCTTAACAATGTTATATTTAAGCTTTAGTTTTTTACTAATGAGTTACCATTAATTCTCTCCTTATAAACATTCTTAAATTTCAAAACCCTAAGGCTGGCGCTGCGGTGCTAGCTCCCTTTACTTCAGTCGTGTTGCGGTGCCACACTTCAGTGGCCAAAGACCCGGACTCGGCGTGAAACTCCAGTAGGTCACAGGATGTTCCGGCCAAGCTCGGTGCTGCATCGCCACCTATTTGGCCTTGAGGTCGACGACAGTGGCGCCCGATACAATGCACCGAAAAACTTAGACGATTTTTTCTACTTGCGAAACTCCTGCTCAGAACTCTTCGTTTTAAGTACGAATTGGCTCGTTCAAAATGCTACGGTTCATAAATTACATACTCTATGTGTTCATGCAAGAATTTTATCTATTTGACTTTGTTAAACTGAAATTCATCTATTGGTTCATTTTTAACGAAAATGATAAACGTTCATGAACGTTCAACGCTCGTTTCTTCATTCTAAGTCGGAATCCAATCATTTTCGAGTCCGCAACTCTATAATGCCAAATAAGAATAGACTCCATCGAAAACCAAAGTTTTTGAGTTCAAACACAAAATCCAACTTCCATTCTGAGAATTTCACGGATTCGACGATTATCGTCCAATCGTGTGAATTCCAGCAAAACTTTGTTACTAGTGATTTGTTCATCATTCCAAATGGATTCAATTCATTAACTAGACATTTCAACCTACATATTACAACAACTTATTTTCATATTAGGTTATGGCTTATTCCTCATAAGTTCATAACTTAACAATTTATACATTACAAGCTTTCATTTCATTATGACTTATTATCGATTTAAGTCCTTTATCCAACATTCTTGCATCGTATGAATCATACTAACTTCTTAAAGTAATCATATGACAATTCATCAATGTTTTTCATAAGTTTATAACTTATTTAGGTTTAAATGACTTATTCATGACTTATACGGCTTAAGTCGATTAATCATCCATTTCTTAAGTGTTCTTTGCATATATGTTCATTAAGTTACACTTCTCTTATCACCCTACAATGATAGAGAGGGAAGATATAAGATCACAAGATCATTACCTTAGATGACTAGCTTCCTTCTTCTTGAAAATCTAACAAAGGATGTTTGGACTTATAAGTGCTTATTCTCTCTAACCAATAAGTTTCTTTGTAAAGGAAAGTTGTTGGATAATTGAACAATCAAAAATGATTTGTGAGCTTGCTATTTATAGAAGTCTCCAAGTTAGGGCATAATGGACATTAAGTCATCCACATCCTTAGTAACCTCCTTACTATTCACTTACTTAACTATTATGTAATCTTGCTAGCCACACTAATTACTTGGCCTCCATAACAAGCCCTTGGTCACCAATTCACCCATGGGTTGCCCTATGGATCTTACTTTACCCATTGGATCATAACTTGGGCTTAGGTTATAAATTACTTAACTTATCGTTGGGTTTGTCTTAATTCACTTTGGGCTTCACATTAACAATTACTTGGGCAAACCATTACTATATCTATGGCTTGCCCCTTAATGCTTAGTGGACTTGCACTTCATACAAGATTCCCCAAGTTCACTTCATTAGACTTTAATCCTTAACGTTCTTAATTTTAAGTCTGCATGCGAAATATTGCGTTTTCCATACTTGATTTATTATTACATTATCCATCTCACCTCGATATTATAACATTACGTATTTCTCGGAAGTTCAAAAATAATTCCCTTGCGGAAAATGATGAATAGTGTTTTTCAAAAAATTTCTCGGAAAGCTTTTATTTTCGTCTTGAAAATTCAAACACTTTAATTCCTTCACGTAGTTAAAATGCTACGATGTTCTGACGTTTCTAGGTTATAGAACGACATTTATCTTACTAACACATAATAATAATAAATAATAATATTTTATTCATTATTAAAAGTATTTACAAAAGGTTCGATTTTCCAGGGCGTTACACTCTCTCCCCCTTATTAGGATTCTGTCCCCAGAATCTTGCTAAAAAATAAAATTACACAAATAATTGAGGGTAATTCTTCTTCATCTTTTCTTCCAATTCTCACATTGCTTCTTCGATATTGTGGTTCTTCCATAATACCTTTATAGACGGTATAACTTTGTTCCGTAGAACTTGCTCTTTTCGATCGATGATTTGAATCAGCATTTATTCATATGTTAAGTCCTTCTTGATATGAATCGGCTCATACTCTATTACGTGTTTGTAATCAGGCTTATATGGACGTAATATCGATACGTGAAACACGTTATGTATTCGTTCTAAGTCTGGTGGTAACGCTACCATGTAAACTACCCCTCCTACTTTTTCTAATATCTCAAAAGCTCCTATAAACTTGGGACTTAACTTTCCCTTCTTTCCAAAGCGTATCTTTCCTTTTCAGGGAGATACCTTTAGAAATACATACGAGCCTACCTCGAACTCCCTATTTACTCGATGCAAATCTGTAAACTTCCTTTGTCTGTCTAGAGCTACTACCAATCACATTCATATTAGCTTCACTATATCCGCTGTTTGCTGCACCAATTTAGGTCCTAGCATACAATGTTCTCCCACTTCATCCCAATACAATGGTGTTCTGCATTTTCTTCCATACAAGGTTTCTTAAGGCGGCATACCTATGCTTGCATGATAACTGTTGTTACACGCAAACTCTACTAATGGTAGATGATCATCCCAACTACCCTTGAAATCCATGACGCAAGATCTTAACATATCTTCTAACGTCTGAATTGTTCTCTCGCTGTAACGCCCGAGAAAATCGGATTTTTGAGAATTAAATTTTTTATTTTTATTAAATAAATTTAATTGATTATTTATTGAGCAAGCTAATCGAAGGTCGTTATATGACCTAAACATATCAGAACGTCGTAGTATTTTGGCTACGTGGAAGAATTAAATTGTTTGAATTTCCAAGATGAAAAAAATAGCTTTCCGAGAAATTTTCTGAAAAACACTATTCACGCATTTCTGCTCGGGAATTATTTTTGAATTTCCGAGAAATACGTAACAATAGAATATCGAGGTGAGATGTAATATCCAATAATATTTCAGTTATGGAAAACGTAATAATTCGCCTGTGGACTTAAAACCTAACGTTTGAGGAAAATGATTTATGAGAAGGAAATGTAATGAGATTAATGAATTAAGCGATGATCGATACTATGTAGGTATTATACGAAGTAATGAATACGAGTATGATACGAAGTATTATACAAATGTGTTCGAATGATGGTATGTTGAATACAATGAATAAGTATGCGAGGGGAATACGAGAATTATACGTATAATATATGTTATAAGGCTTTAAGCCAAAAGAATGGAATTAGTAGGATTGTGTAGGAAATGGTTAAGTCCAGTAGAGTTAATGATCAAGCCCAAGTGTTTATTTAATTGCAAGCCCAATGTATAAGTTAATATTAGTTAAGCAAATTATGCTAGAAGCCCAAATGATTTAAGCTAAGATTAATTAAGATAAGGCCCAAGGTAAATATCCAATGGGTTAGGGAATGGGTAAGAACCATGAAGCAAACCATGGATGATCCAAGGTGATGAACAAGTAAACTTAGAGGCTAAGTAAGAGTGGTGAGCACACAAAGTGATTAATGTAATAATCAAGTTTACTTAGTAGTTAAGTAAATGTAATGACCGAGTATTTTAAGTGGGGAGCAAGATAACTTAGAGGATAAGTGTTGTGGTGGCCAAGTTTACTTAAGGGCTAGGTAATGAATAGTAAGGAGGTGGATGATTTAATGACTAATCTACCCTCACTTTGAGATGCCTATAAATAGAGAGCTTTGCATTCATTTGTTGGTTGTTCAAAATTCATTCAACTCCTCTCAAGCTAAACAACTTATTTGGTTGAGAGAATAAGCACATATAAAGTTAGACTTTCTTTGTTAGCTTTTACACCAAAAACTTATAGCTTATTGGTTAGAGAGAATAAGTGAGAATAAGCTAGCAAGTTAACCTTTGAAGTTCAAGAATCAAGAAGGAGATTAAAGATTAAGCAAGATATCATCAAAGAGTAAGTGTTCTTGAACCATGTTTCTCTTTCTCTTCCATTGTTAGAGAAGGGGGTATTGGTAGAACAAGCATGCTAAGAAGAGGTTGGAATAATGAATCAAAGGGCTTAAGTCTTAATAAACCGGATAAGTCATGAATAAGAAATTCATTTGTAAATAAGTTATGAACTTATAATGGAAGTATAGAAACTTGTTATAACTTGTAACATGTTTACCTTAATAAAATTAGTATAAATAATAAGATGTAAGAATAATGATTAAAGGACTTAACCCATTAATAAGTCATATGAAAATAAGACAAAAGTCATGAAATGGAAAAATAAGTATTTTATACTTTAATAAGTTGTAAAATCATCGAGAATAGGTAATAAGTTATCATGAATATAAGTTAATGAAGTATGTATGTCAATAGGTTAGTATGTCGGAATGAATCCTTTTGAAACAGTTTAAAAATCTTAAGTAACGAAGTTTTGCCGGAATTCACACGATTAGACGACAATCGTCGAATTTGTGAAATTCTTGGAATGGAAGTCGAATTTTGATATTGAGCTTGGAAACATTGGTTTTCAATGGCGACAAGTCGTATTTGTCATTATAGAGTTGTGGACTCGAAAATGGCCGGATTCCGACTTAGAACGAAGAAACGAGCGTTGAACGTTCACGAACGTTTATCGTTTTCGTTAAAAATGGACTAATAGGTGGAATTTTAGCAAACAAAGTCGAATAGATAAAATTCTTGGATGAACGCATAGTATATGTAATTTGTGAACCGTATGCTCTTGAACGAGCCAATTCAGACTTATAACGAAGAAGTTACGAAGCCGGGAATCTCACTAAAAGAAAAATCACAAAATTGTTCGATACATTGAGCCTTTGTGCCATGGCGACTAAAAGCGTGAATGGCCGATGCCGCTATGCGAAACCGGACATTAGCCCCTGTTAGTTCACGCCGCAGCGCGGCAGATAACACTAGGACTTGCACAGCAGTGCCGAGTCCATCTTTTTGAGTTCTAGGCGCATGCAGCAAGCACAAAGAAGAAAAAAAAAGATGGCAGCAAATACCAAATTTTAGGGTTTGAATAGAGAGGATTGGTTATGAAGATAAAAAGAAAGGAAATAAGGTAATACAAACTTAAAGAACATGAAGGGAAATTGTTTAGCAATGAACTAAGGAACTTAATCAAACATTGTTAAGTTATAATTAAACCCCAATTATGATATCTTAGGGTTAAAGAAAGTCAATTAAAGATGAACGTGAACGATAGGCAATAAGTGTACTTAACCAATGATGATTGAGTTTTGATTAATAACGTAATGACATTAGTAAGCCGTGAGGAAGGAGGTTTAACTCGAACCGAGTTGTATTAATGAAATAATTTCACTTAAAGTTATAGAAAGGAACGAAGTTGGTAAAGATGATGTAAAGAATGACGGAAAGCCGGAACCAATAATAATGAATCTAATATGGGATTAGATTGAGAAGTAGGGTAAGATTCTTTAGGAACCAAGTATGTTCATTCATGACCTAATGTGGTATGTTATGTGATTATGTGTTGTAGAGACTGTAAAGACTTAAGTGAAAAGTAATTATACTGTAGCGGACGCAGAAGGCAAGTTTTTCTTAAACGCTTGTCTAACCTTCGTGTTAGCTAGGTTTTCAAATGATTCACATTATGAGATGCAAGTATGGTTTTAAAGAAAGTGTCGATGTCAGTTTTAGCTCGGCTAGACTAATCTTGATAGATTGATTGAACTGTTTACAAGTCTTTCAATATAAAATTGCTAACGCTATCATATGCAAACTATTTGGTACGGATTCAAGGTAAGCCTGAATATGAATAAACAAATATATTTTCATCGAGTATTCGATGGGCACGTGAGGTTGCCACAACTTAAACGTACAAACGTTTAATGGATGTAGTGTTGATCAACATAGAGTACTATAGGCTGATCACCTAGAAGTGCTCGTAAGATATGCCGGACTTATGGACTTCGTGTCGGGTTGTCCTTTTCAGAGAAACTATAAGACGTTCACGTCTTGAACCAGAATTGATGAATATTGTTATTGTAAAACGTTTTGAAGAAAAAGGAAAGTATTTTTTTATAATTGATTGTACTTCGTAACTATCATCCATTTGTTGAAGATATACGATTCCTATGTTTCAATCATGCTTTTAAAATGAAATTGTTGTACTTGTTAAGCTTGTTATGCTCATTCTTGCTTGAACCATATGAATGCAGCGTAGACGGCTGGACCGAAGGATTCAACAAGGATAAAGTGAAAGCTAAAGCAAGCGTGTAGATTTCCTATGTAATAGTATAGGTTTGTAATGATAATATTTGATATTATGACAAGAACAAATGTAACGATTATAAAGAACCTGGGGAATGGTAGTATTATTTTGGAATATATTTAAGACGTTCGTTATTTTGAGGCATTTCAAATGAATGTTGATGTGAACTGTAGCACCGTGGAGCACCATATGTCGGGTTGAAAGAGACCCAAATTTGGGGGCATCACAGTTGGTATCAAAGCATCAGGTTATAAAACTTAAGGGAGGGAAGAACCTTAGGCTCATAACCTCGTTAAGGAAGAGAAGTCCGAAGGAAGTAAACTCGAGCTTTACTTGAGTCGAATGAGTTAATATGGTATGGAGGGAACTCAGTACCAAAAGATTTAAAAGATGGAAAGTAACCCTAAATAAATTAAATGTGATTTGTGCTTATAAAATTCTGTGTTATGTACTAATTAACATATGTGTTATTGTAGGATGTTGATCGATAGCTTGATGTATAGAGATATACATGCGGTGAGCGAAGAATTTGTGAACCTAGTAGAGCCTGTACCTATGCCGGTGGCGGAGGTACCATTAGTGATTCTAGACGAGTCAGAGGAAGAGGAGTACTTTTCTGAGGAAGACTACTTCAAGGGAGAAATGGATATATCGTCATACTTTAGTATGATGAACGATGTGGAGGAAGAAAGAGAGGTAACATCGATTTCTACGGTGGTACCTACACTGGAGTCATCACCTCCAGATGCAATGGAAGCATTGTATCTGGCAGCGCTTGACAAGAATGTGCAACTGAGTGCAGTTGTGCAGAAACAGAATGAAGAGATTAGTGCTCTTTATGTAGCGAAGGAGTCTGCAGAAGCAGATTTTGAGTCAGAGCATGATAAGAAGGTGCTCATGATAAATGAGGCTAGAGATTTTAAGAAGGAGGCCGATGAGCTTCGTAGAGAACTGGGGGAGAAGGACCGTAAGATAGCACGGATGTCTTACATCCATGAGAGTGCACATAAGGATTTCAAGCTGAAGGTTGCTTGTTATTCCAATAAGTCAGGACAAACCCGTTATACTATTAGTCGGGATACTGTAGCGGCGATTGCGAATGAGAAACACGAGGATGCTGTTATGCATTATTAGAACGTTTAATAAATATGTGTGTAGTGATGTAAAACCCTCTTTTAAAGGGTAGTCTTTTCTAAATCCCAACTTTTGTGAAGTTCAATTGCGGGATAGAAATGTAATAACTGCTGGCTATGGAAAACAAATTGTAAATAGTCTCAAACTATGAAGAAGCATACGAATATAATGAAGTTTTCATGGAAATGATTTGTTATGATGCGATTTGGTATGTGGCGATTAATAACGAAGTAAGTAAATAGATAATAATGAAAATTTATTTAATCTAAAAATGTCGCCCGGGAGAAGATAACGTAATAAGGAAGCGGAATCACATAATGATAATTTATGGGGTCAAAACAACCCTATGCAAGAGTTCGTTAAGTTATTAACGGCTGCATTTACCCAAACCGGGGGTAGAGTACCTGCGAAACCTAAGGTAGCTAGAACGATTAGCTTTAAAGAGTTTAAAAGCATAGGTCTGCCGGAGTTCAAAGGAACGACGGACCCAATCGAGGCCCATACCGGGGTAAAAGAAATAGAGAAGGCGTTTGTTATTACAAGCGTAGGTGAGATGCAGAAGGTTTCTTTTGTGACTTACACGAGGAAGAGTGAAGCCAACTTTTGGTAGAAGGCTCGCCAGGGTGGGGTTAGAACAGATGCGGTAACGTGGAAATAATTCAAGAAGGTTTTCTTTGAGAATTATTTCCCTACAAATATGTGAGGGAGAAAAGAGATTGAATTCTTAGAACTTAAGCAAGGGGATATGATATTTCCCCAGTATGCGACCAACTTCAAATGAATTGGCAAGGTTTGTTTCACATCAAGTGGACACAGGAGGTGAAGGCTCGTAGGTTTGAGCAGGGCCTGAAACCCTAGCTCTATAGTGGGATTTTGATGATCTAGAGTGTTTCCTATGGGATCATTCTGGAGAAGGTGATTATAGCATAAGGTGATAGTGAGTTGTAGACTCAATACCACAAAGAGGGAAAAGATGAGAGCAAGAGAGAGGGAGGAACCAAGGTAGAGAATGGTAGTGGTAGTATGCCAAAGAGACATAAATTTTTAACTCCGGGAATACTGAAGTGGGACAAGGGGATCTTAAGTGAGGGATCGAGGTGTGTAAGACATGTGGAAAGACTTATCTAGGAGTCTGTCTGGAAGGGATTATAAATACCTTTAAAACATTAAGATAGGGGAGGAGGGATTATATTCGTGGAAATGGTTTCATGAATAATAGAAGTAATCAAGTATCAGTAGATAAGTTCCGATTAATGTCGAGAGGATTTGAGGAAATTCTCGATATGAATGGGTTGATTAACCATAGAACTATAATAAATTGTTATAAGAAAAGTGTGAACCTTTAGTTTTCTCAGAAAATCTAAGGTAAAATACCGCGACATTATTATTGTCGAGCTATGATGCAAGTTAGGTTGGTATTAAGGAAGAGGAGGAGTTGTTACGATTGCGTATCGACTATCGTAGGAGGAATAAGTTAGCAGTTAATAATAAATACCCATGGCCCAGGATCGATGATCTATTTGGTCAGTTGAGAGGGGCAAAGAATTTTTCCAAAGATAGATTTGTGTACGGGGTACAGTCGGTTGGAAGTAAGAAAGAAAGAGGAGGTATCATTAACGTCACAGGATTTAAGAGAAAGGTTAATTACTGCACCAGTATTGTCTTTATCAGATGATACGGGGAATTTTGTAGTGTATCTCGATGTTCACATAGATGACATGTTTGCGTGCTCTTATAGCATAGCAATGTCATTGTGTATGCATCACGCCTGTTAGAGGATTATGAGGAGGTCTATCATACCTATGATCTAGAATTGGCAGTTGTAGTTTTTGAATTAAAAATCTGAAGATAGTAATTATACGGGGAGAAAAGTGAGATATACACGGACTCTAAGAGTCTGAGATATATCTCCACACAGAAGGAGTTGAATATGTAGTAGAGAGAGGGCTGGGATATCTTATATCATTCAAGGAAGGTAAACATAGAAGCCGACGCGTTAAGTAGGAAGGGTAAGGAAAGCTATCAATGTTAGCAACTGAGAAGGAGTTAACAACAGAGATAGCAAGCATGGAGTTAGAAGTTAAATTACGGAATGAAGGGGTAGAATTGTTATTCAAAACGTAAACTCAATCCACGATAATGGAACGAGTTAAGTAAGTACAACTAAGTAACGAGGGATGCAAGCAAATGAAGAAGATGATGCAGGATAAGTAGAAGACTATGTATAGTCTTATTTTGAGGGAGAAATTTGAGTTCCAAATAAGTTTAACGTTAAAAGAAGAGCTAATAAAAGGAAGATATCGTAATGTGTTATTAAGTGTTTAACTTCCGATTCAAATTATTGATAGAAAGTGATAAGTTATGTGAGAGAAGATAATACCTTCGGTGAAGGTGAAATGAAAGAACCCCAATATCGAAGAAGCATTGTGGGAACTCGAGATTAAAATAAAGGAAAAAAAAATTCCTCTGTGGTGTAGGTATTATTAGCGAGATTCTGGGGATAGAATCCTTATAAGGAGGGAAGAATGTAACGCTCGAGAAAATCGGATTTTTGAGAATTAAATTTTTTATTTTTATTAAATGAATTTAATTGATTATTTATGGAGCAAGCTAATCGAAGGTCGTTATATGACCTAAACATTTCTGCTCGGGAATTATTTCTGAGAAATTTTCTAAAAAACACTATTCACGCATTTCTGCTCGGGAATTATTTTTGAACTTCCGAGAAATACGTAACGATAGAATATCGAGGTGAGATGTAATATCCAATAATATTTCAGTTATGGAAAACATAATATTTCGCCTGTGGAATTAAAACCTAAAGTTTGAGGAAAATGATTTATGAGAAGGAAATGTAATGAGAATAATGAATTACGCGATGATCGTATACTATGTGAAAGTAGTATGCACACAAGCCAATCATGTTTAATGATAAAGCATATACTTTGTAACAATCTTATTCATTTATTAATAAAAAGTATTAATTTATTAAAGGTTTTTAATTATCTACATGATGTTGTTTTATAATATGTGATAAACCCATAGTTTTAAGCAATGCTTTTAGAATAATGATGATGATCATTCTAATGAGATCTAAATTCTTAGAAAGCTTAAAACTAAAATAGTTCCCAATCATTGGATTACTAAATTGGGGATTAGTGAATCCGGATAGATTGGTACATTTGTTGCTTGCTCATTGGATGAGGATGATTGATCTCATGATCATCTATGTGGAGACATTAAAGCAAGTATGTAGGTGCTTATTAGAGAATAAGTTCACTAAACGTGGCTCGCTAAGGAATACCTAATGGAGTTTTACTTGCCTGTCAATAGGAATTCCTGTAGTGATAGTAGTACAAGTGATCCTTGGACTTGAGATCATCATAGTATCTTGTGTATGATGAGTTATACTTTTACTTATTCCTTAAGTCCCTTAGGGTATATCAAAGGGTATGCTTGGGTATAATAAGTTGTACATGGAGATAATGTATGATCAATAAAGAATCTACCACTTCTAATAAAAGAAGAGAAATGTCCTATGTGATTCGATAAATGACAACCCAAAGAGTCCTTGGTTAAGGCGAATGAAATTAGAAAGGAGTTTCTAATTTGCATTATTTGGAGTTGTGCATTTAAGGATCGAAATACATATAATTAAATAAAATAAGACTTGACAGTAATTCCATGTCTTATATTTAATTGGGACATTGTATGGTAGAAGGATTGAATTGTATGGTAACTATTTACTCAAAGGTTCTTTAATGATTAATGTTGAAATCTATATTATCTGGAAAGTCGCTTATCCCTATTGTAGAATAAATATTATTTATTTAAATAAATTAATTGTTTAATTTATTTATTTAAATAAGATTAGAATTGTTCTAATTGATTTATTCATTATAGGTTTAATATGGAGAACCTAAAGGGTCACACCATAAAAGGAAGAATAATTATTTAAGAAGTTAATGGCATAATCGTAATAATATGTTATGTATATTTAATTTAATCTATGGTGATAGAATAAATTAAATAGCTTAATATTTATTATTTAATATTTTAGAAATATTAAATATAAATTAATAAGAGAGTCTTATTAATATTATTACAATTATTATTATTTTAATTTCTAAAAGAGTTTAGGAATTAATTTAATATAAGTACTCTCATTTATTCCTAATTGGATTAGGAAGGAAAATTAGTTAAAGGAGTTTAATTAATTATCCCTAATAAGATTAGGGAGCTTAATTAATTAAAAGAATTTAATTAATTAAATAAATCCCAATTCCTTAAATTGTTAAGGTGGGTTACCCACATCTATAAATAAGAGGAGTCTTATTATGGGTCGGTTGGTTGTTGACTTTAACAATATACGACATAATTCCAATTTGTTGGAGAGTACGCCTTTTTTCTATAGAGATAGGAAAAACTAGGGTTGAGCCAATATCCCTTCTTCTTGAATCATTATTATTCCTTGGTGGATCACCTCTAGAGGCCAAACATATGGGTGGCTAACGTTGATCAAAGGAAGGAACCAAACCCGGTGGATGTAAGACCCCAAATTATTAATAAATAAAATTTATTTTCCTCTATTTATTATTTTGAAATAGTAAGGGTTGATTTGATTAATGTGGATAGTTATGGGTAAAATACGCAAATATTTGAATAAGCAAGTGGTTATAAAATATTCATTATTGTAGGGAATATTCGTTTGGTCGTGGAATATTCGTCTTTGTCGGGGAATATTAAATAATGACGGTATGAGATCTTTTGTGGGCCCCATAATGGAAAGCGATTGGATGAAAGAAAGCGACAAATATAAGTTGTTTATAAATAACTTGGCGTAGTTATTACAATTAATCTTGTTGGAATACAAATTGGTTAAAACATACTATCTAATCGCGCGTTGTTGAGCAGTAGCACTGCAGTATTGCACCAATTATTGATTCTTACGTGAAGAAGGCACTACTCGATAATTATTACGGTAATTCTTTATTCGGTATTTTATTTTATTGATTCAATAATTCTTTGCATTGATATTTTATATTCTTGTTGTTTTGATAAATTGTCATTACAGTATTTTCCATTATCGAGCAATAATTCATATTATCGAATAATATTATTGGATAACATTATTGGCGATGTCTAGAAAGTTACATCTAAGGAGAGGTTTGGTCACCTAATTGCGGCGCCCGATAAGGAGAGATCCTTATTGGAAGCCCCTCTTTCTTAGGAGCGGCACAGTTGCCGATCTTGTGATTCTGTAATATTATTTGTGAATAATTAATTATTGATTTATATGATGAGGAAAATATTGATTTTATGTGGATATAGATGGAGAATTTTTAAAATGACAATTGTTGAAAATTAATATTTTATCTTTTTACGATAAAATAATTCATTTAAATATATTATTTTAATAATATATTAGCGGTGATATTTTATAATGAATGTGGGATATATGAGTATATGAGGAGGAAGAGTATTTTTGTGGAATTAAATGTTTAACACATATTTTGTGTGTTGGTGGACACAATTATTAATAGAAATTTGATTATAGCTTTGTAAAATCGCTTGGTTTATGGATTTTGGTCAATTTACATTTGGAATTTGGAAAATCTTTTCTGTAAAGTTGTAGACAATTGAATTTCCTATAAAAGATGCGAGATTGAATTTTTACGATAAAAGGGCTATTTATTATGAATTATTGAAGTTCCAAAGCTCAAAATAATTGATTTTTGGAAGTTTAAAATAATTTAAATAAGAAAAACGTTTTTTTTGTGTTTGGTGGGCATCTTTAACACATGCTAAGTTCTTTGAATTTAGATGATTCTAAGTGGGAGTAGACAAATTAATATATATATTATTATTATATTAAATTTTCTACTTTGGTGTTCTAAGCATTTTCTATAAATAGGGTGCTTAGGTTAGAATTGAAAATCACATTTAAGGCGGAGTTTTTTCTCTCTATATTATCGGCGTATTCTTGTGAGTATTTTGAGTATACTTTGAGTATTGCTATACGGTGCAAGTTCAAGTCATAGCTTTATATCCAGGTGTTTTAACTAGAAGTATTGTCTTTCGAGGTAAGAGATGTTATTTTATTGAAAATGATATTATTTCTTCAATATCATTATCTTAGAAATATTGGTTGGAAATTTTTATCAAATTTGGAACTTTTTTTATGTCGGGGTTACTATTCATGAGTTACTATTCATGAGTTACTATTCACGAGTTACTATTCACGAGTTACTATTCACGAGTACTATTCACGAAGCGTGAAGATATTTTTTTGTGAAATTTCTATCTTTTGGTGTTAGAGTTACTATTCACGTATACGGTACTATTCACGTATATGGCACTATTCACGAATACGGCACTATTCACCGAAAAATGAAATTTCTTCTTTTTGTCCAAAATATCTATTATGGATACTAGCTTTGATTGTATCCATGTTTTGATCATTCTTGAATTTTACACCACTCTGATTACTTATGAAGTATTTTTGAACTTGGATTGTTTAAAATACGAATCCTTAATATTTGTTCTTTTGTTTCACTGGATTCGTTTTCTTTGAAATATTTTTCATCATCCTCAGTCCTAAATGATGATATTCTTGAATATCTTTGGCTTTGTAGTGCAAAGATGAATGATTTCTTGATGAATATCTTTGGCTCGTAGTGCAAAAGATGAGCAGTGTTGAGATGAACATGACTCATTGATTAATATCTTTGGCCCGTAGTGCAGAAGATGAGCAGTGTTTAGATGAACATGACCGGTGATGAATATCTTTGGCACGTAGTGCAAAGATGAATATTTGATTCGAGATATATATTGATTGATGTTACGAGGATAAAAAATATCGACGATGAACTTTTAAATTCATATATAGAAGATAGTAGTTTGCATTCTCTACTTAACTCTTCTAATGAATTGTTGTTTCATTGCGATTATTGATTTAAAAGCTGGTTGTCTATTGTATTCTATTAGATTTTTCCTGTTGAAGACTAACGATAATTTGTTGTATATTATCTTAGTCATAATATTCTTTACTGGGCTAGTTGAGCTCACCCTTTTCCTTTTTGTTCCATTTTTCTTCTCAGGAGGCGAGAATGTAACGAATACTAGTCGGGGTATGGAATGAAGGTTCTAGAAAGAGTTGTTTAGTAGTCCTCACCATTTTTGTAAAATAATGTATCAATAATTATGATGGGGATTTATTTGGGTATGTATATTTTCTAGAAGACAATAATTGTATTTAAACTCATAGTATATATGTTGTCGTATTTTGCACGACAAATGTATTAATAAAGTTGTAGTTATTTCTGTACCATGTATTTGGCGACTCAGGAATGGGTTGGTGGGATTGGACTATTTTGGGGGCGTCACAGTTGGTATCAGAGCTTAGGGATATGATCTCTGGCGGAGATCGGGGAATAGAACTAGGAGGGAGAGATGAGTAAATCCTTCGCTAGTGTGTCTACTACTAAGCTTATTTGTTAGTTGGTCGAGTATATAAGGATATTATGTGATATATTGATTTCCTTAATTAACCCTTGTTTTATGGCGAGTATTTGAGAATGTCGATTGAGAATATTAATGATGGAGTAAATGAGACCGTGGAGATGCGTATACTTACCAACGAGGAGAGCGTGCAACAGTGGCAATGTACCTCCTGTGAACAACACCACCGAAGCGAGATGATGAGCGAGTGGATGTTTAGAAGCTTTTTGCAGTTCATGCAAAATCGACGAGGGAGACTTCGTGTTCAAAATCTGAGGAGGAAATGATAGCAATTCACGGGTGGTCACAGCATGGCAAGCGATTCAAAGAGTTGGGACCACGAATTTTGGGGAAAGTCGGATCCGATTAAAGGCGGAGGCGTGGGTCAAACAAATTACCAAGATATTCGATGTCTTGGGATGCATGGAGAACGAAAGTTCCATTCGCTACTTTTTATGTTCGTAACGAGGTGATTCTTGGTGGGAATCGTGAAGCGTACCCATCCGGTACTCTTTTCGGCATGTCGTGGGAGAGCGTTTGAAAAGCAGTTCAATGACAAGTACTTCACGAAAGTATTCATCATATGAAGGAAGTGGAGTTTATTAGGCTGAGCGAAGAATAACATGGCGGTGTGTCGATGCGAGGCGAAGTTCGCGGAGTTATCGGTTTGCACCTCATTTGGTGGAGAATGAGGAGCGTATGGCGGATGTTTTACGAGAGGTTTGAAACCGGCATCGTTAGTATCTCATTTCTCATAAATTTTCTCTCTATTCGGATGTTGTCAGCGAGGCTCGGTTGTTAGAAGCGAGATAAAGAGTACGTTCAACCGAGGGACCATAACCGAGGATCATCTAGAAGATAGCGATCATCGAATAACGATAACCAACGGAGAAAGAAGAATACGGACAAAAGCGGTAACCACTCTGGTAGTAATCGTGGCCATGAAAAAATAGAAGAAGCGAGTCGGGAGGAGATTTTAAAAAGGAGATTCAACAACGACCATGTGAAGGCGTCGGCCGATAATATGGCCCTGGTTCTAAGGAGGAGAAAAGACCACCGGTCGTATGTTACAAATCTTGGGGAAGAGGGACATATCCCCAAACTACCCACAGCAGTTTAAGGTATGCTATAATTGTGGAAAAGAAGGACATATCACTCGAGATTTATGCGATATCGAAACCGATCCGGCGGGAATGGTGACTCAAAAAAGGATGTCGAGAAAATTCAAAGTCAGCGATTCACGGAAGAAGCGTTTGTCGTGGAATGGGTCAAAATGTGAGGAACCCGAACGAAGTTAGCACGGGTTAGTTAATTATAAATTCTTGTGAAGTTTATACCTTACTGAATCTGGGTTCTACCCATTCTTTTATCTCTCTTGCTTGCGCTCAGCGTTTGAACTTGACTACGGAGAAATTAGACTTTGACCTATTTATGGAGACTCAGTTAGGAGAAACTTTCATTACATCCGTTGTTTAGAAATCTTGCTTGATTGAGGTTAGCACTATCACATTACACATTAACCTTATTTCTATAGAGATATTTGCTTTTGATGTGATTTTAAGGTTAACTACTCATCATAAATAGAAATTGATTACTTTTCGTAAGGTTGTTAGTTTTCATATTCCTAAGCAACTTTGTTATTGAATTCAAGCAATCAAACCATTGTAGTCAAACATTTTCATATCAAGCCATGAAGTCATTCGTTTATTACGGATGTCAAGTTTTCTTAGTCCATGTTATGGATTTGAATAAAGACACGTCGATTTGAATAATATTCTGTTGTTATTAATTTTTCACGACGTATTTCTGAAGAATTTCTTGGCTTACTCCCAAAGCGATATTAAATTTTGTATCGACTTTGAACCCGGTACAAAACTCATTTCTAAAATCTCATATCGAATGGCTCTATTGAACTTGAGGAGTTAAAAATTCAACTATAGAATTTGGTACACGAGCCTTTATCTGGTGACTTCCTTTGTGGAAATGCAAAGCCGAGACTCTCGTAGGGGACACCATATTCGATTCGATAGTAAAGCGATAGGTGTCATTGTAGCGTCTTATCAAGGTTGGGATATGAGTCACGAGTTGAGAACAACCTAAGTCGGTAATCGAAATCGTAGCTTTCAGGCTTAGTTGGTTATTATCGGAGATTCGTTGAAGGATATTCTCGAATCGCTATTCCATTAACGCTTATGGTGACTCGTGAGATACAAAATTCGAATGGAGCGAGGAATGTGGGAAGAGCTTGAAGAACTCGAGAGGAGACTCATTTGACACATGTTACGACCATGCCATCACTGGAAAAAGCGACGTGGTAGGCGGCGTGTTGAGTAGAAGATCGTATACAATCACGAGTGCGATATTGTCAAAGACTCATTTCAGTATAATTTACAAATAATAGAGATGGAGATGAAAACTCTAGGTACCCGCGTGATGATATCTGAGTATAATCGACTTTAATCGATAAAGTTAAAAGTTATTTCAAGCTACACCGGGTGATGAATTTGAAGAAGGAGGTCAAGAAGTTGTTATTTCAAAAGCGAGAATCGGTGAGGTGAGGAAAGCTCAAACCTTGATTTATTAATCCATTTGAAATTCTCGATCGAATAGGAAGCGTGGCCTATAGACTCGTTTTACCGCCAAGTATGACGCGTGTTCATAACGCGTTTTTCACGTATCGATGTTACGTAAATATGTGGACGACCGAACCACGTCATTGAGTTAGAAACCAGGACGAGATAGTAGAAGACTTAACGTCGAGGAGGTACTGTCAAGATCTTGGATAGGAAAGAACATGTCCTATGTCTGAGGTTATACCACAAGTTAAAGTTTTGTGGAGAAACCATGCTATTGAGGAAATGACACGGGAGTTGGAAGCGGAAATGAAAGCGAGGTATTCTCATCTTTTGAAACACCAGTACGTCACGTCGATTTCGAGGGATGAAATTTCATAAGGAGGGAGGTTGTAAGACCCCAAATTATTAATAAATGAAATTTATTTTCCTCTATTTATTATTTTGAAATAGTAAGGGTTGATTTGATTAATGTGGATAGTTATGGGTAAAATACATAAATATTTTGAATAAGCAAGTGGTTATAAAATATTCATTATTGTCGGGGGGAATATTCGTTTGGTGGTGGAATATTAAATGCTTTGTTAGGGAATATTAAATGCTGACGGTGATGAGTCTTTTTGTGGGCCCCATAACGGAAAGCGATTGGATGAAGAAAGCGACAAATATAAGTTGTTTATAAATAACGGCGTAGTTATTCTGAATTATCTTGTTGGAATATACGGTGGTTAAAACACACAAATCTGGCGTTGTTGAGCAGTAGCTTTGCGGTATTGCACCAATTATTGATTCTTACGTAAGAAGGCACTACTCGATAATTATTACGATAATTCTTATTCGGTATTTTATTTTATTGATTCAATTATTGATGCATTGATATTTTATATTCTTATTGTTTTGATAAATTGTCATTACACGGTATTTTCCATTATCGAGCAATAATTCATATTATCGAATAATATTATTGGATAACATTATTGGCAATGTCTAGAAAGTTACATCTAAGGAGAGGTTTGGTCACTAATTGCTTGTAGCGATGAGGAGAGATCCTTATTGGAAAGCCCCTCTTCACGAGGAGCGGCACTGGTTGCCCGATCTTGTGATTACGTAATATTATTTGTGAATAATTAATTATTGATTTATATGATGAGAAAATATTGATTTTATGTGGATATAGATGGAGAAAATTTTAAAAAATGACAATTGTTGAAAATTAATATTTTATCTTTTACGATAAAATAATTCATTTAAATATATTATTTTAATAATATATTAACGGTGATATTTTATAATGAATGTGGGATATATGAGTATATGAGGAGGAAGAGTATTTTTTGTGGAATTAAATATTTAACACATATTTTGTGTGTTGGTGGACACAATTATTAATAGAAATTTGATTATAGCTTGTAAAATTGCCCGTTTATGGATTTTTGATTCAATTTACATTTGGAATTTGGAAAAACTTTCTTCTGCAAAGTTGTAGAGAATTGAATTTCCTATAAAAATCCGTGAGATTCGAATTTTATGATAAAAGGGCTATTTATTATGAATTATTAAAGTTCCGAAGCTCCGAAATAATTGATTTTTGGAAGTTTAAAATAATTTTTAAATAAGAAAAACGTTTTTTTGTGTTTGGTGGGCATCTTTAACACATGCTAAGTTGCTGAATTTAGAGATGATTCTAAGTGGGCGTAGACAAATTAATATATATATTATTATTATATTAAATTTTTCTACTTTGGTGTTCTAAGCAATTTTCTATAAATAGGGTGCTTAGGTTAGAATTGAAAAAATCACACGAAGCTGGAGTTTTCTCTCTCTATATTATCGGCGTATTCTTGTGAGTATTTTGAGTATACTTTGAGTATTGCTGCTATACGATTGCAAGTTCAAGTCATAGCCTATATCAGGTGTTTCAACTAGAAATCTTGTCTTTCGAGGTAAGGGATGTTATTTTATTCGAAAATGATATTATTTCTTCAATATCATTATCTTGAAATATTGGTTGGAAATTTTTATCAAATTTGGAACTTTTTTTTATGTGGGGTTACTATTCATGAGTTCTTATTCACGAGTTACTATTATTGATTACTATTTCACGAGTACTATTTACGAAGCGTGAAGATGTTTTTTTGTGAAATTTCTATCTTTTGGTGTCGGAGTTACTATTCACGTATACGGTACTATTCACGTATACGACACTATTCACGAATACGGCACTATTCACCGAAAAATGAAATTTCTTCTTTTTGTCCAAAATATCTATTATGGATACTAGCTTTGATTGTATCCATGTTTTGATCATTCTTGAATTTTACTCCACTCTGATTACTTATGAAGTATTTTTGAACTTGGATTGTTTAAAATATGAATCCTTAATATTTGTTCTTTTGTTTCACTGGATTCGTTTTCTTTGAAATATTTTTCATCATCCTCAGTCCTAAATGATGATATTCTTGAATATCTTTGCTGTGTAGTGCAAAAATGAATGATTTCTTGATGAATATCTTTGGGCGTAGTGCAAAAGATGAGCAGTGTTGAGATGAACATGACCTACTGATTAATATCTTTGGCCCGTAGTGCAAAGATGAATAGGTGTTTAGATGAACATGACCAACTGATGAATATCTTTGGCCTGTAGTGCAAAGATGAATATTTGATTCTAGATATATATTGATTGATGTTACTGGGGATAAAATATCGACGATGAACTTTTAAATTCATATATAGAAGATAGTAGTTTGCATTCTCTACTTAACTCTTCTAATGAATTGTTGTTTCATTATGATTGTTGATTTAAAACTGGTTGTCTATTGTATTCTATTAGATTTTTCCATGTTGAAGACTAACGATAATTTGTTGTATATTATCTTAGTCATAATATTCTTTACTGGGCTAGTTGAGCTCACCCTTTTCCTTTTTGTTCCATTTTTCTTCTCAGGAGGCGAGAATGTAGCGAATACTAGTCGGGGTATGGAATGAAGGTTCTAGAAAGAGTTGTTTAGTAGTCCTCACCATTTTTGTAAAATAATGTATCAATAATTATGATGGGGATTTATTTGGGTATGTATATTGTCTAGAAGACAATAATTTTATTTAAACTCACAATATATATGTTGTCGTATTTTGCACGACAAATGTATTAATAAAGTTGTAGTTATTTACATACCATGTATTTGGCGACTCGAGAATGGGTTGGATGGAATGGACCTATTTTGGGGCGTCACAAAGGCTAAGTGTTGTGGTGGCCATGTTTACTTAAGGGCTAGGTAATGAATAGTAAGGAGGTGGATGATTTAATGACTAATCTACCCTCACTTTGAGATGCCTATAAATAGAGAGCTTTGCACTCATTTGTTGGTTGTTCAAAATTCATCCAACTCCTCTCAAGCTAAACAACTTATTTGGTTGAGAGAATAAGCACTTATAAAGTTAGACTTTCTTTGTTAGCTTTTCCACCAATAACTTATAGCTTATTGGTTAGAGAGAATAAGTGAGAATAAGCTAGAAAGTTAACCTTTAAAGTTCAAGAATCAAGAAGGAGATTAAAGATTAAGCAAGATATCATCAAAGAGTAAGTGTTCTTGAACCATGTTTCTCTTTCTCTTCCATTGTTAGAGAAGGGGGTATTGGTAGAACAAGCATGCTAAGAAGAGGTTGGAATAATGAATCAAAGGGCTTAAGTCTTAATAAGCCGGATAAGTCATGAGTAAGAAATTCATTTGTAAATAAGTTATGAACTTATAATGGAAGTATAGAAACTTGTTATAACTTATAACATGTTTACCTTAATAAAATTAGTTTGAATAATAAGATGTAAGAATAATGATTAAAGGACTTAACCCATTAATAAGTCATACGAAAATAAGACATAAGTCATGAAATGGAAAATTAAGTATTTTATACTTTAATAAATTGCAAAATCATTGAGAATGGGTAATAACTTATCATGAATATAAGTTAATGAAGTATGTATGTCAAGAGGTTAGTATGTCGGAATGAATCCTTTTGAAACGGTTTAAAAATCTTAAGTAACGAAGTTTCGCTGGAATTCACACGATTAGACGACAATCGTCGAATTCATGAAATTCTTGGAATGGAAGTCGAATTTTGATATTGAACTTGGAAACATTGGTTTTCAATGGAGATAAGTCATATTTGTCATTATAGAGTTGCGGACTTGGAAATGGCCAAATTTCGACTTAGAACGAAGAAACGAGCGTTGAACGTTCACGAACGTTTATTGTTTTCGTTAAAAATGGACTAATAGGTGAAATTTTAGAAACTAAGTCGAATAGATAAAATTCTTGCATGAACGCATAGAGTACGTAATTTGTGAACCGTAGGCTCTTGAACGAGCCAATTTGGACTTATAACGAAGAAGTTACGAAGCTGGGAATCTCACTAAAAGAAAAATCATCAAAAATTGTTCGATATATGATTCAGGCCATGGTACGACTCAAGGCGAGAATGGCCGTGTAAGCAAGCGCATAAAAAACCGAACATTAGCCCATGTTAGTTAACGCCGCAGCGCGGCAGATAATGTGACAACCCAGAAATCCGGATTGTCCAGAGATTAAGATTTAAAGAATTAGTAATTAATAAAATGAATTTTTATTAATACTATTCCGTGTTATGTGTTTATTAATCGTTTTATAACCTAGAATGATTATTAATCGGGAGGATTCTGGCTACGAGCTAGATTGAACGAGTAAGAATTTTCAAGACGAAAATATAAATTTTCAGTAGACAAAAATATTTTCGGGGAAAAAGACGAAATTGACACTATTCACCTGACGAAACCTAAGGGTTAGGGTTTGAATAACCTAAGCCTTTCCAAGAGTTCGGTATGTGAAAATGATATTCCGTCAAAAGATTAGACGATAATATATCGTGAAAAGTTAAGTAAGCTAATAAAAGTTTTTCTCGAAAAACGTGCAGAAATTTAACGAAATAAAAACGACAAAAAGTACTGTTGTGTACTTTTCATTCGTTTAGCTACGTTAGGGGAAAACGTGAAGGAAAACGCTTAACGTGGAAAAGTGTTTTTCAGTTTTTCAAAGATCCGAAGAATACGTAAAAGTTAATCGATAGAGAAAAGACGAAATATTCAAAAATATTTGGGTTTCGAGAATCGCAGTTTTCAAACTGTCGGACGAATTCCGGATTACGGAAGCACGAAGCTTCCAAGGGAAGCTAGCTAAGGAGGTGGGGCGGCCACTTGGCCACCAAGTAAACTTGGTGGCTAAGTTATGAATAGTAAAGAGGTTAGGGTGGAGAAATGACTAAAATGCCCCTAGCCTTGGTTTTCTTTATAAACAAGCTTAAGCTCATTTGTTTGATTTATAATTCAACCAACACTTGAGAGGGAAAGAGAGAGAGACTTCGGACGGGAGAGGAAGAGAAAGAGAAAGAGGAAAAGCTAGCTTGAATGCGCGCTTTGTCCGACGGAAGGAGATTAAAGAAGAACGGTAATCCGAACCCTAGTTTCTTCTAATATTTTCTTTAAGTTTTCTATGTCAAAAATATAGCTTAATGAGAATAAGAAGTAAAAGAGATTAGTAATGATTTCATATGGTTGAAATCGTGAGAAAACAAAGAAATAAGAATTAGAAATTTAGTGTATAAATTTCTAAAGGAAGTATAAGATTCGTAAGGGTTTTGAGCGATCCGAATGAATCTTATGAACGAGTAGGTGGAATAAGTAAGGAATGATGTTCTATAACATCAAATTCCAAGAAAAAGTAGAATCGTAATTTAAAATATCGATTAAAAATGAAGAACGAACGAAGAACGCGAAGAACAAGCGAAGAACACGAAGAACGTTGTTGATGGACAAATTTAAAACCATCGTAGTGTAATTGTTGTTGAGGGACAAGTTTAAAACCATCACGTATAAGTTAGATGCTTATTGCTTGGTTAGTAACGTTAGAAACGTTCATGAAGAACGGATTAAAACTAAGCTAAAACGAAGTTATGGCGAAAATTTCGTAAAAGAAGAACGAAAATTTGAAAGTTAGTAAATGAACCCGAACGTGTAGGGTTTCATAAGAATGTAAGAGAACATATAAAACGTGAGTCGTGGACTCAAGAACAAACGAATTCCGAGTTCGGATGACCGAATTACGGACGAATGAACAAAGAACGTTAAAGACGTTAAAATGAACGAAGAATGAAGATTAAGTCAATTGAATGGCATGTTAATGGATTCAGAACAAAGTTCTGTCTGAAGGTAATCGAAGTACGTAAGATAAGGAAGAAAATGGCTTTGGAACAACCTCGTTCCGAGTTATAACGAAGAAGTTATGAGATCGTAAAGTACGCGTCTCAAACTTGATGCAAGACTTAGAAAAATTTTCTAGGTTTCATACTCGGCGCCGTAGCGCTAGTCGTGCCTTGGAGGTCAGCGTCGCAGCGCGAGATCGGCCATAATCTTTTGGAGAGTGACGTCACAGCGCGAGAGATAACAAAGGACTTGGCGCAAATACCAACTCGGGAAAAGAGAGAGAGAGAAGTAGTCTCATGTGCATGCATGAGAGAAGGAAAGGAACGGCAGCCATGGCAGCTCACGGTGCAGAGAAATGCCCAAAAATGAGATTTTTAGTTCTCAATTACTGGAGGATGTGCAAGAAAGAAATATGAACATAATTTTCAACTAATATAACACTTAATCAAGTGTTTTAAACCATTAATAAAGGTTGAACGAAAAGATTAAACGAGAATAAAAGACAAAGAATGTAGATGCGTGTTACGGAACCGATGTTCGGGGACCGTAGTCGCGACAAACGAACGTGAGGGATTACTATGATTGGGAATTCCTTAGACGTTGGTTTATGAAGGTAATGAATAACATTCCGATGTTATGTCATGGTAATGAGAGATGAATGTAAAGCGTTTAGACGCTGTGAACGCAACGTTGTTGTGATGAATGATCGGTCTTAGCATACAGCGGACCGTATGGCTTTGACATTAAGAAAGAATAATGAACATGGGGTTAATGGGATGGATAACGATCGAAAGCAATTAAAACCTTGAGTAAAGGTTGAATGAGAGATTAAGAGACGAGCAACGTGAACGTTGAATACGTAAGCGATCCTCGTGAATCGTATTTAGCGTTTGAAGCGTGCTAAGTATACCCTGGTTGTATGACTTAGACGTTGACAAAGGTAGTAAGTAAGATACGAATGGTATCAAGAAAGCCGTAGCGAACGGTAAAAAGATTAATGAAAGTCGATTGTGAGTCGGATGAAAATGTTAGAATGAAATGTAAGCGTTGAACACTTTAATCGACGTGAAGGTTGAATGTACGCAAATATTAAACGGGTAGAACCTACACCCTGTGTATGGTTTGATCGTAAGATAGCGAAGACTATTGATTAAACCTATGAACGGTGAAGAAACTAAGTTAAAGATAATAACGTATAACGTTAAGAAGCCGAGTTAATAAGTATAACTTGGACAACGTTCCAAGTTGAATGAACCGGACGTTGTAAGGTATGAATAAGTTAATATGAAATGTTTAACGCTGTGTTCTCATAGTATTGACATTGGATGATCATTCTGAGTATACAAAAGATTGTATGACTTAGACGATAAAGAATGAATCCTGAGGTATGGCATTTAGTTGCCAGAAAACCATAAGGAATAAGAACTTAACTTAACGAACATTATAATTTAATAATTCGTATAAGTTAAGAGAAAGTTAGGTTGTGGTACAATCGTAACCTTTGATGGTTGACATATGGGAGCTGGGCTAAACAATTCCTTCGAGAGAGCGAAGGTATATCTGAAATGGGCAACCGATCTAACTCACTGTGATGGCAGTGTAGATGAGACGAGAACTTGTTTGTTGGTTGTTTATGGGAAACCACTCAGAGTACCATATGGACTACTAGCAGAGAAGCGATGGGTGCTGAGTCCTAGAGAAGTATAAGAAGAAGATAAGAATGTAAATCATCAAAGATGATGAACGTTTTGAGTAAGACATCTCAGTATGTCATGAAACCGTAAATCGGTAAAGAAAGTTGGTCGCGTAAACTTAGTTGTAATAACGTGAACCTTAAGAAGTAAAGTTAAGTAAACCAATGCGTAAGTCAAGTATATGACTAATTGGTGTATGTGTTGTTTCCTTATGTGTTATAGGGATTGGAATGAGCGATTCAAACGAAGTCGTAGTGCATGCGTAAAGGCAAGTTTCCTAACTTCATTCATATTTTAAATGAATGCTAGTTCTTAAATTTCTCAGATTTTGAACTTGAGAAGTTCTGTCTATGTGCGAATGTGCGATATTTTGTGCAAGATGGTAGAACGTATAAGGCCTTGTGCCACAATGTGAACACTTCGGTGTTTCTATGAGATGAATTGTTCTATGTTTGAACTATTCAATAAAAGAATGTTCTGTTTATACATGAACCGTTATTGTTAAGTCAGTGCTATTGATTCTAGCCAGAAAGGATGTGTATGAAAGAGAATAGAGAATGAAAGTATTTCATAGTGAATGTGACTAGTGTTTTAAAATGATAGGAATCAAGACTATTCCTATTATTCAAGCTACTTCGTAACCTTGTTCGGTTATTGAAGTCTGAAAAGAATGTTTAAATTCTTGAAGTTGTTTGTTCAACTGTTATGACTTGCTGGGCAATTGAATGCTTACACTTGCTTTAAATGAAAAACATTTTCAGCGAACGATGTTAGAAGAACTTAAGGATCCCGTATAGATCAAGCTGACGATATCCAGATGAAGTGTCATTCAGAATATGAATGTGCGAGAAGATCAAGTGAAGACTTGTAATGTAGAAAGAAGAAAATTAAACTATAGACTAGTTTAATGAACTGTATGTATCCTTGGTGGTGGATAAAAGTCACTCTTGTAAGATGAAAAGAATAATGTAATTATCATTATTTGTAATGAGAAAAGCTAAAAGGTTTTTAGAACCTGGGATTTGAGAGTGTATGTTGTTATATTTTAATATATAATGATGTATGCAGAATGAATGATGTACTCGTGACGTACGGAATCTGGGTGTGAAGATAGATCGGATTTTGGGCGCACTGAGATAACACTAGACACGCATGAAAGAACGCCGAGTCCTGGGTCTTTTGTTCTAAGGGTGGTAAATACAATACCACATTAAAGAAGAAAAGTTTGGTCATTGCATTGCGATTCTAGGGTTTGCATAGAGAGGATTGGTTATGAAGATAAAAAGAAAGGAAATAAGGTAATACAAACTTAAAGAACATGAAGGGAAATTGTTTAGCAATGAACTAAGGAACTTAATCAAACATTGTTAAGTTATAATTAAACCCCAAGTATGATATCTTAGGGTTAAAGAAAATCAATTAAAGATGAACGTGAACGATAGGCAATAAGTGTACTTAACCAATGATGATCGAGTTTCGATTAATAACGTAATGACATTAGTAAGCCGTGAGGAAAGAGGTTTAACTCGAACCGAGTTGTATTAATGAAATAATTTCACTTATAGTTATAGAAAGGAACGAAGTTGGTAAAGATGATGTAAAGAATGACGGAAAGCCAGAACCAATAATAAAGAATCTAATATGGGATTAGATTGAGAAGTAGGGTAAGATTCTTTAGGAACCAAGTATTTTCATTCATGACCTAATGTGGTATGTTATGTGATTATGTGTTGTAGAGACTGTAAAGACTTAAGGGAAAAGTAATTATACTGTAGCAGACGCAGAAGGCAAGTTTTTCTTAATCTCTTGTCTAACCTTCGTGTTAGCCAGGTTTTCAAATGATTCACAATATGAGATGCAAGTATGGTTTTAAAGAAAGAGTTGATGCCAGTTTTAGCTCGGCTAGAATAATCTTGATAGATTGATTGAACTGTTTACAAGTCTTTCAATATAGAATTGCTAACGCTATCCTACGCCAACTATTTGGTACGGATTCAAGGTAAGCCTGAATATGAATAAACAAATATATTTTCATCGAGTATTCGATGGGCACGTGAGGTTGACACAACTTAAACGTAAAAACGTTTAATGTATGTAGTGTTGATCAACATAGAGTACTATAGGCTGATCACCTAGATGTACTCGTAAGATATGCTAGACTTACGGACTTCGTACCGGGTTGTCCTTTTCAAAGAAACTATAAGACGTTCACGTCTTGAACCAGAATTGATGAATATTGTTATTGTAAAATGTTTTAAAGAAAAAGGAAAGCTATTTTGAATTATTGATAGTACTTTGTAACTATCATCCATTTATTGAAGATATACGATTCTTATGTTTCAAGCATGCTTTTAAAATGAAATTGTTGTACTTGTCGAGCTTATTATGCTCATTCTTGTTTGAACCATATGAATGCAGCGTAGACGACTTGACCAAAGGATTCAACAAGGATAAAGTGAAAGTTAAAGCGAGCGTGTAGATTTCATATGTAATAGTATAGGTTTGTAATGATAATATTTGATATTATGACAAGAACAAATGTAATGGTTATAAAGAACCTGGGGAATGGTAATATTGTTTTGGAATATATTTAAGACATTCGTTATTTTGAGGCATTTCAATTGAATGTTTGTGTGAACTGTAGCATCGTGCAGCACCATATGTTGGGTTGAAAGAGACCCGAATTTGGGGGCGTCACACTCGCTCTGTCCATCGGTTTGTGGATGATATGTCCTACTCAACTTTAACTGCATCCCCAACTGTTCTTGTAAACTCTTCCAAATGTTCGACATTAATCATGGGTCACGATCTGACACAATCAAAACTGGTTCTCCATGACTAGAAATAATTTCCTTAACATTTAACATAAAGTTTAGCTAACGGGTCTAAGTTATACTTAATTCTAATTGGCAAAAAGTGAGCCGACTTCGTCAACCGGTCCACTATTACCCAAATTGCATCATACCCCTTCTGAGTAGTTGAAAGTCCCACCACAAAGTCCATCGTGATATGCTCCCACTTCCACTCCAGAATCTCCTATGACTGTAACAAAGTCACTTAGTCGTTGATGTTCGGCCTTAACTCTCTAATAAGTCAAGCACCTACTCACATATTCTTCTATTTCTCTATTCATGTTCGGCCACCAAAAACTCTGCCAAAGGTCTTGATACATCTTAGTGCTACGAGGATGAATCGAGTAACTCGAATTGTGAGCTTCTTGTAAAACTTGCTCCTTTAATTCCGTCTTATTTGGAACCCAAATTCTTCCTTCAAATCCTAATAATACCTCATTATCAAGACTATATTTTAAATCTTTTTCATTGGTCAACCGCTTCTTCATTTGGTCAGACTCATCAGTTCTGAGCTGCACCTCCTTAACTATCTCTACGATGGTAGATTGCATTTCTATCGTAAATAGTCTCTATCCCGATTCATTCAGCAATTTCACCTATATCTCCATCCTAGCCATCTCTGTTATTAACTCAGTTTGAGCCGTTAACATAGACAACTTTTCCCGACCCTTCCTACTTAAGGCATCGGCAACTACATTGGCTTTTCCAGGGTGATACAGGATTTCACAGTCGTAATCCTTTATCAACTCCAGCCATATCCTCTGCCTCATATTCAACTCCTTTTGTGTGAAGATATATTTTAGACTCTTATGGCCCGTGTATATCTAACATTTTTCCCCGTAAAGATAATGTCGCCATATCTTTAAGGCAAACACTACCGCGACCAGTTCCAGATCATGAGTAGGGTAAACTTTCTCATAATCCTTCAACTGCCGTGGTGCATACGCAATGACCTTGCCATGCTGCATAAGCACGCATCCAAGTCCTCTATGCGAAGCATCGCTATAAACTACAAAATTTCCTGTGTCATAGGGTAATGACAAAACAGGTGCTTCACTTAACTTCTTCTTTAGTTCTTGAAAACTATCCTCGCATTTCTCTGTCTATGCGTATTTCACCGTCTTCCTTGTCAAGTTAGTCAACGGAGTAGCTATCTTCGAAAAATCTTGGATGATTCTCAGATAGTAACCCACTAACCCTAGGAAACTCCGTACCTAAGTTGGCATTTTCGGTTGTTCTCAATTCATCACGGCTTCCACCTTTGCTGGATCTATTGAAATCCCCTCATGGTCAATGACATGTCCTAAAAATTGTGCTCTCTCTAACCAAAATTCACACTTAGTGAACTTCACATATAACTTCTCCTTCCTTAGTGTCTCTAACACTATTCTTAGGTGTTCAACATGATCTTCTGGCATCCTAGAATAGACTAGAATATCATCGATAAAAACCACAATGAACTTGTCCAAATATTGTTTGAACACTATGTTCATCATATCCATAAATGCAGCTTGTGCATTAGTTAACCCAAATGACATCACCAGAAACTCGTAATGACCATAACGAGTTCTGAATGTTGTCTTTGGTACGTACTCATTCCTAACCTTCAGCTGATGATACCCCATCCTTAAATCTATTTTAGAAAAATACATTACCCCTTTCAATTGATCAAAAAGATCATCGATCTTGGGCAATGGGTACTTATTCTTTATCGTTAACTTGTTCAACTCTCAGTAGTCAATACAAAGTCTTAATGATCCGTCCTTCTTCTTGACAAACAGTACCGATGCTCCCCACGATGAAACACTCGGTTGTGTGTACTTCATGTCCAACAGTTCTTGCAACTGCACCATCAACTCCTTCATCTCCACTGGCGCCATACGATACGATGTCTTGGAAACTGGTGCCACTCCTAGCACAATGTCTATTACGAACTCGATCTCCCTATCCGGCGGAAAACCCGACAATTCACTTGGAAATTGTGACACCCCCAAATCCGAGTACTTTAATTCCACGGGATTTGGTGATCACTGTACAAATATCATCTATCTATCTACCCATAATAAATGCAAACCATGCAATTGATAGAAATAAAATCTTCCCCTTAAGGGTTACAACATCCGAATAATAATACAATCTCAGGTTAAACTAACCTTAAACATCTGTGCGGAATCATAAACAATAAGTCTTAAACAATATCATTAACTCAAGTCTTAAACATAAATACATCATCTAATAAAAATAACAAGTCTTCATCACTTGTTAACCTTGCCCTTGCCCTTACTAGTGGAAGGTTCGTCGGTTCTTTCGTTCTTAACTGCAATGTTATTATTACGCAAGAGTGAGCACGATTGCCCACAAGTATAACAATATAACAATGAATAATAACATGCGAGAGAAAATAGTAACTTCTGAAATAAAAGTTCAACTTTTGAATCAAGAATGAATAACAAGAATCAAAAGATTTCTGAGGGTCATAAGACCTTGAACTATGTCCTAGGTTATCAAGGGTTATACTTGAAACCTTTAACAGTCATAAGACTTTGGACCTTTCTACTCGTACTTACGGGGATCAGCCCTTAGTACCATACCATGCACAATATCTTAACGCTAACGCATAAGTAAATCCCTTTGCAGGGTTGTTCATCTCAGTTTGACATTCGAGTCCACACCAAAGGAAGTTTGGTTTGGATAATTCAATAAGGGTTCTGAAATTTAGAACGTCCATCAACTAAGGACTAGTTGAATCAATAAAGTTCACTAGTCTAATAAGGTTCAACAATAATGATACTCGATTTGAATAATAATCTCAAGAAGTATACAATAGGACAATTATTGTATAGCTGAATCATGCTTTGAAAAGATAATCAATCTTTAATATAACATTTGAACTTGAATAATAGTAATGATAATTTACTCGAGGTAAATAATAATCTTGAACAATAATGACAAGTAGGGTTAGGAAATTTTCCTCGTGCGTAGATTACACTTTAACTAAACTCGTTCTTTGATTTAAATCCTATATATCAATTACGTTCACAATACCAGTCAATAATAACTTAACTAATCATCATAAACTCATTCTTTTGCCTAATTCTAATATTGACTATACTTAGTCAAATTACCACTTTGTCACATAATTTACACTCCATGAATAACAAGCTAATTATGTATTCAATAATTCAATCCACATGCAATTATGTTATTTACATGTTAAACATCTATTTTATCATCTCATTATACTTCTAACATTTTTACATGTTCATTAATTAATTTACTAACACGTTGCTAGATCATTTTACAAAAATTTCATTTCTAAACTTTTACGGAGAGAGCCAGCTGTCAGCCATCGTTACACTGGTCTTAGCGTTAATACTTGTGTGGCCTGCCGTGGTGTCTTAATCGAACACATGGTGATGTGGGTTGCATACTGGAAACTTCAGTCACATGGCATGGATGTTTAGGCATGAGGCTGGCATGGCCATGCGGCGAACTGTAAACTGTTTCGTAATTTTGCGAAAATTGCAGAACACGGCCAAAAACTCCAATTTAAAATATTAATACACGAAATTAGACATACCCACATGATATAATTTATATATAATCATTACCCAACATTTATAGAATGGTTTTAACCCATTAAAATACATAATCACAGAACTAAAATATGTGAATTTCACTGACTTTGATGTTCTTGAAGGTTTTGAAAATAATTCATGAAAATTGATACTATGGATTCGTTATAACACTGAATCCGTTCGTTTAAACTTTGGTCTCTTCGTATCAACATGCATAAATATATACAAGTGTAAAATTTAGGGATAATATACGATCAACGCATTAAATACCACGTATAAGGCCATATGGCCAAAACCCAAACTCTGTAAATTTTTTAAATAGCGAGTCGTCATATTACTAAACTTATGATATGGAATCATGCAATATATATATATAACATGTTATGCTACTCGTATTATTACACATATCCTTATAACAACACCATTTCCCAATTCACAGAGACTTACAGAATGTATGAAAGCCATATTCATGAAAACTTTAAAAGACGTGAAATATGAATTTGGGTTTGGAGAAAATTACCCAGAGTATGAATGAGTAGAATTAAAACCTTCTCAATTAATCATTTAAATCACACAACTTACACTCTCCTTCAATAATTTCTCAATCTCTCTCTGTGATGTTATGCCAGACTTAAAAAAGTGAAGAAACAAAAAGACGTATGATAATAAAGGAGAAAACTACGCGCGTTATGGAGGTCAGTTACCCATCATGGGTTAACTACTCCTAACTCCCATTAGGGCTCCGTTTGGCTAGCTAGAATAGATTCCAAAAGCCATTTAATTTAATAAACCTTATCATATAGTTTGAAAATGTCACACTCCTTATAAAATAAATTAATATCTTATTTTATTTACTTTAAATAAAATATAATAATTTCTCAAAAATTCACATAGTCACATAATTAAATTTCTCATTAATAAATAATGTCAAATTATTAACTCTCTAATTAATAATTAATTAAAATACCAATAGGCTTATTAAATATTTCTTTTAATACAATAAGCTCACATAATCACATACTTCGATAATAAAAATTCTCTACATTAATTTAATAAATGTAACACATATAATTAAATTAATCTACCACGATTGCATCAATTAATTATTTAATCTAATAATTAAATAATCGAAAATATTTATTTAATTCAATAAATATTAAAATTAAATTACAAAAATCTCGTTCGTCACAGAAATACATCCATGAATTCACTCACTATAGGTATTTGTTCCATGGTCACTCCCACTCTCTAGGTATCAACAACATGGCACAGATAACCTACACACCCCTTCCTCAATAGTTTCTTAGTTTGTGTCATGGTAAGACAACACGAACGACCCGACAATTTATTACCATAAAATATTACACGAGGTCGTCTTAACGTTTTAATATTTACGCTTTTTTTTGACAATCTATAATTTTCCCATGGTTAACCAACCAATCCATTCCGAGAATTACGTCGAATTCTCCTAGCTTTATCAATATCAAATCTACCAAAAATTTACAACCCCGTATGTCTACACAACAACTCCTATGAATATCTTCAACAAGAATTATCTCTTTGTTTACTACCTTAATATTTACAGGTATTGGCAACTTTTTGGGAAGTAATCCTAATCGTCTAGAAAAATCACATGCGATAAACGAACAAGTAGCACCCGAGTCAAATAGCACGTAAGAATTTAGGTCGTTGATCGGAATAATACATACGACTACGTCCCCTGATGCCATCGCATCTTGGACTGTCATGTTAAAGGTACGAGCCATCGACATACCCGGCTGCGCTGGACCCCCACTAGCTAACTTACCGCTATTGGCGCCCTTATTTCCATCTGTCCCTTTCTTCGGGCAGTTCATTGCCATGTGATCAGTTAACCCATACACAAAGCATATGTGGTTCTTCTTCGGACTTGAAAAGTTAGGCGCAATGTGCCCCTTCTGTCCACAATTGTAGTATACGGCCTTACCCTTGAGACAGACTCTTAAATGAGTCTTCCCACAGGTCTTGCAGGCCTCCATCCTCCTCTTTGGGTCTCCTTGCTTCACTACGATATTCCCAGAGTTAACCATCTTCCATTTATACCCTTCGCCACTCCCGCTGGCTCCTTTGATCTTCACTCCCCTATCCACTTTCCCCTTATTCTTCTTGTCTTTGTGGTACTGGCTCAACGTCTAGCTACCACCTTCGGCGATTATCGCCTTCTCTAAAATGGTTCCAAAGGAAGTACTTTGGAACATAGATATGCAGTTAAAGAGCCAGGGTTTCAAGCCCTGCTCGAACTGTCGCGCCTTCCTAACTTCGGTGTCCACTTGGTGTGGAGCAAACCTTGGTGTGGAGCAAACCACTTCAGTTTATTAAACTTGGTGGCGCATTGGGGAACCGTCATGTCCCCTTGTTTTAAAACGAGAAACCTCATCTCCATTCTCCCATGCATACTCGTGGGAAAGTAGTTCTCAAAGAATATCTCATTGAACCTCACCCACGTTAAATTCTCAATACCGACCCTAGCCTGATTGGCCTCCCACCAAAAGTTGGTCTCTCCCTTCATCATATAGGTTGCAAAGGAAACCTTCTGGGCCTCGTCGACATTTGTTATCACAAATGCCTTCTCGATTTCCTTTACCCACGTTTGGGCTTCGATAGGGTCTGTAGTTCCTTTGAACTCTAGCGGACCCACACTTTTAAAATCTTTAAACATAGTAGCTCGTACTACACCAGAATTTATGGGGATGTTAGCCCCAGTTCTATTAAACGCTACTGTTAAAAGATTTACAAACTCTTGCATGGGGTTAACCAGACCTCCCTCTGGTTGATTTATGTTCGTGCCTTGATTATGTGGTACTATTCTTGGCAGCATTTTGTTGTTACAATAAAACACACATTTCATTATTATTCTTTTACTGTTAGTTAGTTATTATTCAATTTTAAACATTAACTTAAATATTTATTACTCAACATTTTTCAAAAAAGACTTATATTAATTCATTGTAGTATAACACTACATCGGTTACATTACACAGCCTAAGTTGATTACATTATTTTCCCGCAATTGGTTTCTAAAAATTGGGATTTACAAAAGACTACCCTTTGTTATATAAAAGAGAGTTTTACGTCACTACTAGATACACAATATTTACATATCTAAACTACTCTAGCTACTACTAGATTACATATGCCTTAAGGCATTATCAAAATATGCCTTGGCAAGACCGGCAATAATATCACGGCTGATAGTATGCCGCGTATGCCCTGCCTCAATGGGATAACCAGTTACCCGATGCTTGAAGTCCGCATGAGAACTACTATGAATATAGGACATTCTCCTTATCTTCTGGTTTTTGGTCTTTAGCTCCCCCCTGAGCTCAAAGACCTCCTGTTTCAGCTCATGGACCTTTTCCTTGGCCAAAATTCTCTCATCGTGCTCCTGCCACATGGACTCCACGTCTGTCTTATCCTCTATGACAGCCTGGAGCTTGACTTTTAGCTCCTTAACCTCCTAACAGTAATGGATGTTTCTGTCCAACACTGACATAAAAAGTGACAACATTGACTCCCTTAGAGCCATCTCTGCTGCTATTGCTACTGGGTTGAAGGAAACTACATCCACATCTTCTTCTAGCATGCCGTCGAACACAGACATCAAGTCTAAGGTCTCTGAGTCTCCCGACTCAACTACTATAACTTCGGGCTCTGCCGCTATTGTGATGCCCCAAAATTCGGTCTATTTTCACATCCGGATTCCGTACATCACGATCCCATCTTCTTCCAAACACACATCATTATATAGCTAAATATAACGATATACATTCTCAAATCCCAGGTTCTATAACCATAAAACTCTTTCATTACAAATAATGATAATTACATTATTCTTTACAATCTTGTACAAGTGACTTTTATCCACCACCAAGGATACATAATCGTTTATTAAACAATTCTATAGTGTAATTTGATCATTCTATATTACAAGTCTTCGCTTGATCTTCACGCACATTCATATAATGAATGGCACATCGTCTGGATACAGATCAGCTTGATCTTTACGGGATCCTTAAGTTCTTTCTAACATCGTTCGCTGAAAATATTTTTATTTAAAGCAAGTGTGAGCATTCAATTGCCCAACAAGTCATACAGTTGAACAAACAACTTAAAGGATTCAACCATTCTTTTAAGACCTCAATAACCTAACAAAGGTTATGAAGCAGCTTGAATAATCGGAATAGTCTTGATTCCTATCATCTTAAAACATCAGTTACATACACTTTGAAATACATTCATTCTCTACTCTCTTTCATGCACATTCTGTCTGGCTAGAATCAATAGCACAGACTTATCAATAACGGTTCATGTATAAACAGAATATACTCATATTGAACAGTTCAATCATAAAATAGTTCATATCATAGAAACACCGAAGTGTTCACATTTTGGCACAAGGCCTCATACATTCTACCACCTTGTACAAATATCATACATTTGCACATAGACAGAACTTCTCAAGTTCAACATCTGAGAAGTATTAGAAACTAGCATTCATTTAAAATATGAATGAAGTTAGGAAACTTGCCTTACGCACAGCTACATCTTATAGTTTACGCTGAACTGCTCATTCTAATTCCTATGCAGCATATAAGGAAATAACACGTGTACCATTTAGTCATATACTTGACTTAAGCATTGGTTTACTTTACTTTACTTCTTAGGGTTCACGTTCTTACAAACTAAGTTTATGCGACCAACTTCCTTTACCAGTTAACGGCTTCATGACATACGGAGATGTCTTACTCAATACATTCATCATCTTCTTCTTATAACTCTCCTAGGACTCAGCACACATCGTGTCTCTGCTAGTAGTCCATATGGTACTCTGAGTGGTTTCCCACAAACAACCAACAAACAAGTTCCCATCTCATCTACACTGCCCACACAGTGAGTTAGATCGGTTGCCAGTTTTGAATATACCTTCGCTCTCTGAAGGAATTGTTTAGCCCAGCTCCCATATGTCAACCATCAAAGGTTATAATTGTACTACAACCTAACTTCTCTTAACTTGTCCGAACTATTAAACTATAATATTCGTTAAGTCAAATTTATATTCCTTATGGCTTTCTGGCAACTAAATGCCATACCTCAGGATTCATTCATCATCGTCTAAGTCATACATTCTTTTGTATACTCGGAACGATCATTCAATGTCAATACTATGAGACCATAGCGTTAAACATTTCATATGAACTTATTCATATCTTACAACGTACGGTTCATTTAATTCGGAATGTTATAAATTATTATCCTTAACTCAGTTTCTTCACCGTTCACGGTTTAACAACATTCTTCATTACCTTACAGTCAAACCATACACGGAGTGTAGGTTCTACACATTTAATAATCGCGTACACTCAACCCTTACGTTGGCTTAAGTGTCTAACGCTTACATTTCATTCTAACATTCTCATCCGACTTATATTCGGCTTTCAATAATCTTATTACCGTTCGCTACGGCTCTGTTGATACCATTCGTATCTTACTTACTACCTTTGTCAACTTCTAAGTCATACAACCAGGGTATACTTAGAACGTTCGTCCGACGTGAATACGATTTACGAGGATCATTTACGTATTCAACGTTCACGTTGCTCGTCTCTTAACCTCTCATTCAACTTTTACTCAAGGTTTTAATTACTTTCAATTATTATCCATCCCATGAACCCCATGTTCTTTGTAATTTCTAAATGTCAAAACCATACTGTTCGTTGTATGCTAAGACCGATCGTTCATCGCAACAACATTGCATTCACAACGTCTAAACGCTTTACATTCATCTCTCATTTCCATGTTATAACATCAAAATGTTATACATTACTTTCGTCACTCAACGTCTAAGGAATCACAATCATAGTAATCCCTCACGTTCGTTTGTCACGACTACGGTCCCCGGACATCGGTTCCGTAACTCGCGTCCATATTCTTTATCTTTTAATCTCATTTAATCTTTTCATTCAACCTTCACTAAAGGTTTAAAACACTTGATTAAGTGTTACATTATGTGAAATACATGTTCATACTTCTCTCTTACACATCCTCCAGTAACTGAGAACTAAAAATCTCATTTCTGGGCATTGCTCGCACTGCCAAGTCTTTGTAGCGCGTCTTCTTCCTTTCTCTCTCATGTTGTGGCGCTGACCTACTTCTCTCTCCTCTCTTCCCAAGCTGGCGTTGCGGGGCCAAGTCCTTTGTTATCTCTCGCGCTGTGGCGCCATTCTCCAAAAGATTATGGCCAAGCTCGCGCTATTGCACCACTTCTTGAAGTCTATGCGGTGCTGCGGCGCCGAGACAAAACCCTAGAAATTTTTCTAAGTCTTGCATCAAGTTTGAGACGTGTATATTACGATCTCATAACTTCTTCGTTATAACTTGGAACGAGGTTGTTCCAAAGCCATTTTATTCTTTATCTTATGTACTTCGATTAGCCATAGACAGAATTTCGTTCTGAATCTGTTAACATGCCATTCAATTGGCTTAATCTTCACTCTTCGTTCATGTTTACGTTATTAACGTTCTTCATTCGCTCGTCCGTAATTCGGTCATCTGAACTCAGAACTTGTTCGTTCTTGAGTCTATAACTCATGTTTTCAACATTCTATTACATTCTTATGAAACCCTACATGTTCGGGTTCATTTACTAACTTTTTAATTCTCGCTTGTCTTTTACAAAAATTTTGCCATAACTTCGTTATAGCTCAATTTTAATCCGTTCTTCATGAACGTTTCTAACATTCCTAACCAAGAAATAAGAAACTAACTTATACTCGATGGTTTTAAACTTGTCCATCAACAACAATTACACTACGATGGTTTTAAATTTGTCCATCAACAACATTCTACGTGTTCTTCGCGTGTTCTTCGCGTTCTTCGTTCGTTCTTCATTTTAATCGATATTTTGGATTACGATTCTCCTTTTTCTTGGAATTTTATGTTATAGAACATCATTCCTTACTTAATTCACCTACTCATTCATAATATTCATTCAGATCGCTCAACATCCTCACGAATCTTATATTTCCTTAAGAAATTTACAAACTAAACTTCTAATTCTTATTTCTTCGTTTTCTCATGATTTCAACCATATGAAATCATTACTAATCTCTTTTAATTCTTATTCTCATTAAGTTATGTTTTAACATATTAAACTTAAAGAAAATATTAGAAGAAACTAGGGTTCAGATTACCGTTCTTCTTTAATACTCTTCCATTAGACAAAACCCGCGATTTGTGAGCTTTTCTATTTCTCGATCACTTTTGATCCGAGCATTCATGCTCAATATCTACCTTCTTCTTCTTCTCCAAGCTCTCAAGCTCTCTCTCTAAGGTGTAGGATTTTCAAAATCCTAAAAATATGAACTTAAGCTTTATATTTATAGAAAACCAAGGCTTAGGGTAATTTAGTCATTTCGCCCCCACCTCCTTACTATTCCCACCTCCTCCAACAACTTAGCCACCAATTTTACTTGGTCACCACCCTTACTTGGTGACCAAGTGGCAGCCCCTTATGACCATGGGTCATCCCCATGGGTTGCCCCACGGGTTTTACCCATCCGGTGACTCATCGGTTCAATCAGCGATTAATTTCTTTGGATCGGGCTTAATCCTAATTCTTCTTGGGCCTAACTTGGGCTTAACATCACAAATCATTGGGCTTGACATAATCTAAGTCCAATTGGATTTTACAAAAGTCTATGAACACTAAGTCCATTAAGACTTATCGTATTCTACACATTCATTTCTCGTATTCTCGTCTTTTCTTCGTATATTGTTCGTACGATATTCGTATTATACGTCGTACTAATCTTCGTAATATACTCATATAATAACTCGTATCATACTCATATTTCTCACGCATAATAACGCTAGTTATTATACGTAATCATTACATTCTCGGAACTCACTTTCCCTAACCCTTAGGTTTTGAGTCCGTAGGCGAAAACTTCATTTTTGCCATAACTGAAATATTATTGAATATTCCATCACGTCTCAAGATTTCACACAATCAATAACTTCTCGGAATATCAAAATAAATCTTCGAGCAGAAACGAGTGAATAGTGCCTATTTCGTCTTTTTCCCCGGAAATATTTTTGTTCCTGGAAATTTTTTATTTTCGTCTTTAAAATTCTTACTCGTTCATTCTAGCTCGTAGCCAGAATCCTCCCGATTAATAATCATTCTAGGTTATAGAACGATTAATAAACACATAGCACAGAATAGTATTAATAAAAATTCATTTTATTAATAACTATTTCTTTAAACCTAAATTCTGAAAAAAAATCCAAAATTTTGGGTTGTTATATTCTTACCTCATAAAAATTCAGTCCTCGGAATTTCTTAAAACCAAACCCTTACCCGAGTTCTCACATTCTCCCCTTCTTCAAAGAATTTTGTCCTCGAAATTTTAGCTTACCCTTCTTCTCAACTTCTCTTCAAAGAAGTTCTTATCTTTCATACATCCCCCACCCTTCATAACTTATCAAGAATCATGAAGCAAAAGGAATAACTAGGAATATAAAGATTCCTTTAAAACATTTCATTCTTTTGCTTAGGGGTCAAATTGACCATGAACTCTTACAAGGTTAAACAGCCTCTCGCCATAAACCTTTCTTACACGGTAAGTTTACAATCACAAAGAAAGTAAACCACCTCTTCCATACGTAGGTGATCAGCCTAACGTATAACCCCATTTCAGGGTATGTTCACCTCAGACTTAATACCAAAAATTTTGGATATTTCTTGAAACATTCGTCTAGTTAACTCAATTGACATCGACTACTTCTTTAAATTCTTTTCAAAACGTTTCATGACGTCATGATACCGTACTCTTCACAGTACGTTAAAGACTTCGTCATTATACATCTTACCATAGCGGTTTGTCGATCCTAAGATCACATCCCACCTGGTTCAATTGCATCAACAACTCCATCTTTTTTACCATCGTTGCATCAAATGCGCATATGATATAAAATCCATTTTGATATTTTTAAATCAATTTCTGTCTAACCAAAGCAATTGGCATAGACATACAAAGCATAGCTCTTTTAAAATCCATTGGTTCCAAAAGTTGAACCAATTCTTTTCTTTTTCAAAATGTACAATTCAGCACGATTTGAATAAACTTCGAAATCTAGCATAACTAGAGGATTTGGAATATCCTATTCTCCATCTTCCTTCATTGTCTTTCTGCGACAATACTAAATCTTCTCTAGCACCTTCAATGCTAAGTCTACTGAAAATACTTCGTTTTCAGTCTAAACATTCCTATACCTTAGTACAGTCCATCAACTTACCACACATTATGAGTTCAGGAACTTTCCACAATAGTATGAGTTTAAGAACATCCAGACAGACCATTGGCGTCCATTCGCGGAAACATTCGGAAACATACCATACTATTATGAGTCATGAATATACCATAAGTATGAGTTTCAAGAACTCACACCTACCTTATCGTTCTCTACCTATCAAGTATATACATGAGAAAAGATTCACCTTCTCGTCATATACATCTTAATAGCGCGACCAATTCCAATGATTATCACTGTAATAAACTGAGTAGTTGTTACACCAAGCACAAACCTCTTCCCATATAAAGGTTCATATAACTCAGCCATCACATGAGTCCTCAATTGAAATCTTACAACTTCTACACTTCTCTTTACTTAATACAAATTTTCTTTAATTTGTATGCTATTCTTTACAACTCAATCTGAGTTCTTCTTTCTCGTACTACTTCGTAGCACCATTCATTTATAGCATTAGCTATAAATCATTCATCGTTTAACAGCTCGTCTGTTACTACAATTTACTATGATCACGTGGTGAACTTCTTCCTTAATCGTTTACTCAACGATTTTCTTATCCTTATGTCTACGATTATAGTCTTAAGTACACATACCTAAGAGTTATAACCTATAGCTCTGATACCAACCTGTGACGCCCCAAAATTCGGTCTATTTTTACATCCGGATTCCGTACGTGACGATCCCATCTTCTTCCAAACATACATCATTATATAGCTAAATATAACGACATACATTCTCAAATCCCAGGTTCTATAACCATAAAACTCTTTCATTATAAATAATGATAATTATATTATTCTTTACAATCTTGTACAAGTGACTTTTATCCGCCACCAAGGATACATAATCGTTCATTAAACTATTCTATAATTTAATTATATCATTCTACATTACAAGTCTTCGCTTGATCTTTATGCACATTCATATAATGAATGGCACATCTTCTAGATACCGATCAACTTGATCTTTACACGATCCTTAAGTTCTTTCTAACATCGTTCGCTGAAAATGTTTTTATTTAAAGCAAGTGTGAGCATTTAATTGCCCAACAAGTCATACAGTTGAACAAACAACTTAAAGGATTCAACCATTCTTTTAAGACCTCAATAACCTAACAAAGGTTATGAAGCAGCTTGAATAATCGGAATAGTCTTGATTCCTATCATCTTTAAAACATCAGTTACATGCACTTTGAAATACATTCATTCTCTACTCTCTTTCATACACATTCTGTCTAGCTAGAATCAATAGCACAGACTTATCAATAATGGTTCATGTATAAACAGAACATGCTCAAATTGAATAGTTCAATCACAAAACAATTCATATCATAGAAACACCGAAGTGTTCACATTTTGGCACAAGGCCTTATACATTCTACCACCTTGTACAAATATCATACATTTGCACATAGACAGAACTTCTCAATTTCAATATCTGAGAAGTATTAGAAACTAGCATTCATTTAAAATATGAATGAAGTTAGGAAACTTGCCTTACGCACAGCTACAGCTTATAGTTTACGCTGAACTGCTCATTCCAATTCCTATGCAGCATATAAGGAAATAACACGTGTACTAATTAGTCATATACTTGACTTAAGCATTGGTTTACTTTACTTTACTTCTTAGGGTTCACGTGCCCAACTTCCTTTACCGGTTAATGTCTTCATGACATACGGAGATGTCTTACTCAATACATTCATCATCTTCTTCTTAGAACTCTCCTAGGACTCAGCACAAATCGTGTCTCTGCTAGTAGTCCATATGGTACTCTGAGTGGTTTCCCACAAACAACCAACAAACAAGTTCTCATCTCATCTACACTGCCCACACAGTGAGTTAGATCGGTTGCCAGTTATGTATATACCTTTGCTCTCTGAAGGAATTGTTTAGCCTAGCTCCCATATGTCAAACATCAAAGGTTACAATTGTACTACAACCTAACTTATCTTAACTTGTTCGAACTACAGCCCAGCTTCTTAATGGTATACGTTATTATCCTTAACTCAGTTTCTTCACCGTTCATGGTTTAACAACATTCTTCATTACCTTACGGTCAAACCATACACGGAGTGTAGGTTCTGCACATTTAATAATCGCGTACACTCAACCCTTACGTTGGCTTAAGTGTCTAATGCTTACATTTCATTCTAACATTCTCATCCGACTTATATTCGGCTTTTAGTAATCTTATTACCGTTTGCTACGGCTCTCTTGATACCATTCGTATCTTATTTACTACCTTTGTCAACGTCTAAGTCATACAACCAGGGTATACTTAGAACGTTCGTCCGACGTGAATACGATTTACGAGGATTGTTTACGTATTCAACGTTCACGTTGCTCGTCTCTTAACCTCTCATTCAACTTTTACTCAAGGTTTTAATTACTTTCAATTATTATCCATCCCATGAACCCCATCTTCTTTGTAATTTCTAAATGTCAAAGCCATACTGTGCGTTGTATGCTAAGACCGATCGTTCATCGAAACAACATTGCGTTCACAGCGTCTAAACGCTTTATATTCATCTCTCATTGCCATGTCATAACATCAAAATGTTATACATTACTTTCGTCACTCAACGTCTAAGGAATCACAATCATAGTAATCCCTCACGTTTGTTTGTCATAACTACGGTCCCCGGACATCGGTTCCGTAACTCGTGTCCACATTCTTTATCTTTTAATCTCATTTAATCTTTTCGTTCAACCTTCACTAAAGGTTTAAAACACTTGATTAAGTGTTACATTATGTGAATTACATGTTCATACTTCTCTCTTGCACATCCTCCAGTAACTGAGAACTAAAAATCTCATTTCTGGGCATTGCTCTCTACACCGCTTGTTGTGTGGCGCGTGCCCTTCCCTTTCCTCTCGTATTTGTGCACGACCTACTTCTCTCTCTCTCTTCGAAATTGGTATTTGCGTCGCCAAGTCCTTTGATATCTCTCGTATTGCAATATTTCCTCTCCAGAAGATTATGTAAGAGGCTCATGCTGTGCCACTTCCCGAAGTCTATACGGTACTGCTGGTACGTAGACAAAACCCTAGAAATTTTTCTAAGTCTTGCATCAAGTTTGAGACGCGTACATTACAATATCATAACTTCTTCGTTATAACTCAGAACGAGGTCGTTCTAAAGCCATTTACTTCCTTATCTTATGTACTTTCACTAGCCACGGATAGAATTTCGTTCTGAATCCGTTAACATGCCTTTCAATTGGCTTAATCTTTGCTCTTAGTTCATGTTTACGTTATTAACGTTCTTCGTTCGCTCGTCCGTAATTCGGTCATCCAAACTCGGAACTCGTTCATTCTTGAGTCTACGACTCACGTTTTCAACATTCTCTTACATTCTTATGAAACCCTACACGTTTGGGTTCATTTACTATATTTCTAATTCTCGCTCGTCTTTTACGAAAATTTCGCCATAACTTCGTTTTGGCTCAATTTTAATCCGTTCTTCATGAACGTTTCTAACGTTCCTAACCAAGCAATAAGCAACTAATTAACTTATACGCGATGGTTTTAAACTTGTCCATCAATAACAATTACACTACAATGGTTTTAAATTTGTCCATCAACAACATTCTATGTGTTCTTCGCGTTCTTCGTTCGTTCTTCATTTAATCGATATTTTGGATTACGATTCTCCTTTTTCATGGAATTTGATGTTATAGAACATCATTCCTTACTTAATTCACCTACTCATTCATAATATTCATTCAGATCGCTCAACATCCTCACGAATCTTATACTTCCTTAAGAAATTTACAAACTAAACTTCTAATTCTTATTTCTGCGTTTTCTCATGATTTCAACCATATGAAATCATTACTAATCTCTTTTAATTCTTATTCTCATTAAGTTATGTTTTAACATATTAAACTTAAAGAAAATAATAGAAGAAACTAGGGTTCGGATTACCATTCTTCTTTAATCCTCTTCCGTTAGACAAAGCCGGCGATTTGTTAGCTTTTCTATTTCTCGATCACTTTTGATCCGAGCATTCATGCTCAATCTCTACCTCTTCTTCTTCTCCAAGCTCTCAAGCTCTCTCTCTCTAAGGTGTAGGATTTTCAAAATCCTAAAAATATGAAATTAACCTTTCTATTTATAGAAAACTAAGTCTTAGGGCAATTTAGTCATTTCGCCCCCACCTTCTTACTATTCCCACCTCCTCCAACAACTTAGCCGCCAAGTTTACTTGGTCACCACCCTTACTTGGTGACCAAGTGGCTGCCCCTTATGCCCATGGGTCATCCCCGTGGGTTGCCCCATGGGTTTTACCCATCAGTTGACTCATCGGTTTGATCCGCGGTTAATTTCTTTGGATCGGGCTTAATCCTAATTCTTCTTGGGCCTAACTTGGGCTTAACTTCACAAATCATTGGGCTTGACATAATCCAAGTCCAATTGGATTCTACAAAAGTCTATGAACACTAAGTCCATTAAGACTTATCGTATTCTACGCATTCCTTTCTCGTATTCTCGTCTTCTCTTCGTATTTGTTCGTACGATATTCGTATTATACGTCGTACTAATCTTCGTAATATACTCGTATAATAACTCATATCATACTCGTATTTCTCACGCATAAAAATGCTAGTTATTATACGTACTCATTACATTCTCTGAACTCGCTTTCCCAAACCCTTAGGTTTTGGGTCCGTAGGCGAAAACTTAGTTTTTGCCATAACTGAAATATTATTGAATATTCCATCACGTCTCAAGATTTCACACAATCAATAACTTCTCGAAATTTCAAAATAAATCTCCGAGCAGAAACGAGTGAATAGTGCCTATTTCGTCTTTTTCCCCGGAAATATTTTTGTTCCTGGAAAATTTTTATTTTGTCTTGAAAATTCTTAGTCGTTCAATCTAGCTCGTAGCCAAAATCCTCCCGATTAATAATCATTCTAGGTTATAGAATGATTAATAAACACATAGCACAGAATAGTATTAATAAAAATTCATTTTATTAATAACTAATTCTTTAACCCTAAATTTTGGAAAAATCCAAAATTTTGGGTTGTTATAGCTATGGGGTTCGGCACAATCTCTATCTGATTAAGCGATCCTTCACTGACTACCTGTACATCTCTAGACATTCCATTTTCTCCTGATATCTACACAACACAAATAAGTTTGATTAGTATATGTCAGTAGAATCATAAAAACACAACATATATAATGCATTTTTATAAGGTTAATTTCCATCTTTTATTTCGTTGACTTTTCTTAAGGTTATGACTTAAGGTTTAAATCCCCCCTTAAGTTTTATAACCTAAAGCTTTGATACCAACCTGTGCCGCCCCCAAATTCGGATATCTTCCAACCCGACAGATGGTGCTACACGGTGCTACAGTTCACACAATCATTCAGATGAAATGCCTCAAAAGAACGAATATGTCTTATATATTCAAAATAATATTTAAATTTCCCCAAGTTCTTTATAACCATTACAATTGTTCTTGTCATAATATAAAATATTATCATTACAAAACATATACTATTACATAGGTAATCTACGGGTTCGCCTTAGCCTTCCCTTTATCCTCACGGATCCGTCATTATCAGATTCGATCTTAGCTGCATTCATATGGTTCAAGCAAGAGTGAGCCTAACTAGCTCAGCAAGTACAACTATTCAAATAAAATGGCATGCTTGAAACATAGGAATCGTATATCTTTAATAACTGAGAAATAGTTACGAAGTACTATCGATAATTCAAAATAGCACTTCTTCTCATTCAAAATGTTTTTATAATGGCAATATTTAGTAAGACATTAATTCCGGTCCAAGACCACCACGAGCATTTCATAAGTTCTTTGAAAAGGACATCCTGACACGAAGTTCGTAAGTCTGGCATAACTTACGAGCCCGTCTAGGTGATCAGCCTATAGTACTCTATGTTGATCAACACTACATTCGTTAAACGTATGTACGTTTAAGTTGTGGCAACCTCACGTGCCTATCGTTTGATGACAAAACAATTTAGCATACTCAGTCTCCTTTTGAAAACCACAACAATATTAGTTTGGTAAATCATTAACAATACTTTGATAGATTATAAGAATCCAACATATCGTAAGTCTAGCCGAAAGAATTGGCGTTGACTTCATCAGACATTAACCCATGCGTAAGAATACTTGGCATTGACTTCATCAAACATTAACCTATGCGTAAGAATATAGGAATCACAAAGCTTGCCCAAATTGAACTAGAACAAGGGTTAGAATACTAGCCTTAAGCGTCTGCTATTGTTATAACACGTGTTCCTTAAGTCCTTAAGGTCTCTTTAGTAGATGATAACATCAAATAACACATTAGGTCATGAGTAACATACATGGTTCCTAAAGAATCTTACCCTTCTTCTCAATCTAATTATGTATTATATTTTTATTATTGGTTTCAGCTTTTCGTTGTGTCATTCTTACATTCATATGTAATTGAGTTACTTCAACCCTAAGTGATCATACATAAGGTTTAAACATGTCTTAACAATGTTATAATTAAGCTTTAGTTTATTACTAATGTTTACCATTCATTCTCTCCTTACAAACATTCTTAAATTTTAAAACCCTAAGGATGGCGCTGCGGTGCCACACTTCAAAGAGCTAAAGACCTGACTCGGCGTTGCACATGGCGTGAGTCCCTTCGTTTCTGCATTGCTGCTTACTACATTTGAGCTCAGAGAGGTCACAGCATGTTTCGGACAAGCTCGACGTTGTAGCGCCACCTATTTGGCCTTGGGCTGACGCCACGGCGCCAGCTCTATGCACCAGAAAACTTAGACATTTTTTTCTACTTTGCGAAACTCCCGGGCTCGTAACTTTTTCATTATAAGTCCGAATTGGCTCGTTCAAAAGCCTATGGTTCACAAATTACATATGTTAGTTCTCAGAGGCACACTATTTATCTAGAAGGGGGGGGGTTGAATAGATATTTAAAATTCTTTTCATTTTACTTTGTTAGTTGATAATGATTAAAACACATCGGAATTAAGATTTGTTTAATCTGCCTTAAGATATAGTGATTTAATGAGAATGGGGCAGTTATAGCAGTTATAGCAAGAATGTAATAGACACATCAATTTTATATGGTTTAGAGCACTTAGAGCTCCTGGTCCACTCTTCTACTCCTCGAGTAGGAAATCCACTAAGGATGTCTTTTACACTTTCAGAATCTCACAGATTCCTTCTAGACCAGCAGTCTACGCACTTCTTAGTTCACTCTTGAACTCTTCAAGTCCAGCAGACTTGGTTCTTCACAGTTCACTAAGAACTCTTTAAGTCCTTCTGACTTGGAACTCTTACTTTAGTTGATTGGTAGTTGTTGAGTTCTTGGTTGGTGCTACTCAGTTGTCGTTAAGCACTTGTTCGAAAGAACTGAGTAGCTGAGCAAGCTTTCTTTTTTTCTCAGATCGTAGAATAGAGCGTTGAGTGTTCTTGTGCATTTTGTTCAATACTTGCTTAGTTCTCTCATCTGCATATGTTTTGCATATATATGATCCTTGAAATCTATCCGTTGAAGCCATTCGTTGAAGCATTTAATGCGTTTGACATTTCTGAACTTTGATGGAGACTTTTCTGCACACCTTCTGAATTGCATTCTGGCCCACTAACATGGCATACTACTTTCTCACCTAACACCTGATAAGGTGTTTTCCTCTATCCTATGATCCTTTCCTTAGCTTCTTGAATACATTTCTTTTATTGTATACTAAGGATATCATTTGTGCCATTTGGACTAGTGAGGAATTCAATGTTTAAAACCCATTCCACTATTATTAGAATTTGTCTCCAAACAAAAGGTAGGGCTCGATGCTTTTGACACAAGGCAGATGATACTCTACGATCCAGATTGTGGTGTCTTGTCACCTTGGTGCTTGGTCTGATAAGAACACTACGATGTCTCTCAAGGACTTGCACACTACAATCTTCACTTGTTTGTCTTGGAGACTCTACGTTTTCGAGAGCACACTACGATCTCTGAGTTAGCTTCGGCAAACGTCTGGACCACTCTACGATTCTTGGAGACACCCTTCAAGGTAGATACACTATGATCTTCGAAGCTCTAAGATCCTGCCTTGGCTTCTGCAATTTCTTGATCAGCTCGATAGACTACGATTTTTGTTGAAGCCTATCTACTACATTTCAAGATGTAGATCAACCTAACATCTTTGATCTCTTCATCTATACATTCATTTATAGAATGATAAACATTAAAAGCTTAGATCAAACTAATAAATTTGATCTATCACTAAGTCCTTGTACATATATCCCTTGAAGGACTTTACATATAATCATGAGCATTTACTTTAAATATCAAATAAAAATATGCACTCTCCCAACAATCTCTCCCCTATTTGATGTTGACATAACCAAGGAGATTTGTTGTCATGATTATTAGTTTCTAGATGCATTTGCAGGAAGGTAAATATAACTTAATATTTCAGTGAACAACTGAAATTTCTAGAGAATAAGCATGAATTTATTGATCTTTGAAGAATAGATATTATAGTTAAGCTTTACATCAATAAGAATTTAAGTTTCAACTTATCTCTATTTCTTTGATCTTTTGCGTGGAGGATTGGCATACTCCTCAGCTCTTCTTTTTCTGCTTGCTTCTTCTCTTCTGGCTAGATCTTCCAGCTCACTCGGGCTTAGCCTAAGATTATGATCATGCCTATTCATGAATGCAGGATCTCCAATTGGCATTCTTAGGCCTGTGGTGGTCACATTTTGTGAGCTGGTTGTTGGCCCTAGACTCCTTAATGGTTGAGCCATGACCATATGTTCCTGTTCAGATCGTTGAGTATTATGGACTGATCGTGGAGTCTATTGATACTGCCTTGGAGGACTCCGTGAAGATTGAACTGAGAATGTGCCTCTGCCTCTGCCTTTGCCTTGATCTCTTTTCCCTTTATTCTCCCTCTTTATGTCAGCATCAAGGGTTCGAATGTCCTCTGAGAGGCGAGTCACTCCTTGGACAAGCTCGTTGAGTTGACTTTGGGTTTGAGCAATGTCCTCTTTATTCTTTTTGATCAGAGCATCAGATCCAGCTTACCTTTGTCTGAGGACGGCTAGAACATTGTCAGTCTGTTGTCCTTGGTTTACGTAAATTTGTTGGAATTCTTTTACTGCAGTTTGCAGATTGATGATGCTTTCCAACATAAGATTGTTCTGAGTCTCTTGAGTCGTTTATAAGACGAGAACAGCATCCCGATGTCTTTTAGCTGCTTGAAAGTGTATCTAATCCCGATCATTTATGCTCTTCACCATTTCTTTTATGATCTCCCTGAGGTTCTTTCTGAGCTCAAAGCTTAGGGTGTTGGGAAGAGCATTGGCAGCCGTGATCATTTTAGTCAGTCTTGGGTTAATGAGTTCTGTGTGAGCTTCAAGACTGTCATCTATATCCTTAACCACTTTCTTTGACACTTCGAATAACTCAAATTTGGTGGGCAGATCTGAGAGGAGTTCATTGAGTTGTGGAATGCGTGGAGGAGTGGGTGTGCTCTTGTATTGATCTTGCAAGGAGTAGAGGGCAAGATCAAGGTGGAAGTATTCATTGGTGAACGAAGAGGGAATATCTGATGGAGGGGCCTATTTTTTGGTTGTTGGAATGGGTGGCTCTACGATTTGAGCATGTGACTTTACGATGGGGCTAGAGTCAGTAATCGTAGAGATGAGAGGAGTTGGGATCAATATGAAGCTTGGCATGTGTGGTTCATCAGTTGCAGAATTTTGGGATTCTGCAACTGGAATTGGTTTAGTGGATTAAGGACCACTTCCAACCAACTTGGGAATTCATAAAATTGGCTGGAAAAAGATAGTGGATAGTGATTAACTCTGAACAAGATTGGGATAGATAATACCTCATGAACCATTCTTAAAGAGGGACCATTTGTGATCAGCTGTTTGGCGAAGTTGAAGTTTCTTGGGAATCCATGAGCTAGCACATAGATGGCTGGATATTCTTTGAAGCTCCAAAACATTTGATTCCAGGAGTTTAGAATTTGAGCTTGATGAAAAGGCATCATGGGTAGATAGGAGAACATCTGCTCTTAGTTAGCTTTCCTATACCCATTGCAGCCCACAACTATGATTTTGACCTCATCATCTTTGTCCTCTTCTCTGTCTTCGTTCAAGGATTCAACTATAACAATGACTTCATTATGTTCTTGCACTGGTTCTCTCTCATTTTCTGCAGGAGCGGCTTCTTCTGTCATGGGGATATCATGAGGCTCACCCTCAACATGATCATCCATTTGCATTTTCAGTGGCTCCCCCTCTGCTTGAGCACTTTGTATGGTGAGAGATTCATGTAGCTCCCCCTTAGCTGGAGCAATCTCTATATTGAGAATTTGAGGTGGATCCCCCTCAACTTGAACAATGTTCTTCAGTCTTGCTTCGGATAGCCCCTTCTCGGTGGCTATCTTTTGGTCTTCCTTTTTGAGTACTCCTTCATTGATAAGGATGTACTTTTTAACAAATTTTCATCTTGGTTTTCTAGGCTGAGCCACAGCCTCAGGACTTCCTTCAGCTTCAGCTCTGTCCTATTGATCAGCCAGAACATTTGGTGCAACAACTTCTTTGCTCGAGGTGTTCAGTCTAGTCTCTACGATCGGTAGAGACTCTACGATCGAAGAGACAGATGGCCTCTTGGACTTGTGACTAATTTTGTTCTTCTTCAGCAGCTGTGATATGGTAGCTCTGTCTTCATCTTCCTCAGTCTACTGTTATTTTCTTCTTAGGAACCTCAGAATCTCAATGTCAGAGGACTTTATAGGTATATCAGTGGTAGATCCTTGAGGTTCTTCTGTCATTCAAGTCTTTAGCTTCCTCTTGCCCTTGCTTTTTCTGACCAGGGTAGAGGGTTCTTCCTTATTGATTTCTTCTTAATCTTCTTCAGTCTCTTTAACCACATACATGTTTCCAGGATTCCATGATTCCTTTGCATCTGCAGTCTTACCACTGGACTCAGACATCATACATACGTTCTCTACTGGATTCCTTTTCCAGTTCTCGAATAGTTGCTGGGTCATCCGTCTGTTTGGATTGATGGACTCTCCTTCATCGTCCTTAATCTTGTCGCCCCATGCACACTGTAGGAGTATACTTATGAATCGCCAGTAGAGCATCTTTTGAGAGCTCATTGACTTCTTCGAGCTAAGGATCCATTTCCAAATCCATTCAAGTAGTAGAGCTCCATAGTTAAGTTGTATCCCACAAATTATAGCAGTCATGAGCTTAAGTTGCACCTCATTTACAGAATCGTGGCCGGAGCTGTTGCAGCATATACACTTCCCAATAATTGATAAGTGGGTTTTATACCTACTTATCCGGTATCTGTTACTTGAATTAGTTTCTTAAACTCTTGTTTCTTAGTTACTTTTCATGCATTTCGTGTTCATTTTGTAGATCATATGCTTGGGAACGATGTGAGCGACTATTGGTATGAAAACGCAAGGAAAAGCAATCCCGACATCATTTTGGCTTTAATGTTCATTTCATGTTCTTGGCTTGGAACTTTGAATATGTTGTAGAGCTTCTTCTTAGCTTTCCAGAAAATCATAAATCATTCTAATCTAAGTTCGGATGCTAAAGTTATGACCTTTGTACCAACGTACGTTGAACGTCACTATTCTGGATGGCCATTTGCATAGCTGTTACTCCCAACCAAATTTCAGCCTTAATCCGTTCATCATTTCTCAATTGTCAAAGAATGCAACTTGTAGAGCTCGTTGAGAGCTTCGATTTGATAGGTGGCAGGCCTCGTAACTCTTCCCGGATCAAAAGTTATGATCGTTTTACCAGACAACACTACAACATAAAACCAATGGCGCGGGCGCGCGAATTTGTAGTGCAATTGTAGTGCGGCCGCGCCACTTCTGAAGTTGACTAGAGCTGACTTTTTCACTAAACAGTAAATTAGAGCGTAACTTGGAGGGGGGTTCATGGAGGAGCTTATAAATAAGACGTATTATCAGTATGTAAAAGGGATTCCACCCCTTGGGGGATCACGTAGCTAACATATGCTCTTTTCTTTACTTTAATTTCCTTATTAGATAAGAGTAGATTAGAACCCTAGATTAGCTAAAATTTGGGGATTGAAGCAATTGAAGATACTTGAAAGTTCAGAAGTGAAACAAGAGGAGAAACTCATATTTGCGATTCTTAACCCCTAACTATCTTTACTTCTATTTGTATATTCAATTGTGGAGCATGGATTCTAATTCAACTATGAGTTAAACTCTATTATGAGATTGCAATGGATTCTATGGATTAGTTATTTCTGATATACTTCATTGTTAGCCTTATTGATTGCTATGGGCTTGTCTAATTAGATTCATGCTATTTGCTTAGTTGATTGGCCATCAATTAATGTGATAATCCATATGAACTTGAGAGGCGCATTATGGGTTTAGATATGATCTTATTAGCTTGTGATTGTATGTTCTACATTGTGTTGGGATATATAATTTGTGTTTAGGATAGACATATACCGAAGCACCATTCGTAGTCAATTGAGAAATTTGGCTTAAATCCTAATTATTTGTAAATCACATAGACATATAGTGGTTTAGGTAATGTGGGTGTTCATGTGTATTCTATCAACTGTGGATTACATGTGATTTGTGTATGGTACATTGAGAGATGGCTATACTTTACTTTCGCATTCTTGACTAATAATCCGGTACAATTAATTTAGCTTAACATGAAATGTGTGGTTTTGAATTAGTCAATAGATGAAATTGTGATCTCAGGTTTTCATTTTCTGGTCTCACTCTAGGAATAATTAGGTTTATTTAATTTTATAGTTTAAATATAAAATACCAAATCATTCATTTAAATAAGACTGAAATGGTTATGGGTCAGTGCTTGGTAAACTTTATTAGTTAATTCTCCGTGGGAACGATACTTTACTTACTCTTTATTACTTGTTGACCGTGTATACTTGCACGCATATATTGATCTGTAAAACGAGCAACATGTTTTTGGCGCCGCTGCCGGGGAGTTATTTTAATAATTTTTGCCAACATTAATTTCAATCAAATTAGTCTTAATTTAAACATTTTATTTTATTTTAATTATCTTCCTATATTTCTCTCTTTTCAGGTACCATGGATGACTCAACCAAGGGACATAAGCACTGAGGGACTCAATGTATTTTCTACATTGTCAGCACAAATTGCAACACTTTCGAAGAGGTTGGATGTTCTTGCAGCCCAACGTACTCGAGAGATAGCAGTTACATGTGAATATTGTGATGGCGACCATCCGAGTTATCAGTGCAACATCAGGGTTGGACAAGTATAGTTTGGGGGTGATTACCTCAACAACTATGTTTATCCCAATTATCATTAAGGTTGGGGGTATCACTCGAATTTTGAATGGAGTTATAACTATCGAGACCCATATTGTGTCCCAAGTCCAATACATCCATCGGATTTCTCAAATCCACCTCCAATGCAACAAGAAGAAAAATTCAGAGTTGAAGGAATTTATGTCAAGGATTATAGCAGACCAAGAAGAGATGATAATGAGTCAGGAGTTAACAACCCAAAATCTTAACAGCCAGATGGAAAAACTCATTAATTCGTCAATGAATGGTCCTCAATACATGGATTTCAAAACTGAGAAAGATATTCAAGACTGGAGGAATTGTGGTTCAAATTTATAGCATCAACTGAGGAAAAGATGATTGAGCAAGAGAAGTCAATTCGGAATCATCAAAACTAGATGGATCAAAGGTTCGAAGCCTTGAACAATCGCCCGCAAAACAATTGGTGCTATGTCATGGATGATGAAACTGATGGAGAACCAGAAGTGTACATGCCACTGGATGAACTCAAAGAAGTTGTCATTGAGGAGATAACCAGGGAATTGGATAATGTAGACCATGAACTAACTTGTATAATACCCTAAGTGCCTTTTCAGTCAGAGTTGAAAAATTCAGTGAACTTTGCATACCCATGTCCTCTTGGTAGCCACATTCAAAGTAAAGATCAGGATGATAAAGAGGCCTCTTATACACAATGGTGAGCTGAGGAAGAGGAAACGTTCGTTGTATTTTTCATGCCTCAAGGCAATAATTTATTCACAAATACTACGGATGAGGCACCTAGCTATGCAATAGAACTGGGGGCATCATGTACAGGAAATATGCTAGGTTGTTTCAATTCACAGACTCGCAAAATGGGGAACCTACGTACGCACATTGCAGTTCTAATGGATGGAGGGTTCCTAGCTTTTTGTAGAAGAATTGGATAGCGGTCAGGAATAGAGTCCAGCTAACGGACTATAAACTGAGCGCTAGATGGGAGGCACCCCATCCAATCTCTCTCCCTATTTGTTTAATTCTCCATTCTCTATAGTCTATCATTTTCCTTCCTTTGTGTTTAATTCTTTCTGCTTTAATTAGTTTATTATTATTATTATAGTTAATAAAAATTTTAGTATTAAGTATTGGTTATAATTAAATAAAGTCTAATAGTTCATGTTGATCCTTTCCAGGGGTAACCAATTGGGCAGTAAAGTTAGAAGTCCAAGGGTCAGGCCACAGCAATTGGAATATGAGAGACGAAGTTCAATCCAATTTCTATAAGCACTTGGGATCAAACAAAAGTCAAAAATATTGAAGTCGCCAGGTGCAGTGGTAGCAGGTGGGCTGCGTCTAACTACAAGCCAAACACATAGCGCTACCGTATACGCATAGCTCGATCATAGAAAACAAACACTGCTAAATTTTTAGATTTTCTAACTTAAGCATTCGGACAGTTAGAAGTCCACACTCAGTTTCCAATATTAGATTATCTCAAACTTATCCATCGCCTGATATACCATCGGATCTTGAAGAGGCGAACGGAGATGACATTGCCACTTAGGGGAGTATTCTTTCACTTTTAATTATAATGAAGGCATTACTCATTTTAGGGTTGGGGGTATTACGTTTAGTCAGTAGTTTAGAGCATGTAGTGTAATTGCATCATATAGAGTAATTTCATGTTATATATAGTTAATTGCATGTTAGTAGTTATTAGTTTAATTTTACAGTAATTTTTTTTCTTTTTGTTTGCTTAATATCTGTTTAGTTGCATAACATTACTTAATCCCAGGTTTTTAGTTAGTTGAATTCTAATTTAGCTATTGATAATATAGAAATTTGTATAGATTTTTGAACTCAGTTGATAACTTGAGCTTAGTTATAATTGTATACATGATGTAATCTATGTCTGTTGTTTAGATGTTACCGGGTAGCACGACAGTGTTCCTTTTTGCTTGTTGGTTAAGATTAGCATGCTTTTTTGCTGAGAGAAAAATGTTGTTTTTAATGATAGAGTTGTGTAGAAAGTGAGTAATGACCATAAGACACGGAAACTCAAGTTTTGGGAACGCATTGGGTATACTTGTTATTCTCTTGAAAAGAAAAGAAAAGAAAAGAAAAGAAGAATAAACACCGTGGCTAGTCTTGTTTCGGGACATTTGTTAGTTGAGTAAGTACGCCTGAGGGGATTGTCTCTACACCTAGAGCCCTAAGGTCTTAATGGTCTGGGAGTTGTTGGTCGAAAGCTCGCTAAGGGGTAGCACTGTTAGCCTAATGGAATGAGATATTGCACAATCATGGGAAATAAAAAAAAATTAATAAACACCGCGGGAAAGTACGAAAATCGCCCTTATGAGTAAAAATAAAGCAGAATAAACCATTTGCTGAACCTTAGCTTGTACTGATGTGTTGGAGTAGTTGTTGTTTCATTTATATGCATAGTTCTTGATTTGAACCTCAGTTTTCTTTCTTAAGCAGTATAGCATGTGAAATCTTCACCTTTGTTAATCTTATATGTGAACACAACACACACGCACACATCATCTTTATAACAGGTTAAGATTATCTGATTGTATGTCATTATGCATTTAGTTTTGTTTGATGCTTTGTTCTTGGATCTTGATACTTCTTTGAGGCATATCTTATTGGAATTCTTAGCATGGCTGGATATCTTGGGATTCATTTGCATAGTAGTGTAGCTTGCATAGCATGTAGATTGCATTATGTTGTGTTGCTTGGGGACAAACAACGATTTAAGTTTGGGGGTATTTGATAAGTTGGTTTTACTCCTACTTATCTGGTATCTGTTACTTGATTTAGTTGCTTAAACTCATGTTTCTTAGTTACTTTTTATGCATTTCGTGTTCATTTTGTAGATCATATGATTGGAAACGATGTCAGCGACTATTGGTATGGAAACGCAAGGGAAAACAATCCGGACATCATTTGGGCTTTCATGTTCATTTTATGTTCTTGGCTTGGAACTTTGAATATGTTGTAGAGCTTCTTCTTAGCTTTTTGGAACATCTTGAATCATTCCAATCGGAGTTCGGATGCTAAAGTTATGTCTTTTATACCAACGGACGTTGAACGTTACTGTTCTGGATGGCCATTTGCATAGCTGTCACTCCCAACCCAATTTCAGCCTTCATCCGTCCATCATTTCTCAATTGTCAAAGAATGAAACTTGTAGATCTCGTCTAGAACTTCGATTTGATAGGTGGCAGGCTCCGTAACTCTTCCCGGATCAAACGTTATGGCTGTTTTACAAGAGGACACTACAGCAGAAAACCAATGGCGCGGGCGCGCGAATTTGTAGTGCAATTGTTGCGCGGCCGCGCAAGTCCCTATACCAAAAAAATGTATTTTGCTACTTTAGCGCAGGCACGCCTAACTCCAGGCCATTCCCAGCGCAGCCGCGCCACTTATGAAGTTGACTAGAGCTGACTTTTTCACTAAACAGTAAATTAGAGCGTAATTTGGAGGGGGGGTTCATGGAGGGTCTTATAAATAAGACGTATTATCAGTATGTAAAAGGGATTCCACCCCTTGGCGGATCACGTAGCTAACATATGCTCTTTTCTTCACTTTAATTTTCCTATTAGATTAGAGTAGATTAGAACCCTAGATTAGCTAAAATTTGGGGATTGAAGCAATTAAAGATACTTGAAAATTCAGAAGTGAAACAAGAGGAGAAACTCAGATTTGCGATTCTTAACCCCTAACTCTCTTTACTTCTATTTGTATCTTTCAATGTATATTCAATTGTGGAGCATGGATTCTAATTCAACTATGAGTTAAACTCTATTATGAGATTGCAATGGATTCTATGGATTAGTTATTTCTGATATATTTCATTTTTAGCCTTATTGATTGCTATGTGCTTGTCTAATTAGATTCATGTTATTTGCTTAGTTGATTGGCCATCAATTATTGTGATAAACCATATGAACTTGAGAGACACAGTATAGGTTTAGATCTGATCTTATTAGCTTGTGATGTTATGTTCTACATTGTGTTGGGATATATGATTTGTGTTTAGGATATACATATGTCGAAGCACCATTCGTAGTTAATTGAGAACTTGGGCTTAAACCCTAATTATTTGTAAATCACATAGACATATAGTGGTTTAGGTAATGTGGGTGTTCATGTGTATTCTATCAACTGTGGATTACATGTGATTTGTGTATGGTACATTTAGAGATGGCTATACTTTACTTTCACGTTCTTGACTAACAATCCGGTAAAATTAGTTTGGCTTAACATGAAATGTGTGGTTTTGAATGAGTCAATAGATGAAATTGTGATCTTAGGTCTTCATTATCTAGTCTCACTCTAGGAATAGTTAGGTTTATTTAATTTCATAGTTTAAATATAAAATACCAAATCATTCGTTTAAATAAGACTAAAATGGTTATGGGCTAGTGCTTGGTGAACTTTATTAGTTAATTCTCCGTGGGATCGATACTTTACTTACTCTTTAAATTGATCGGTAAAACGAGCAATAATAATATCGGCCAAAAATTCATACCTCTGAGGAAACTCCTTTTTCTTGTATCCTTTGACAGTGGGGAATTTCTTGTGATGCATCTTCTTTAGGACTTCATGGAAATCAATGCCATCTATGAACGAGAACCCTTCAGATTTGAAGCCTAGGGCTAGGTTGATATCCTCAAATCTGAGTTTAATTTCCACGTCCTTGACCCTCGTGGTGATGACGTTATTTTTGAACGCCCCATTCCTGTAAAACTCCTTTATCAGCTTCGGGTAGATCTAGGTGCTCGTACCCAGGGCTTCTTCGAGACCAGTTTTCTTTATCAATGATAGAGTTTTCTGAAATTTGGGTTCAGCTGTTTTGAACTCATCGAAATAGAGTCTGTAGCCAAAGATGACGTTGGAGGCTGCCATTGATTTCTTTGCAAGGAGTATGGTTTTCTGAACTTTCTTAAGAGTTAGGGTTTCTGCTTGTAGAGAGAAAGAGAGAGATAAGCTTTTTGGATTTCTGATTTCAAAAAGGCGTTTTCAAGCTTTACTTGTAACTTCTCTCTCTCCATTTTGCTTAGTGGGGCAGATGTTGAATTCTGCTTGGCTCTACGAATTTAACCGAGGAGGATTATATTATTTTTCCCTTAACTTCTTATGAGCTGATGTGTCCTTTGGGAGGACTACGATCGTTGAGGTAGCCTTTGTGATTGTTGAGTCTGTTCTGCGTTTTTCTGTTCTATTCAGCAATCGTCGAGTCTGAACTGCGATCGTCGTGTCTGCTCAGCAATTGTCGAGTCTGAACTGCGATCGTCGAGTTTGCCCGGGTCCTTGTGATGGACTTTTGACTTAGCATTTTTCTCGGTTTAAGGTAACTAAGGAAAGGCCAACCTCATAGAGTGAATCAAGGGTTAGGTTTGTTCCTGAGGTGCTTATCAGAGAGATTGCTTTGTTTTGAACTTTATCATCACAGGATGCTCCTTTTGTTTTGTTAATAGGGCTATGCCATTGTTGAGTCTGTATTGCGATCGTTGAGTCTGCACTACGATCATTGTCTTTCATGTCACTTCAGCTCTACGATCGTGGACTTCCTTTGATCATGTCTATGATTTTGAATATGGCCTTTATATCTGTATGGTTAGCACAAACTAGAGCATGTTTTTCATGGTTGTAAGTTAAGCATGCCTAGGTCACTTATTAACTTGTTAAACTAGGATTCATCTAGATGCTTAGTAAAGACATCAGCAAGTTGATTTTCAGTAAGGATAAATTGTAAAGATATGGTTCCATTTTGCATATGATCCCTAATGAAATGATACCTTATTTCTATATGCTTAGTGTGACGCCCCCAAAACAGGTATACATCACCCATCTTTAGTCGCTAATACATGGTACAAAATTCAAATACAACTTAATTATACAACAGTCGTGTAAAATACGACAAAACATAATCTCAGAGTTTTAATACGTATATTGTCCTCTAGACAATATACAAACTCAATGAAGTCCTCATTACAATTATTATCACACTAATTCATAGAATAGTGAGGACTACTAATGCTATCATCTCGGATCGTCACTCCATTCCCTCACTAGTCCCGGCTACGTTCTCATTTCCTGAAGAGAACAATGAAAGCAAAAGGGTGAGCTCAACTAGCCCAGTAAGAAATATTATGACTAAGATAATGCAGAATAAATTATTATTAGCCTTCAACAATGTTAAACTTATAAAATACAATAGACATCAAGTTTAACTGCAGCGGAACAAGCAATCCATTAAAAGAGTCAAGTAGAGAATAAAATCTACTATCTTTTATGATTTAAAAAGGTTTTTCATCACTTTTATCGCTGAGACTCAGCTTAATAAATAAACCACATCATCCAATCATCCCTGCACTACGGACCAAGGATATTCATTAAATCGTCAATGATCATGACTATACCGAATAATCCCTGGTCATAATCATACCAAAAACTGTCCATCAATGCACTACAGGCCACTGAGGACATTCACCACATCATTCGTCACATTACGGTCATGATTAAACCGAATAATCCCTTGTCATAATAATATCAAGTCTATCTATGCACGTAAGCCAAATATGACTTTCATCACAATATAAGCATGAGAATGATGACAATGATATAAGCATTAATCAAACGAAAACAAGGCTAAATATTGAAGACTTTAAATTTATCCAAATATTATCAATCACTTAATAAACTCATACTCTAATATTATTAATATTATAACAATATTTTAATCACTTCTTAAACTTATAAACAATTTATTTCAATTGTTTATACTTTAACAAATAATGCCTTTAGTCATTCAAAAATGCCATACTCATAAGATTTCATCACCAATGATCAAATCCCTTATCAAAAATCTGCATTTACCCTATATAGGATTCCCAAGCCATTAAATCCTATTTTCCAATTTTGTTACTTCACATAACATATTTAACTCATATGTTCGTAACTAAACCATTTTCATGAAAAATTACCAAATCAACTTATTATTTTTTTATCATTTGCCCAAACATATATACATATATTTTATACACAACAAGTATTTTTTTATAATTTTCCAACTCCCTTAAGTGTTTTTCAAAAATCAATTTCTAATTAATTCCTTAAGAAATTAGCTACCTCAAGTTTAACTCCAGAAATTCCCAAATCTTGGAAGGATCTTACACATGTTAATGTGAGCTTCCAGTTTAAATTTCATGGTCATCGGAGTTCTAGAACTCCGGTTATTTCGTTTTTCGTCAGAAAAACCTAAATACTGAAATAGTCATAACTTGCTCATTTTAAGTCGGAATAAGCTCATTTTTGGACAGAAGGTACTTTATACCATATATTTTCTTGTCCCAAAAGGTCAGAATTTATTTCACAAGCTAAGTGGCTGAAAATGCCCTTTTAAACTTCTGGGCAGTAGCCTTTTTGGTAATTTGCAGTTTTTGACACCTTTGCTAAAATCAGTCCACACGACAATCTACAACACCTTTTCCAATGATTCCACTTGGATAAGTTAGAAAACTCGTAGATCTAACTCTAGAACTTGACCACACGTAAAAATTCAAAATATAATAGGAGATATGGTCAATTGAATTTCATACTCCATTTTTACCGAAATCTGATTTTCAACCCTTTATGATTTCTAAGAAACTTTCATGTTTTCACATAATAACCAACATTACTCATCATGACAATGACATAATAATTCAATAAAACAAGTTCAAGAATAAGTTTTAAAGATTTATAAGTTAATTTATCTTGAACTCAATAACGTCCAAAGTGTCAACATGATACTTCTTTGTGGAGTAAAATTCAAGAATGCTCAGAAGAATATTTCCATGAAAAGATACTGGATGAAGCGCAAACATCCAGGATATTTTACTAATTTCATTGAGTATAGAAGCCAAAACTTTAACCAACTGAGTATAATAGAATATATGAAACTGCAAATGGATCTTCACCCACCATGCGGTAATCCACGTATACAGATCATTTCCACAATTTAATAAGGAATGAATACAAAAGATCATTCACCATGCATGTGGTAATCCACATAAATAGGTTATTCCAATAGAATAATAAACAATGGAACAACAGAAGGATTCACCAGGCGTGCGATAGACTGCACAAACAGGTTATTCCCAACAGAATAATAAATAATAGAACCAGGTCAGGCATAAACGCACAGACAGAATATTTCGACAAAATAATAAATAATGGAACCGGAGTTTACAGTAAACGCACGCGAGGATATTAAGCGAGAATAATAAATAATGGAACCGAAGTCCCGGCAGAATCTTACGCAGACAAGATGTTCCAACATAATAATAAAGAATTGAATAACAAAAGAATTCACCAGGCATGCGATAGACTACACAGACAGGTTATTACAAAAGAATAATAAAGAATGGAATAACATAAGAATTTCACCATGTATGCGGTACTTCGCATAGACAGATTATTCCAATATAATGATAAAGAATGGAATAACAGAAGTTCTCTTCATGAAGACGAAAGAAATAATACCCCTTACGAGTACAACAAATAATATCTCTTACCTTAGAAGAAACTTGATATACGAGTAGTGAAGTAGCAGAATACTTTTCTTCTTTCTCTCTATAGTTTCTCTCTCTAGAGTTTCAGTGAATTCGTAAGAAATAATGAAAGAATGAGCTTCTATTTATAGGAGAATGGACTGAATAGTAACTAATTCATGAAAGGTCCAGATTGATTTACTTTTAAACGAATGGTCCATATTGATTTACTATGCAGTATTAATAAAACAAAATCTTTTAAATATAATATATTCTATTTATAATCTAATAAAATGAATAACTTTATAAAAGTATTATGTTTTTATATAAAAGATTTTACTATGCAAACACTATGCATAATAAATTATTATATATTCTATTTATAGTCTAATAAAACAAATAACTTTATAAAAGTATTACATTTTATATAAAAGATTTTACTATGCAAACACTATGCATAATAGAATATCATATATTCTATTTATAGTCTAATAAAATAAATAACTTTATAAAAGTATTCTGTTTTATATAAAAAGTTTCTATTTTATTACATTTATAATAATAATAAAACAAATCTTATCACCTTTATTATAATTCACAATATTAATCGATCAGGTCGTTCCTAAGAAAGAGGAGGCTTTCCAATATGGATTTCTCCCTATTGGCGAGCAATTAGTTGACCAAACCTCTCTTTGGCAGAACTTCTAGACATCTTTAATATTGCAAATAATAATATTAATAACTTTGTTATCTCAATTATTGATTTATTAATATATAAAATATTGACAATAATTGAATCAAATAACGTTAGATACTATGCAGCAATTACTGTAGCAATAATTGAACAAAATTGACTGCCTTCTCACGTAAGCATCAATAATCAATACAGTGTGCTACTATGCAACCACGTGTATTACTGTACTTTTACTACCGAGTAGTTCAACAGTTTTAACGGTAAAACTTTCGTCGAAAATATTTTTGTCGTTTTCTCAATCCGACAATAATTCCGTTGTGGGGTCCACCAATGATTGTACCGTCGTCCAGATATTCCCCGACAAAAAGAATATTCCCCGACCAATCGAATATTATACAAAAACTTGCATATTTTTCAAAATTTATAAATATTACCCACAACTATAACATTATATCAAATCCACACCATATTATTAAAAAAAAATCAAGAAATTTAAATATTTATTCATAAAATTTGGGGTCTCACAATCTCCCCTCCTTATGAAATTTCGCCCTCGAAATTTACGTACGTACCTGGTATGCCAAAGAAATGAGGATACCTTGACTTCATTTCAGATTCTAACTCTTGAGGTATAACCTTTGAGTGTTGAATATGATCCTTTTTATCCAAGATTTTAACACGTATCTCCTCATACGTTAAATCTTCTGCTATTTCGTCTAGTTTTTTTCAATAATGTGGTTCGGGTTGTCCATATATTTATGTAACATCGATACGTGAAAAACGTTATGAACACGCGACATACTTGGCGGTAAAACGAGTCTATAGGCCACAGTTCCTACTCAATCGAGAATTTCAAATGGGCCAATTAAATCGAGGGTTGAGATTTCCTCTCTTCAGCAACTCTTGCTTTTAACATAACGCCCTCTTGAACCTTCTTCTTCGTATTCATTAGCTCCGGGTCTGTAGCTTTAGCGGCCTTTAACTTTATCGATTAGAGTCGATTCTACTCGTATATTTAATATCACCATGTGGGTCCTTAGAGTCTTTAACTCTATCTTCATCATTTGTAAGTTATACGAAATGGGTTTTTATACTGGGGTCACTGTAATAACCCGATATTTTGCATATAAATAAATAAGAAATTTTGCATATAAATTTTTTTATTATTATTTTAATGAATGAGAATAATAATATAATATTAATTATATTTTAAATTTTCAGTGCTATAAATATGTACTGTAAATGTGTAGACTGATAATGGTGGGCCAAATATGGTAAATTAGGTCATAACCCTCATGTCGTATTATTAAACCCTAATTATTAAACTCGGTTATGAGTTTAAGACTGAGCAGTAATTGTGTTATATGAATTTTACTGTGTATTATATAATTTCTGTATTTAGGAGAAACCCTAATTATTTATTTGAAAACCCTAATTGCAAATTTTAGAAATCCTAATTATTATTTTTGTGAATTATAATGATAATTAGAAAACCCTAATTGTTAATTTGGTTACCCTAATTTAAAAACCCTAATTTCTATTAAAACCCTAATTAATTAGTATGTTTTAAATTAAAATTTTATTTCACTTTAATTTTTAATTGTCCAAATCCTAGAAATTATTTGGGAAACTTTAAGATGTAAAATCTAGTGATTAAACCCTAGATTTAATAACATTGGACAAGAAAACCCTTGAAATTAAAAATAATTACCAAAATACCCTTTTGTCCCATTAGTTGAATTATTGCTAGCCAAATCTTGCAAAATTTGGCCAGCCACCCTATTGTCTAGCTAGGAGCTATAGCACTTCAATTCTCAGCCATTACTAGCAGCCAAAAGCATTGCATATCAATATACATATAGATTCAAGAGAGAGAAAGTGCACAATTATTCAGAACTTCATCCTAGAACTCATCTCTCTAAAACCCACGAAATTATAGTGCTAGAAGCATAGAATCAAGAATTTGTCCACAAAGAGGTAAGAACCCTAGAAGAAATCCGACCTTGATCGAAGTGTTAGATGTTATTTTTTGTGTGTTAAACATGTAGTATGTAGTATATAATGATGATCTGGGTTGCTAGATGATAGATCCATAACATCTAGAGGCTCGGATTTGATGTTTCAAAAAATCTGGAAAAACTTTTTTTTTATGTCTGACAGTGAATGTCAGGCTTTGTAGATCTCTGTAGGGGTTTGAGTTTTGTGTTTTAAGTGTTGGATCTTGTAGTATGTTGTAAGATCTTAAATCTTGAACTGGAATCAGGTTCATATCTGTTGTAGATTAAAAGTTATTAAAGGTCAAAGTGGGTTAGCAGAGCATTGGTGGTCGTTTCTTAAGCCCAAAATTTCCCAGAAGGTCTGACATGCATTTTGATGGCCTCTGATCTTGCTCCTTGTAATTTGTTTTGCCATGATTGTTGTTTTGTAGTTGTAAAAGGACATGAATACTACATGTTAAAGCCTTTTTATCACATATATACTTAACAGAACTGAATCTAGAGATGGTGAAACTTGGTAGCCGAAACTACTCAAGAACATTTCTGGGAAACCCAGAAATGTTCAAGAACAGTTCCGGGAGGGTACTTTGACCGGACCATATATCTTGATTGTGTTGATGTTATGATGATCTGAGGATATGTTATTGTTCCTTGTAGTGTATAATATTGATTTGACCCATTAAACGATATAAACCATGACCAGAACATAAAATATTTCAAACATGAAAGTGATAGGTCGAACTGTTGAGTTTATGGGAAATACCCAGAAACACTCTGACAGCATGTTTGCTAGCTTAACCCGGTTTCATTAAGTATTTTTAGACTTTACCATGTATTGAAACATGTTCTCTGATAGTTAGTCTACATAGCCCGACGAGCAGAAAACTTGTAACATGAACAGATTGACAGATTTAAGGCCACTGAAAAGGCGTTGCCAAGCCGTGACTATAGTTTTTGGGTAGCCCAGAATATGATGAACACGCCTGACAGGAAGTTTGAATGGCTAGATTTTCATGATGTTGTATGTTATAACCTGGATTTTTATTGTTAATTGTAGTGTTACATTAACTTTATAAGATCTGACCATTAGGTAGCCCAGAAACATTTCGAGATGAGAATTAGGCTCGGTCAAACAGGGTACCTTGTGCACTGACTTGTCAGTGTTCTTGAGGACAAGAACACCTAACATGACAGATAAGTGTCGCTATAGCCTATAGCGACGGTTATTAATAATTTTATTTTATAATTTCCGGAAAATGATTAAAAATAGAAAAAAAATTAGTTTTAATTATTAAAAATACCAAATAAATTACTAAAAATTATTTTAAAGTCCAGAATATTAATTTTAATTATTTTAAGTATATTTCATGAATATTTAATATTTTTGTGATATAAAAAATATTTAATTTATTTAAGTATAATATTAAATAAATTATTTAAAAATAATTTTAATACATGAAAATCATTTAAAAATAGGTTATAATATAAAAGATATTTTAAGTTATTTTTATAATTTTTAATATTTTGTGATGATTTTCATTATTAATTAGATATTAATGATGATTAAGTTATTTAATAAAGATATCAAATAAATGAATGATGAAAAATAGAATTAATGATTTAAAATTTATATGAAAATGATTTAGAGATTATAAAAAATATTTTAAGTTATAAAATATAACTTTTGATATTTTGTCATGGAAAAATATTAATATTTTAATATTAAGGATATTAGATTCATTTAATAATTATATTAGATAAAGTAATGTAAAATGATTTTAAATCATTTGTAAAGGAAAATAAAGTGTTTAAAGATATTTTAAGTTATAAAACATAACTTTTAATATTTAAAGGATATTTCATTAATAAATCAATATTACTTCGATAATAATTTAATATTAATGATATTAAGTTTATTTAATAATTATATTAAATAAATAGTTTTAAAATGGTTTTATTGATTTAAAAGTCATTTAAAGGTAATATTAATACTTTAAAAATATCTTGAGTTATTATAAATAACTTTAATATTTTGGCAATAGTTTCATTAATAGTTTAATATTAATTAAATATTAATGATAATAGAATTAGTTAATATTTAAATCATTTAATAATAATTCGATGTTTGAAAATTCATAATAAATTATAATAAATATTTTAAAATTATTATAAGTCATTTAAAAATAATATGACTGATACTAAGTTATAGGAAAGAGTCTTAGACTCGATAATTACGCAATAAAGTTGTCGGTACACCGACATGTTTTAAAAATTGATCTAGACTTAGATAAATTGACTAGATATGTGTCATTTATGATCCGACGATATTAAACATATATGATGATGTGATTAGGTTATGTCTCAATTGCAATTAGCGATTATTTATGTGTTACGATATATTATTCTAATTGCACAAATGATCTTATTACTGATAGGTCGCTGTATAAAAGATTAATCTATGTTGCGTTATTGTAAAGCGAAGCTCGGTGATATCTAAACCTTACGCGACTACTTTTATTTCATGCAAACAAGTATATCATGTTGTCTAAGTTTCCTAAACTTACTCCAATTATTATTGAGCAAGTATCGATCTATTATTTACATTGTGCAAGTATCCTACTTTTGCATTTACTTTATACAATGGACATGAGTAAGAAAGTTTCAGAATTATATTATTATTGTGCATTATTAACTCTATTATTATTGATTATGTATTCAATCTTTGTATTCATACAAGTTCTTACATTATCTTATCACCGTATTATTGTATAATTAGGATATTTATTACATTAGATTAATTAGTATATAGGGTTGACAAGTGTCCCCACTTGGATAACCATCATATTTAATCATATGTTGATACATACTTATTGATTTCAAGTATGTATCGTTGACTTAAAAGCCGCTCTAAGCTATTTGATTCAACTAGACATAAAAATATTGTTGAACAAGATAGAACTTTATTGTATCCAACCTGCATTGTTTTAGTTTGGATTCAGACTAAGTATAAACATCCCGAATATGGGAAAACTTTGTGCACCTAAGGTGGATAGAGTGAACGATAATATCGTTCTTGCATGTAGTATTGATCAATACTGAGGCATAAATCGGCCGATCTCCCGTGCGTAAGTTATAATGATTTTCTGAGATGAATTTCTGTTTAACCTTTTCAAAAATAGAAAACAATGTTCATAGTATGTTAACTGATCTCCAGTTATAGTCTATACATATTTTCAAAGATTACATATGAAAGTGATATGTTGTTATTATTGGTTCAGCTTACTTCACAACTGTTGATTCGTTGTAGAAGTGTCTTTCAAAGAAAATATTTAATTCTTTCAGCTAATATATATTGTTGTCATTACTTGCTGGGAAATCTAATGCTCATTCTTACTTTAAATTTTAATGTTTTCAGTTAAGTATTATCAACCCGAAGGCTCAACCAAGAACAAGGGGAAAGGAAAGCTGTACGAATGAGATTTATAATATGTTGTGTAATAGTTATAGTTTATTAAGACAATGATACTTATTATCTATTATGTAATGAATGTTTAAAGGTCTCATACCTAGGAGTAAACTTTGAGGCATATGTAAATTAAGTTTGAATTTTATATTATTGTTATTATTATTAGCATTATTCAGCTTATAGAAATGGTATCGTGAAGCATCGAGTTCGGGTTTCATGTACCCGGATTTGAGGCCGTCACAGTCACTACAAAATTCATTTTCACGCTTTGGGGGTAGGCCAGGAAGTTCTTCAAAAATACGTCAGGAAATTTATTAACGATAGAAATATCATTCAAAACTGTGACCCTCATACCAAGACTTGGATAGTACGTCATAATGATACCTATCAACTTGCCATCGTCATTCATGACGTCGCCTACTGAAAGTATAGCTTCGGTGCATTCCACACAGGGAAGTCACCAGATAAAGCCTCAGGGCTCTTTACTTATGGCTTGATATGACAATGATTGACTTTAGTGGTTTGGTTGCTTGAATTCGCATAACAGGTTGGTTAGGAATATTAAAGATAACCACCTTACGAAAAGCATGATGAGTAGTTAACCAATCAATTTCTAAAATCACATCAAAGGAAAGTATTTTCAAAGAGATAAGATCGATAGGTAATGTGAGGGTACCGATTTGAACCAAACAAGACTTATAAACAGTGGATGTAATGAAGGTTTCTCCCAATGGAGTTTTCACAGATAAGTCATAGTCTAATTTCTCAGGAGTCAAATTTAATCGTTGAGCGCAAGTAGGAGAAATAAAAAAATGGGTAGAACCAAAATCAAATAAGGTATAGACTTCGCTAGAGTTTATGATAAGCTTACCCGTGATGACCTCGTTCGGGTTCCTTGCTTTCTTGGAGATTACAACAAACGCTCACCCTTGAACTACCGGTTTTGTCTTGTCTGGGATGGACTTTGATGCCTCCATCCTAGCTGGACTTGACTTTGGTGCACGATAAAATTGGGCTAGGTTACCTTCTCTTCCACAATTGTAACATGCTTTGGACTACTGCGTACAGTTTGGACTGATGTGTCCCTCCCCTCCGCATTTGTAACATACGACCGGCGGTCGTTCTTCTTCCTTAACAACAGGTGCTGGTGCTGACGTCCTTCCATCATTATTAAATCTCATCTTCTTGAAACTCCCACTTTTATTGTCTTGGCCATGATTACCCGAAGTGGTTACCATTTACGGCATGTTGATTCCTCCACGTTTGTTGTCCACCGCTCACGATGGTGTTACCACTAGTATTTTCATTCTCATTTACCGCTTTCTCTTGGTTGCGTTGACCCATTATCACGCTCTAATAACTGAGCCCTATTTACAACATCTGAATACAAACACAGTTTATGAGAAATAAGATATTGACGTATCTCCGGTTTCAAACCTCTTAAAAACATCCGTGTCATTCTCTCCTCATTATCAACCAAGTGGGACATAAATCGGGACAACTCGGCAAACTTAGCTTCGTACTGCGCCACAGTCATATTGTTCTGCTCCAACTTCATGAACTCTAACCTCTTTAATGTGATGAATACTTTCGGGAAAGTACTTGTCATTGAATAGTTCTTGGAACTTCTCCCAAGACATCTTCAGTGCGGCAGGTTGAGTACGCTTTACTGATTCCCACCAGTAATCTACCTCTCCTCGCAACATAAAGGTGGCAAAGAGAACCTTTTGCTCCTCAGAGCATCCCAAGACATCAAATATCTTGGTGAACTTCTTTATCCATGCTTCCTCCTTAAGTGGTTTTGGCTCTCCAATAAACTCCGGTGGTCCCAACTCCTTGAATTGTTTAGCGGTGACCGTCTGAGAGTTTCCAGTGTTTCCACCTACATTTTGGACAAGAGTTTCTCTTGCCTGATGTTGTACGAATTGCAGAAAGCTCTTAAACATTCCGTCATTCGCCATTTGGTCGGTGTTGTTGTTCACCTAAGGATTATTGTCTTCCTGTTGCACATTATCCTGGGTATTAACCTGTGGTGACACCACGATCTCATGTGCTTCATTTCTAATCTCAACATTTTCGGATGCCATTTTCCAATACTGCCACAAAACTAGGGTTAATTAACATATCACATTTTAACCCTATACTCTGACCGACCAATTAAATACCAAAAAAACTTAGGTAGGTCATACTAGCGAAGGAATTCCCCGTCTCTCCCCTCCTAGTTCTTGTCTCACATCTCAGCCAGGTATACATATCCCTAAGATTTGATACCAACTGTGATGCCCCCAAAACAGGTATACATCACCCATCTTGAGTCGCCAATACATGGTACAAAATTCAAATACAACTTAATTATACAATAGCCGTGTAAAATACGACAAAACATAATCTCAGAGTTTTAATACGTATATTGTCCTCTAGACAGTATACAAACTCAATGAAGTCCTCATTACATTTATTATCACACTATTTCATAGAATAGTGAGGACTACTAATGCTATCATCCAGATCGTCACTCCATTCCCCCACTAGTCCCGGCTACGTTCTCATTTCCTGAAGAGAACAATGAAAGCAAAAGGGTTAGCTCAACTACCCCAATAAGAAATATTATGACTAAGATAATGCAGAATAAATTATCATTAGCCTTCAACAATGTTAAACTGATAAAATACAATAGACATCAAGTTTAACTGCAACGGACCAAGCAATCCATTAAAAGAGTCACGTAGAGAATAAAATCTACTATCTTTTATGATTTAAAAAGGTTTTTCATCACTTTTATCGCTGAGGATCAACTTAATAAATAAACCACATCATCGAATCATCCCTACACTACGGGCCAAGGATATTCATTAAATCATCAATGGTCATGACTATACCGAATAATCCCTGGTCATAATCATACCAAAAAACTGTCCATCAATGCACTACAGGCCACAAAGGACTTTCACCACATCATTCGTCACATTACGGTCATGATTATACCAAATAATCTCTGGTCATAATCATACTAAGTCCATCTATGCACGTAAGCCAAATATGACTTTCATCACAATATAAGCATGAGAATGATGACAATGATATAAGCATTAATCAAATGAAAACAAGGATAAATATTAAAGACTTTAAATTTATCCAAATATTATCACTCACTTAATAAACTCATAATCTAATATTATTAATATTATAACAATATTTTAATCACTTCTTAAACTTATAAACAATTTATTTCAATTGTTTATACTTTAACAAATAATGCATTTAGTTATTCAAAAATGTCATACTCATAATATTTCATCACCAATGATCAAATCCCTTATCAAAAATCTGCATATACCCTATATAGGATTCCCAAGCCATAAAATCTTATTTTCCAATTTTGTTACTTCACATAACATATTTAACTCATATGTTCGTAACTAAACCATTTTCATGAAAAATTACCAAATCAACTTTTTATTTTTCTATCCTTTGCCCAAATATATATACATATATTTTGTGACACCCCCAAATCCGGGTACTTCGTTTCCACGGGATTTGGTGTTCACTGTACAAATCTCATCTATCTATCTACCCATAATAAATGCAAACCATGCAATAGATAGAAATAAAATCTTCCCTTTATAGGGTTACAACATCTGAATCATAAACATAATCCCAGGTTAAACTAACCTTAAACATCTGTGCGGAAATATAAATAATAAGTCTTAAACAATATCATTAACTCAAGTCTAACATAAATACATCATCAAATAAAATAACAAGTCTTCATCATTTGCTAACTTTGCCCTTGTCTTTACTAGTGGAAGGTTCATCGGTTCTTTCGTTCTTAACTACAATGTTATTATTAAGTAAGAGTGAGCACTATTGCCCACAAGTATAACAATGAAATAATAGTATAATAACATGCGAGTAAATCAAAGACATCTGAATAAAAGCTCAACTTTTGAATCAAGAATGAATAATAAGAATCAGAAGAACATTGAGGGTCATAAGATCTTGAACTATGTCCAAGGTTATCAAGGGTTATACTTGAAACCTTTAACAGTCATAAGACTATGGACCTTTCTACTCGTACTTAGGGGGATCATCCTTTAGTCCCATACTATGCACAATATCTTAACGGTAACTCATAACTAAATCCCTTTGCAAGGTTGTTCATCTCAGTTTGACATTCGAGTCCGCACCAAAGGAAGTTTGGTTTGGATAATTCAATAAGGGTTCTGAAATTTAGAACGTTCATCAACTAAGGACTAGTTGAATCAATAAAGTTCACTAGTCTAATAAGGTTTAACAATAATGATATTCGATTTGAATAATAATCTCAAGAAGTATACAATAGGACAATTATTATATAACTGAATCATGCTTTGAAAAGATAATAATTCTTTAATATAACAATTGAACTTGAATAATAGTAAGGATAATTTACTCGAGGTAACTAATAACTTGAATAATAATGACAAGTAGGGTTAGGAAACTTTCCTCGTGCGTAGATTACACTTTAACTAAGCACGTTCTTTGAATTTAATCCTACATACCATTCACATTCACAATATCAGTTAATTATAACTTAACTAATCATCATAAACTTATTCTCTTTGTCTACTTTGATTATTGACTATACTTACTCAAATTACCACTTTGTCACATAATTTGTACTTCATGAATTATCAAGCTAATTATGTATTAAATAATTCAATCCACATGCAATTATGTTATTTACATGTTAAAAAACTATTTTAACATCTCACTATACTTATAACATAGTTTTATGTTCATTAAATCAAGTTACTATCACATTGCTAGACTTGAATATTAAAAATATTTCATTTCTAGACATTGCGAGTGGTAAATGTATTTACCACTTTTTATGATTTAACAGGAAATTCGGATTTTCCAGAATTTAAGTTTAAAGAATTAGTTTTAAATAAAAGGAACTTTTATTAATACTATTATGTGTTATGTGTTTATTAATCGTTCTATAACTTAGGATTATTATAAATCGGGAGTATTCTGGCTACGAGCTAGTCTGAGCGAATAAGAATTTACAAAACAAAAATAAAATTTTTCCGGGAACAAAATATTTTTCGGGGAAAAAGACGAAATAGGCACTATTCACCCGACGAAACCCTAAGGGTTAAGGTTTGAATAACCTAGGTCGTTCTGAGAGTTCGATATGTCGAAATGACATTCTGTCGAAGGATTTGATGATAATATATTGTGAAAAGTTAAGTAAGCCGATAAAAGTTTTTTTTGAAAAACGTGCAGAAATTGGACGAAATAAAAATGATGAAAAGTATTGTTATGTACTTTTCACTCATTTAGCTATGTTAGGGTAAAATGTGAAGGAAAACACTTAACGTCGAAAAGTGTTTTTTAGTTTTTCGACGATCCGAAGAATACCTAAAAATTAGTCGGTAAAGGAAAGACGAAATATCAAAAAATATTTGGATTTCGGGAATTGCAGTTTTTGAACTATCGGACGAAAACCGAAAGACGGAAGCACGAAGCTTCCAAGGGAAGCTTACGTGAATAGTAAGGAGGTGTAGTAAGGAGGTGGGAATAGTAAGGAGGTTAGGGGCAAAATGACTAAAATACCCCTAGCTTTTGAAATCTATAAATAATAAGCTTAAAATCATTTAAATGGGATTTTGAAAATCCTATAACATGAGAGAGAGAGAGAGAGAGAGAGAGAGTTGAATGGGAGAAAGAAAGGAGAAAGAAGAGGAAAAACTAGGCCGTGTACAAACTTTGTCCGACGGGAGAAGATTAAAGGAGAACGGTAATCCGAAAACTAATCTCTTATAAATTTTCTTTAAGTTTCGATGTTTAAAAACATAATTTAATGAAGATAATAAGTAGATGATGTTAGAAATGATTTCATATGATTGAAATCATGAGAAATCAAAGAAATAAGAATTTAAAGTATACTAAATAAATTTCTTAAGGAAGTATAAGATTCGTAATGAATTCGAACGATCCGAGTGGATTATATGAATAAGTAGGTTAAATAAGTACGGAATAATGTTCTATAACATGAAATTCCAATAAAAAGTGGAATCGTAATCCAAAATATCGATTAAAATGAAGAACGAACGAAGAACACGAAGAACATTGTTGATAGACAAATTTAAAACCATCGTAGTGTAATTGTTGTTGATGGACAAGTTTAAAACCATCAAGTATAAGTTAGATGCTTATTTTTTGGTTAGGAATGGTAGAAACGTTCATGAAGAACGTATTAAAACTTAGCTATAATGAAGTTATGGCGAAATTTCGTAAAAGACGAACGAGAATTAGAAAGTTAGTAAATGAACCCGAACGTGTAGGGTTTCATAAGAAAGTAATAGAACGTAGAAAACATGAGTTGTGGACTCAAGAACGAATGAGTTCCGAGTTCGGATGATCGAATTACGGACGAACAAACGAAGAGCGTTAAAAGATCAAGCCAATCTAATGGTATGTTAACGGATTCAGAACGTAGTTCTGTCTGAGGGGTATTGAAGTACGTAAGATAAGGAAGAGAATGGCTTTAGAACGACCTCGTTTTGAGTTATAACGAAGGAGTTATGAGATCGGGAAGTGAGTGTCTCAAAGAATTTATTTAACACTTTGAAAAAATTTCTAGGGTTTTGTCTCGGCGACGCAGCGCTGGATAGACTTTGAGGCCTTGAGTGTAACGACCGAGAAATTCGGATCTCATTGTAAAATGATTTTATTAAATTAGATAATAATAAAATCATATTCCATGTGTTATCAAGATGGTTGTCATTGTATAACCTATTGATGTTAGAACATCGTAGTATTTGGGCTACGTGGATGAATTAAAGTGTTTGGATTTCCAAGATGAAAATAAAAGTTTTACGAGAAATTTTTCAAAAAACACTATTCATCGGTATTTGCTCGGGATATAATTTTGAGATTCTGAGAAATACGCAATGATGGATCAACAAGGTAAGATGGATTATGTAATAAAAATCTAGTTATGGAAAATGTAATAATTCACTTGTGGACTTAATTCCTAAACGTTAAGGAAGTTGAAATAGTAATGAATGAGTAATAATGGTATGATACGTTGGTATTGTACAAAGTAATGAAAACACGTATAGTACGAAGTATTATACGAGTTTGTATGAATGATGAAATACCGTATATAAATTCAATAAGAATTAGAATACGAAAATACATCAACAATATGTATTAAGAAATGTTAATAGACTTGGAAGATTGATTAACAATTATTAAGGTCCAAGTCAATTAAATGCTAAGGCCCAAATTATTGGTTAATAAGCAAGTTGGTGTTTATTAATGCAAAGTCCAAGGATTTATTTAATCCAAGCCCAAGCTAAAGTCCAATAAATTGGTTGACCCATGGGGCAAACCATATTAATATGGTTGAATGTGGTGAACAAGTAATGTAATGACCAAGTAATGTGGTGACCAAGTTAGTGTGGTGACCAAGACTAAAGAGTAATGACCAAGTGTAGGATTAGAGTTGTGATAGCCAAGTAATGAATAGTAAGGAGGTGGCTTAAGGAGGTGGGATTGTTTTAAAGACCAAATTACCCTAACCTTGTAATTTCTATAAGTAGAGGAGGCTTACAAGCCATTTGTTGGTTGTTCAATTAATCTAACACATCTAAAGTGCTTAAGTGTTAGAGAGAATAAGCTACACATAAGTCATTCCATAAGTAAGAAAAAGAAGCAAGCTATTTACCAAGACAACAAAAGAGTAAGACTTCTTCTCAATTATCTTCTATCTCTACCATGATAGGATGATAAGAAAAGTTGGATTAAGAAACATGAATGAGTAAGTAATGAACTTAAGCCAATTAAGTTGGTAATAAGTCATTTAAGCTAGCATAAGTTATAAACTTATGTGAAAATAATATGAACTTGTAAGGAGTTTATTAAGAGAAATGATATGAATGTAAAAGAAATTATATGATCATATGTATCATATATACCTAAGTAAAGATATATGTGAAGAGCATGTAAATTATGATGATTAAGAAACCTTAATTGTCATAAGTCATTAACAATGAAATCTTAAGTAGTTATAGTTGACAAGTTATAAACTTATGAATAATAAGTCAAAATCCAACAATGAATCTAAGTTGTTGTATTAAGTATGTTAAAATGTTCACATGATGAATGAAGTTCATTTGTAATGTTGAACAAATCATAAGAATGAAGAATTGCCAGAATTTGCACGATTGGACGATAATCGTCGAATACGTAAAAATTCTCGGAATGGAAGTCAAATTTTGTGTTTGATCACGAGACCATTGTTTTCTAATAGAGACAAGTCATAATTGGCATTTAAGAGTTGCGGACTCGAAAATGACCGGATTCTGACTTAGAACGAAGAAACGAGCGTTGAACGTTCACGAACGTTTATCGTTTTGCTAAAAATGAACTAATAGGTGAATTGTTAGCAAACGAAGTCAAATAGATAAAATTCTTGAATGGTCATGTAGATTACGTAATTTGTGAACCGTAGGCTTTTGAACGAGCCAATTCGGACTTATAACAAAGAAGTTATGCCTCCGAGAATTTCGCAAAATTCACAAACTGAATTTGATATCTGGTGCACAGAGTTAGCGCCGCGGCGCCAACCCTAGGCAAAAAGACCCTGCCGTGCATGGCTTGAAAAAGAATCAAAGCCTCATCGCAAGAGTTCGCAAGCAAAGACGAACCTTAGTTCAATAAATGGCACCGCAGCGCCATGAACAATATCAAAATCCTCTGGAGTGTGGCGCCGCAGCGCGGCCCATTAAGTAAGGACTCGCGCCGCAGTGCCAAGTCCGGGACAATGGCATTAAGAGCTCATGCCACAGTGAGAGATGTAAGTATAAAGCTGGCGCCGCAGCGCCAGTCTCAAAACAAAAATAATAATGAATGTTTCTAAGTACAAAGAAAAGAAAAGGAAGTAAAACTCAACTTAAGGAATGTAATGTAACATTGTTAAACCTTAAGGATGTTGTATAAAGGTTGAGATAACCTAGTCCAATATAATGATAAAACGAAACGAATAGTAAATGAATCTAATACACAATTAGATTGAAATAAAGAGTATGATATAGTCATATACATACTTGTTTATATGTGACCAAATGTAAGGCATTATGTGATCATGTATTGTAGAGACTTGAACGACTTGAATGACTTGAATATAAAGTTAAAATACCGTAGCAGACGCTAAAGGCAAGTATTCTAACTCTTGTCTCAGTTCAATCTGAACAAGTTTTTTTGAGATTCATATATTTTTTCGCATGAATTGAGGTATGTTGAAGTTGAAGCCAATTCCTTTGGCTAGACTTGATGTATTGATAATCTATTCCTGTATTATCAAATGTTGCTATCTTTTGTCAACTACTTGATATGGTTTTCAAAAGAAGACTGAAATGTTAAACAAATGTTTTATCGGTAAAACGACAGGCACGTGAGGTTGCCAAATGCTTAAACGTGCATACATTTAATGGATGTAGTGTTGATCAACATAGAGTACAATAGGCTGATCACCTAGAAGTGCTCGTAAGTGATATCGGGCTTATGGACTTGCTTCCGGATTGTCCTTTTCCAATAAAGAATGAATACTCGAGGTCTCTGACTGGAGTGAATGTGTTACTAAATATTGTTGTTATTATAAAATATTTTGAAAGAAAAGATGAAGTGCTATTTTGAATTACCAATAGTACTCATAACTATTGTTCAGTTATCGAAGATATACAATTTGTATGTGTCAAGCATGTTGTTATTAAATTGTTATACTTGCTGAGCTAGTTATGCTCACTCTTGCTTGAACCATATGAATGCAGCTAAGACTGAACGTCCCGAAGGATCAGGAAAAGATAAAGGAAAAGCTAAAGGCGTGATTACTAAAAGTTGTCTTTGTAATAGTATAGATCATTGTTGTAATTTAAGCGATATTATGAGAAAGAACCTTTGTAACGGGTATAGAACTTGGGAAATGTAAATATTACTATAAATATATAGAAGTTATGTTCGTTCTTTGAGACTTTTCAATTGAATGAATGTATGAATGTTGTACAGTATAGCACCATCTGTCGGGTTGAAAGATACCCGGATTTGGGGGCGCTACATTGAGCCACAATTTGATCACTTTGGCGTTTCTATGATATGAATTGTTCTGTAATTGAGCTGTTCAATACAAGTATGTTTTGTTTATACATGAACCATTATTGTTAAGTCTGTGCTAATGATTCTAGTCAGACAAGATGTGTATGAAAAAGGTAGAGGGATGAAAGTATTTCAAAGTGAAAATAATTGATGTTTTAAGATGATAGGAATCGAGACTATTCCTATTATTTAAGCTGCTTCATAACCTTTGTTTGGTTATAGAAGTTCTAAAGAAATGTTTTAATTTTGAAGTTGTTTGTTCAACTGTTATGACTTGCTGGGCAATTGAATGCTCACACTTGCTTTAAATGAAAAACAATTTTCAGCGAACAAGGTTAGAAGAACTTAAGGATCCCGTAAAGATCAAGCTGACGGTATCCAGATGAAGTACCATTCAGAAGGTGAATAAGCGAGAAGATCAAGTGAAGGCTTGTAATGTAGAAAGATAAAACTGAACTATAGACTAGTTTAATGAACTATTATGTATCCTTGGTGGCGGATAAAAGTCACTCTTGTAAGATGAAATAAATAATGTAATTATTATTATTTGTAATAAGAGAGGTCATAAGGTTCCAGAACCTAGGATTTGAGAGTGTATGTCGTTATATTGCATTATATAATGATGTATGTTGGATGAATGATGTACTCGTGACGTACATAATTCGGGTGTGAAGATAGACCGAATTTCGGGGCGTTACAAGTTGGTATTAGAGCTGATAGGTTATAAACCTTATGTAGGAGTACCTAAGAATATAATCGTAGAGAGAAGGATAAGAAGATCACCACGTGATCATAGTGACTCGTAGTAACAGATGAGTTGTTAAACGATGAATGATTTATAGCTAGTGCTAAGAATGAAAGGTACTATAAAGTAGTACGGGAAGAAGAACTTAGATTGAGTTATGAAGGATAGTATATGAATTAAAGAAAATTTGTATTAAGTATAGAGAGATTTAGAAGTTGATAAAATTTCAATTGAGGACTCATATCAGCAGCTGAGTTGTATGATTCCTTGTATGGGCGGGAAAATTGTACGTGGTTTTAGAACCACTTAGCTTCTTATGTGATATAGTTGTTAAGTTGAACAATTCTTTGTATGGGCGGAGAATTGTTCTTGGTGTAACAACCGCTTAGCTCTTATATATTCCGGCCGGTCGAGTTGACCAATTTTCTGTATAGGCAGGGAATTGTGTTTGGTTCTACAATCACTTAGGTTCTGGTAGTGATAATCATTGGGATTGGTCGCGCTATCAAGATGTATATGACGAGAAGGTGAATCTTTTCTCATGTATGTACTTGATAGGTAGAGAACGATGAGGTAGGTGCGAGTTCTTGAAACTCATACTTATGGTAAGTTTGTGACTCATAATAATTTTGTATTTTTTCGAACGTCTCAGCGAATGGATGCCTATGGTCTGTCTGGATAGTTCTTAAACTAATATTATTGTGGAAAGTTCCTGAACTCATAATGTGTGGTAAGTTGATGGATTGTACTAAGGTATAGTAATGCTAGACTGAAAATGAGTTGTTTTCAGTAGGCTTAGTATTGAAGGTGCTAGAGACGATTAAGTATTGTCGTAGTAAGACAATGAAGGAAGATGGAGATAGGATATTCCAAGTCATCTAGATATGCTAGATTTCGAACTTTATTGAACTCGTGCTGATATGTACTTTGAAAATGAAAGAATTGGTTCAACTTTTGGAATCAATAGAATTTTAAAAAAAAACTATTCTTGGTATTGGCTAGACAGAAATTAATTTAAAATATTCAAAATGAATTTTATATCATCTATGCATTCGATGCAAGGGTGGTAAAACGATGGAGTTGTTAATACCATTGAACCTGGTGTTGGATGTGATCTTAGGATCAACAACCCGCTATGGTATGATGTATAATGACGAAGTCACAAACTGACAAAGTCCTCAACGTACTGTAAAAAGTACGGTATCATGACGTCATAAAACGTTTTGATGTATTGCGAAAAGAATTTACATAAGTAGTCAATGTCAATTGAGTTGACTAGACGAATGTTTCACGTTGATATCCAATTTATTGGTATGGTCTAAGCTACTTGATTTAACTAGACAAATGGTATGTCATCGAGCTTTCTTTGAGAACTTGTGCCAAACCAAATTGTTTTGGTGCGAAATCTAATGATTTAGTCTGAGGAGAACATGGAAGAGGTAGTTACTTTATTTGTGATTGTAAACTGACCGATAAAGAAGGGCTTACGGCGAAATGATGTTTAACCTAGTAAGAGTTCATGGTCGATTTGACCCCTCAGCAAAAGTATGAAACGTTTTAAGAGGAAATTTTATATTCCTCGTTATTCCTTCTACTTCATGATTCTTGATAGGTTATGGGGGTTAGGAATGAGGGAAATATAAGAACTCCGTTGAAGAGAAGTTGAGAAGAAAGGTAGGCTAAAATTTCGAGGACGAAATTATGTGAAGAAGGGGTGAATGTGATGACCCGGGTAAGGGTGTGGTTTTAAGAAATTTCGAGGACGGAATTTTTATAAGTGGGGAAGAGTGTGACGACCCGGAAATTCGGGTTGTCCAGAATTTAAGTTTAAAGAATTAGTTATTAATAAAATGAACTTTTATTAATACTATTATGTGCTATGTGTTTATTAATCATTCTATAACCTAGGATTATTATAAATCGGGAGTATTCTGGCTACGAGCTAGTCTGAGCGAATAAGAATTTACAAGACAAAAATAAAATTTTTTCGGGAACAAAATATTTTTCAGAGAAAAAGACGAAATAGGCACTATTCACTCGACGAAACCCTAAGGGTTAGGGTTTGAATAACCTAGGCCGTTCTGAGAGTTCGGTATGTCGAAATGACATTCCGTTGAAGGATTTGACGATAATATATTGTGAAAAGTTAAGTAAGCCGATAAAAGTTTTTCTCGAAAAACGTGCAGAAATCGGACGAAATAAAAATGGCAAAAAGAATTGTTATATACTTTTCACTCGTTTAGCTACGTTAGGGTAAAACGTGAAGGAAAACGCTTAGCGTCGAAAAGTGTTTTTCAGTTTTTCGAATATCCGAAGAATACGTAAAAATTAGTCGGTAAAGGAAAGACGAAATATCCAAAAATATTTGGATTCCGGGAATCGTAGTTTTCGAACTGTCGGATGAAAACCGAAAGACGGAAGCGCGAAGCTTCCAAGGGAAGCTATGTGAATAGTAAGGAGGTGTAGTAAGGAGGTGGGAATAGTAAGGAGGTGTGAATAGTAAGGAGGTTAGGGGGCAAAATGACTAAAATACCCCTAGCTTTGGAAATCTATAAATAGTAAGCTTAAAATCATTTAAATGAGATTTTGAAAATCCTATAACATGAGAGAGAGAGAGAGAGAGAGTTCAGATGGGAGAAAGAAATGAGAAAGAAGAGGAAAAACTAGGCTGTGTACAAACTTTGTTCGACGGGAGAAGATTAAAGGAGAACGGTAATCCGAAAACTAATCTCTTATAAATTTTCTTTAAGTTTCGATGTTTAAAAACATAATTTAATGAAGATAATAAGTAAATGATGTTAGAAATGATTTCATATGATTGAAATCATGAGAAAACAAAGAAATAGGAATTTAAAGTTTACTAAATAAATTTCTTAAGGAATTATAAGTTTCGTAATGAATTTGAATGATCCGAGTGGATTATATAAATAACTAGGTTAAATAAGTAAGGAATAATGTTCTATAACATCAAATTCCAATAAAAAGTGGAATTGTAATCCAAAATTTTGATTAAAATGAAGAACGAACGAAGAACACGAAGAACACGCGAAGAACACGAAGAACGTTGTTGATGGACAAATTTAAAACCATCGTAGTGTAATTGCTGTTGATGGACAAGTTTAAAACCATCGCGTATAAGTTAGATGTGCATTGTTTGGTTAGAAACGGTATAAAGGTTCATGAAGAACGGATTAAAACTTAGCTATAACGAATTTATGGCAAAATTTCGTAAAAGACGAATGAGAATTAGAAAGTTAGTAAATGAACCCGAACGTGTAGGGTTTCATAAGAAAGTAATAGAATGTAGAAAACATGAGTCGTGGACTCAAAAACGAACGAGTTCCAAGTTCGAATGATTGAATTACGGACGAACAAACGAAGAGCGTTAAAAACGTTAAAATGAACGAAGGGTGAAGATCAAGCCAATCTAATGGCATGTTAATGGATTTGTAACGCAGTTACATATAGAAATGTATCAATACGTAAGATAAGGAAGAGAATGACTTTGGAATGACCTCGTCCCGAGTTATAACGAAGGAGTTATGAGATCGGGAAGTGAGCATCTCAAAGAATTTATTTAACACTTAGAAAAAATTTCTAGGGTTTTGTCTCGGCCCCACAGCGCCGGATAGACTTTGGGAATTGGCGCCGCAGTGCGAGCTCGGTCATAATCTTCTCGAGAGCGGCGCTAAAGCGCGAGAGATAACAAAGGACTTAGCACTACCATGATGCCGGCCGGGAAGAGAGAGAGAGAAGTAGGTCGGCGCCATGTACGAGAGGAAAGGAAGGGGACGCGATCTTGCTTGGCCGGTGCGAGGCAATGCCAGAAATGAGATATTAATGCTCAATTACTAGGGGATGTACAAGAAAGAAATATGAACATTTAGTTCACCTAAAATAACACTTAAGAAAATGACTTAAACCTTTATTAAAGGTTGAACGTAAAGATTAAAAGAGATTAAATAATAAAGAATATAATCACGAGTTACGTAACCGATGTCCGGGGACCGTAGTCGGGATGAACGAACGTGAGGAATTGTTATGGTTGTGATTCCTCAGAAGTTGAGTGACAAGGGTAATGAATAACATTTCGATGTTATATCATGATAATGAGAGATATGTGTGAAGCGTATAGACGCTATGAACACAACGTCGTTGCGATGAACGCTTGGTCTTAGCATATAATGATCGGTATGGCTTTGACACTAAGAACGAGTAATGAACATGGGGTTCATATAATTGATAATGAATGTATTAAATAGTATATGAATTATCAAGAAAGCCGTAATAAACGGTAATAGGATTAATGAAAGACGAATGTGATTCGTTAAAGAATGAATCCGGAGGGATGACATTTAGTTGTCAGAAAGCCGTAAGGAATAAGAAATTGACTTAATCGAACATTATAGTTTAATAGTTCGTATAAGTTAAGAGAAGTTAGGTTGTGGTACAATCGTAACCTTTGATGGTTGACATATGGGAGCTGGGCTAAACAATTCCTACAGAGAGCGAAGGTATATACAAAACTGGCAACCGATCTAACTCACTGTGATGGCAGTGTAGATGAGACAGGAACTTGTTTGTTGGTTGTTTGTGGGAAACCACTCAGAGTACCATATGGACTACTAGCAGAGACGCGATGTGTGCTGAGTCCTAGAGAAGTTATAAGAATAAGATAAGAATATAAATCATCCAAGATGATGAACGTTTTGAGTAAGACATCTCCGTATGTCATAAATCCGTAAATTGGTAAAAGAATTTAGTTACGTAAACTTATATTGCAAGAACGCGAACTCTAAGAAGTAAAGTTAAGTAAACCAATGCGTAAGTTCAATATATGACTAATTGATGTTTATGTTTTCTCCATATGTGTGATATAGGAATTGAAATGAGCAGATCAGCGTAAGCTGTAGCTGGGCGTAAAGCAAGTTTCCTAACTTCATTCATATTACATGAATGCTAGTTTCTTAAAATTCTCAGATGTTGTACTTGAGAAGTTCTGTCTACGTGCAAATGTGTGATATTTGTACAAGGTGTTAGAATGTATGAGGCCTTGATCCACAATTTGAACACTTCGGTGTTTCTATGATATGAATTGTTCTGTGATTGAGCTATTCAATACAAGTATGTTCTGTTTATACATGAACCGTTATTGTTAAGTTTGTGCTAGTGATTCTAGTCAGACAGGATGTGTATGAAAAAGGTAGAGGGATGAAAGTATTTCAAAGTGAAAATAATTGATGTTTTAAGATGATAGGAATCGAGACTATTCCAATTATTTAAGCTGCTTCATAACCTTTGTTCGGTTGTAGAAGTTCTAAAGAAATGTTTTAATTCTGAAGTTGTTTATTCAACTGTTATGACTTGCTGGGCAATTGAATGCTCACACTTGCTTTAAATGAAAAACAATTTTCAGCGAACAAGGTTAGAAGAACTTAAGGATCCCGTAAAGATCAAGCTGACGATATCCAGATGCAGTACCATTCAGAAGGTGAATGAGCAAGAAGATCAAGTGAAGACTTGTAATGTAGAAAGATAAAACTGAACTATAGACTAGTTTAATGAACTATTATGTATCCTTGGTGGCGGATAAAAGTCACTCTTGTAAGATGAATTAAATAATGTAATTATTATTATTTGTAATAAAAGAGGTCATAAGGTTCCAGAACCTGGGATTTGAGAGTGTATGTCATTATATTGCATTATATAATGATGTATGTTGGATGAATGATGTACTCGTGACGTACGAAATTCGGGTGTGAAGATAGACCGGATTTTAGAGCGTTACAACTTTTGTACTAAGTCTTATTATTATAAGGCGGTGGTATTTCTGATTTGGACATCTGGTGCTGTATTGCAATATAAGCGTTGGATTAAGCGCCAATATGCAACGAACAGAAACTTTTCTGCAATTCGCAAAAATTGCAGAACACAGCCAAAAATTTCCAATTAAATTATCATTACACAAATTTAATCATACCCACATGTTAAAGTTTGTTTAAAATCATTACCCAACATTTATAAAGTGATTTTAACCCATTAAAACACATAATCACAGAGTTTAAGTGTGACGCCCCCAAAATAGGTATACATCACCTATTCTGAGTTGTCAATACATGGTACAGAAACAACTACAACTTTATTATTACAACAAGAAAGCGTGAGTTTGAATACAAATATTATATTCTAGACAATATCTATACTCAAATAAATCCTCATCACATTTATTGATACATTATTTTACAAAATGGTGAGGACTACTAAACAATCCTTTCTAAAACCTTCATTCCATACCCGAGCTTGTACTCGCTATATTCTCGCCTCCACGAAAAATGGAACAAAAAGGAAAAGGGTGAGCTCAACTAGCTCAATAAAGAATATTATGACTAAGATAATATACAACAAATTATCGTTAGTCTTCAACAGGGAAAAATATAATAGAATACAATAGACAACAAATTTTAAATCAATATTCGCAATGAAATAATAATTCATTAGAAGAGTTAAGTAGAGAATGCAAACTACTATCTTCTATGTATGAATTTAAAAGTTCATCGCTCTATCTTTTATCCTGTAACATCAATCAATATACATCTAGAATCAAATATTCATCTTTTGCACTACTACAGCCAAAGATATTCATCGATTGGTCATGTTCATTTAAACACTGTTCATCTTTGCACTACGGGCCAAAGATATTCTTCGTAAATCATTCATTTTTGCACTACAAGGCCAAAGATATTCTTAAGAAATCATTCATCTTTGCACTACAGGCCAAAGATATTCCATAATATCATCATTTAAGACTGAGGATGATGAAAAATATTTTTTAAAGAAACGAATCCAGTGAAACAAAATGACAAGGATTAAGGATTAAGGATTCGTACTTAGTTTTATCCACGTCCAAAAATACCTCAAAAATAATCATAGTGGTGTAAAATTCAAGAATGATCAAAACATGGATACAATCAGAGTTAGTATCCAGAATAGATGTTTGACGAAAAGAAGAAATTTTATTTTCTGAATTGAATAGTACCGAGTATATCGTGAATAGTGTCAGATATCGTGAATAGTCCGATATCGTGAATAGTAACTCCGACACCAAAAGATAGAAATTCCACAAAAAACATCTTCACGCTTCATGAATAGTACTCATGAATAGTAACTCGTGAATAGTAACTCATGAATAGTAACTCGTGAATAGTAACTCATGAATAGTAACCCATGAATAGTAACCCCGACATGAAAAAGTTCCAAATTTGATAAAAACTTCAGATCAACATTTCAAAGATAATGATATTGAAGAAATAATATCATTACGAAAAAATAATATCCCTTACCTCGAAAGATCAAGACTTTAGCTAGAATAAGGGTATAGTCTTTGAAGGAACTTGCACACCGTCTAGCAATACTCAAAGTATACTCAAAATACTCACAAGAATACGCCGATAATATAGAGAGAAAACTTGATTTACGGTGTGATTTTCAATTCTAACCTAAGCACCCTATTTATAGGAAATTGCTTAGAACACCAAAGCGTAAAATTTAATAAATTAATATATATATATATATATATCAAATTCATACGCCAACCTTAGAATTCAGATCCTAGCATTTCCCACATGCCACCTTCTAGAAAAGTAGAAAAAAATAAAATAAATAATTAAAACTTTCAAAAAATCAATTATTTGAGACTTGAACTTCAATAATTCATAATAAATAGCCCTTTCATCAGAAAATTCGAATCTCGCGTGTTTTTATAGGAAATTCAATTCTCTACAACTTTGCAGAAGAAAGGTTTTCCAAATTCCAAATGGAAATTGACCGAAATCCACAAACGGTCGATTTTACAGGCTATAATCAAATTTCAGTCAATAAATGGGGTCCACCGACATGTTTAACATGTTTTAAACATTTATTGCAACAAAAATACTCTTCCTCCTCGTATACTCATATATCCCACATTCGTTGTAAAAATATCACCATTAATATATTATTAAAATAATATATTTAAATGAATTATTTTATCGAGAAAAAGATAAAATTTCAATTTTCAACAATTGTCACTATAAAATTTTCTCCATCTATATCCACATAAAATCAATATTTTTCTCATCATATGAATCAATAATTAATTATTCATAAATAATATTACTGTAATCACAATATTGATAAACGTGCGGTTCTCAGAAAGAGGGGCTTTCAATAAGAATTTCTTCATCTTGGTAGCGCAATTAGGTGACCAAACCTCTCCTTGTAGCCAGAACTTTCTAGACATTGCCAATAATGTTATCTAATAATATTATTCAGATAATATGAATTATTGCTTCGATAATGAAAAATACCGTGTAATGACAATTATTGAAACAACGAAGAATATAAAATATCAACACACGACAATTATTAACTCAATAAAAATCGAATGAGAATTAATCGTAACCATTATTGAGTAGTGCCTTCTTCACGTAAGAATCAATAATTGGTGCAATATCGGTATAATTGCTTTCAACAACGCGTATTAGTGTGTTTTAACCAACCGGGTATTCCAACAAAGATGATGCTTGAATAACAACTACTAGTTATTTAAAAACAACTTATATTTGTCGTTTTCTTCATCCAATCGCTTTAGTTATGGGGCCCACACATGGTCATTTTGCGCCATCGCACGAATATTCCCAAGCGATTTGAATATTCCACGACCAAACGAATATTCCCCAACGATAATGAATATTTTATAACCACTTGCTTATTTTGAAATATTTGCGTATTTAACCCTTAACTATCCACATTAATCAAATCAACCCTTACTATTTCAAAATAATAAATAAAGGAAATTCCTTTTTATTTAAAAATTTTGGGGTCTTACAACCTCCCCTCCTTATGAAATTTCGTCCTCGAAATTGACGTACGTACCTGGTGTTTCGAAAAGGTGAGGATACCTCGCTTTCATTTCCGTTTCCAATTCCCAGGTCATTTCCTCTATAGCATGATTCCTCCACAAAACTTTAACTTGTGGTATGACCTTTGCACATAGGACATACTCCTTCCTATCCAAGATCTTGACAGGTACCTCCTCATACGTTAAGTCTTCGGCTATCTCGTCCGGTTCTAACTCAATAACGTGGTTTTAGTCTTTCACATATTTACGAAGTACAGATATGTGAAACACATTATGAACACGAGACATACTCGGAGGTAACGCAAGTCTATAGGCTACATTTCCTACTCGGTCAAGAATTTGAAATGGACCAATAAATCGTGGATTGAGCTTTCCTCTCTTCCCAAATCTTGTAACTCCCTTCCATGGAGCAACTCGCAACAATACATGATCCCCTACATTAAATTCCACGTCCTTTCGATGAAGATCCGCATAACTCTTTTGTCGATCTTGTGCCGTTTGTATCGTTGTTGAATCATTTGGATCTTTCGGTGAGTCATATCGTATTAACTTCGGGTCCCAACAATGTTGCTTCACCCACCTCATCCCAACATATCGAGAAACGACATTTTCGTCCATATAATGCTTGAATGGAGCCACACACCTATACTTGCTCGATAAGCATTGTTGTAGGAGAATTCCACCAATGGTAGATACTTATCCCAACTACCCTTGAAGTCTAGGACACAGAGTCTTAATAGATCTTCAAGAGTTTGAATAGTCCTCTCTGATTGTCCGTCCGTTTGGGGATGGTATGCCGAACTAAATCGCAAATCCGTGCCCATAGCTTTTTGCAAGCTAACCCAAAATCTTGAATTGAATCTTGGGTCACGATCCGAAACTATGGATACTGGCATGCCATGCAACCTCACAATCTCATTCACGTACATACTAGCAAGACGTTCAAGGGAATAAGTCTCCGATCGGCAAGAAATGAAAAGGAGACTTGGTTAATCTATCAACAATAACCCAAATAGCATTGATGCCTTGAGAAACCGTAGGAAGACCCGTAACGAAATCCATAGTAATGTGTTCCCACTTCCATTCCGGAATCTCAAGTGGTTGCAACGGACCCTTAGGTACAAGATGCTCCGCCTTTACACGCTGGCAAGTTAAACACATCGAGATAAACTTTGCAATCTCTCTCTTCATATTGTTCCACCAAAATGTATGTCGAAGATCACGATACATTTTAGTACTTCCAGGATGGATTGCAAATGGCGTATTGTGTGCCTCCATCATAATCTTGTACTTCAAATCAGAGTCGTTAGGAACACAAAGTCTAGAGTGGACTCGAAGTATTCCTTCTTCATCAATTCTCGCTTCCGGAATAGCTCCTTCTTGTACTTTCTTCTTCATACGCATCAGTTCCGGGTCGGTGGCTTGAGCAACCTTAACTTTTTCTATTAAAGTTGGCTCTATCATTATACTTGACATCATCGCTTTTCGTTCGCATATGATCTTTACTACTCAATGCGTCGCCTACCACGCTCGCTTTACCGGGATGGTATTGAATAGTGTGGTCGTAGTCTTTCAATAGCTCGAGCCAACGTCGTCGCCTTGCGCATGTTGAGTTCTTTTTGAGTGAAGAAATATTTAAGGCTTTTATGGTGCGAATATATGTCCACTTTCTCCCCATATAGATAGTGCCTCCATATTTTTTAGCTTGAAAACGATGCGCTAACTCTAGATCATGAGTAGGATAATTCCTCTCATACTCTTTAAGTTGTCATGAGGCATAGGCTATGACTTTCCCACATTGCATGAGAACACATCCTAACCCTTTGCACGAAGCATCATTTGTAGATAACAAATCCATCCGAACCGGATGGTATTGTTAGAACAAAAGAAATAAGTCTCCTCTTAAGCTCTTGGAAACTTTTCTCGCATTCTTCGCTCCAAATGAATTTTGTATCCTTCCGAGTTAGTTGAGTTAATGGAGTAGCGATTCGAGAAAACCCTTCCACGAATCTCCGATAATAACCCGGCTAAGCCCAAAAGCTACGTACTTGATCCACCGAGCTTGGTTGCTCCCAACTTTGTATTGCTTCAATCTTCACGGATCAACAGATACTCCATGTTTCGACACCATGTGCCCAAGGAATGCTACTTCCTCAAGCCGAACTCGCATTTCTTCAATTTGGCATATAGTTGGTTTTCACGAAGCCTTTGGAGTACCGACTTCAAATGGTGCTCATGATCTTCACACTTTTGGAATATATAAGGATGTCATCAATAAAGACAACAACGAATTGATCCAAATATTCCTTGAATACTCGGTTCATCATATCCATGAAAGCCCGGGAGCATTAGTTAGTCCGAAAGACATGACTAAGAATTCATAATGCCCATACCGGGAGTTCGAAGGCGTCTTTGGAATATCCTCGATTCTAATCTTCAAATTTGATGATATCCGAGCGAAGATCGATTTTTGAAAAGAATTGTGCCCCTTAGAATCTGGTCAAACAAGTCATCAATACGAGGTAGAGGATACCTATTCTTGATGGTGACATGGTTCAATTCCCGATAGTCAATACAAAGTTGCATACTCCCGTCTTTCTTCTTTACAAATAAAAGCAGAGCACCCCAAGGAGATGTACTAGGGACGAATGAAACCGATGTCCAACAATTCCTGTAGTTGGACCTTTAACTCTGAAGTTCAATAGAGCCATTCGATATGGGGTTTTAGAAATGGGCTTTGTACTCAGTTCAAGATCAATAAAGAATTCAACTTCACGTTACGGGGTGGCAAGGGAAGTTCTTGAAATCGTCGGAAAGTCAATAACAACAGGAATATTATTCAAATTTGACGTGTCTTTATTCAAATCCATAACATGGGCTAAGAAAGCTTGACATCCGCTTTTTATAAACGAATAGCTTTATGATTAGATATGACGGTGATCGATTTTAATGGTTTAGTTGCTTGAATTGCATACAAAAGTTGGTTAGGAATATGAAAACTAACAACCTTACGAAAACAATCAATTTTGGCATGATGAGTAGTTAACCAATCAATCCCTAAAATCACATCAAAAGCAAGTATCTTTAAAGAGATAAGGTCAGCGTGTAAGGTAATGGTGCCAACTTGAATCAAACAAGATTTATAAGCGATTGGATGTGATGAAAGTTTCTCTAACGGAGTTTCCACAGATAGGTCAAAGTCTAATTTCTCCGAGTCAAGTTTAAACGTTGAGCACATGCGGGAGAGATAAATGAATGGTAGCACCGGTATCAAGTAAGGTATAAACTTCGCAAGAATTTATAAATAGCTTACCCGTGATCACCTCGTTTGGGTTCCTCGCATTATGACCGGTCACAACAAACGCTCTTCCCGGAATCGTTGACTATGACTTTTACGGGATAGATCTTTTGAGTCACCGCCCCCGGTGAACTAGGTTTCGCCATCTTGTACAATCTCGGCGATATGTCCTTCCTTTCCATAATTATAGCATACCTTGAAGCTGTTGTGGGCGTTTGACCGATATGTCCCTCTTTTTCGCATTTGTAGCATATGAATGGGTGGTCGTTCTCCTCCTTAGAACCGATTCTTTGCTTCAAGACCTTGTCATCTTCACATGGTCGTTGTTAAATCTCCTCTTTTAAAATCTCCTCCTAACTCGCTTCTTCTATTTTCATGGCCATGATTACCACCAGAGTGGTTACCATTTTTTGTCAAATCTCATTTTTTCTCATGAGTTATCATTATTCATTGCTGATCGCTATCTCGATACGATCCTGGTTGTGGTCCCTCGGTTGACCGTACTCGTTATCTCGCTCTAATAATTGAGCCCATTTACAAACATCATCGAATAAAGAGAAAATTTATGAGAAATGAGATATCGACGTATGCCGGGTTTCAAACCTCTAAGAAACATCTGCGTCATCGTTCCTCATTCTCCACCAAATGAGGTGCAAACACTGGATAACTCTGCAAACTTTGCCTCGCATCGAGACACCGTCATGTTGTTTTGTTCCAATCGATGAACTCCACTTCCTTCATATATGACGAACACTTTAGGAAAGTATTTGTCATTAAATAGCTTCAAACGTCTCCCAAGACATGCTTGAGTGCGGGTGGATGGGTACGCTTCACAGACTCCCACCGATGATGCCTGCCTCGCCACGGAACATAAAGGTGGCGAATGGAACCTTCTGTTCCTCCGTGCATCACAAGACATCGAATATCTTGGTAATTTGTTTGACCCATGTTTCCGCCATGATCGGATCGGCTTTCCCTTAAATTACGGTGGTCCCAACTCTTTGAAGCGCTTGGTTGTGACAACCCATGAATTGCTATCATTTTTCCTCTGTATTTTGAACACGAGTTTCCCTCGTCGATTTTGCATGAAGCGCAAAAACTTCTAAACATCCCCTCGTTCATCATCTGCTTCAATGGTGTTGTTCACGGGAGGAACATTGCCGACTGTTGCACGTTCTCCTCGTTGGTGAGTACAGGCATCTCCACGGTCTCATTTCCATTGTTAATATTCTCGATCGACATTCTCAAACATGTCATAAAACAAAGGTTAATTAAGGAAATCAATATATCACATAATATCCCTATATATCTTGACCAACTAACAAATAAGCTTAGGTAGGACACACTAGCGAAGGATTTACTCGTCTCTCCCTCCTAGTTCTATTCCCCGATCTCCGCTTGGAGATCATATCCTAAGCTCGATACCAATTGTGACGCCCCAAAATAGGTATACATCACCTATTACGAGTTGTCAATACATGGTACGTAAACAACTACAACTTTATTATTACAACAAGTAAAAGCGTGAGTTTGAATACAAATATTATCTTCTAGACAATATCTATACTCAAATAAATCCTCATCACATTTATTGATACATTATTTTACAAAATGGTGAGGACTACTAAACAATCCTTTCTAAAACCTTCATTCCATACCCCCACTCAAGTTTTCGCTATATTCTCGCCCCACGAGAAAAATGGAACAAAAAGGAAAAGGGTGAGCTCAACTAGCTCAATAAAGAATATTATGACTAAGATAATATACAACAAATTATCGTTAGTCTTCAACAGGAAAAATATAATAGAATACAATAGACAACAAATTTTAAATCAATATTCGCATTGAAATAATAATTCATTAGAAGAGTTAAGTAGAGAATGCAAACTACTATCTTCTATGTATGAATTTAAAAGTTCATCGCTCATCTTTTTATCCTGTAACATCAATCAATATACATCTGGAATCAAATATTCATCTTTGCACTACTGGGCCAAAGATATTCATCGATTGGTCATGTTCATTTTAAACACTGTTCATCTTTGCACTACTACGGCCAAAGATATTCTTCAGAAATCATTCATCTTTGCACTCTGTGCCAAAGATATTCTTAAGAAATCATTCATCTTTGCACTTTTCTGGGCCAAAGATATTCCATAATATCATCATTTAAGACCGAGGATGATGAAAAATATTTTTTTTAAAGAAACGAATCCGGTGAAACAAAATGACAAGGATTAAGGATTAAGGATTCGTACTTGGTTTTATCCACGTCCAAAATACCTTAAAAATAATCATAGTGGTGTAAAATTCAAGAATAATCAAAACATGGATACAATCGAGTTAGTATCCGAATAGATGTTTCGACGAAAAGAAGAAATTTTATTTTTCGATTGAATAGTACCAGTATCACGTGAATAGTGTCGTATCGTGAATAGTGCAAATATCGTGAATAATAACTCGACACCAAAAGATAGAAATTCCACAAAAACATCTTCACGCTTCATGAATAGTACTCGTGAATAGTAACTCGTGAATAGTAACTCATGAATAGTAACTTCGTGAATAGTAACTCATGAATAGTAACCCATGAATAGTAACCCCGACATGAAAAAGTTCCAAATTTGATAAAACTTGGATCAACATTTCAAAGATAATGATATTGAAGAAATAATATCATTACGAAAAAAAATAATATCCCTTACCTCGAAAGATCGGTACTTTAGCTAGAATAGGGTATAGTCTTTGAAGGAACTTGCAAATCTAGCAATACTCAAAGTATACTCAAAATACTCACAAGAATACGCTCGATAATATAGAGAGAAAACTTGAGTTTACGGTGTGATTTTCAATTCTAACCTAAGCACCCTATTTATAGGAAATTGCTTAGAACACCAAAGCAGAAAATTTAATAAATTAGTATATATATATATATATATATATATCAAATTCATACGCCAACCTTAGAATTCAGATCCTAGCATTTCCCACATGCCACCTTCTAGAAAAGTAAGAAAAAAAACGTTTGTCATAAAATAAATAATTAAAACTTTCAAAAAAATCAATTATTTGAGCTTGAACTTCAATAATTCATAATAAATAGCCCTTTCATCAGAAAATTCGATTCTCATGAGAGTTTTGTAGGAAATTCAATTCTCTACAACTTTGCAGAAGAAAGTTTTTCCAAATTCCAAATGTAAATTGACCGAAATCCACAAACGGTCGATTTTTTACATTTATAATCAAATTTCGATCAATAAATGGGGTCCACCGACATGTTTAACATGTTTTAAACATTTATTGCAACAAAAATACTCTTCCTCCTTGTATACTCATATATCCCACATTCGCTTGTAAAAATATCACCAGTTAATATATTATTAAAATAATATATTTAAATGAATTATTTTATCAGAAAAAGATAAAATTTCAATTTTCAACAATTGTCACTATAAAAATTTTCTCCATCTATATCCACATAAAATCAATATTTTTCTCATCATATGAATCAATAATTAATTATTCATAAATAATATTACAGAATCACAATATTGACAACAATGAGGCGGTTCAGGAAAGAGGGGCTTTCAATAAGAATTTCTTCTTCTTGGTAGCGCAATTAGGTGACCAAACCTCTCCTTAGACAGAACTTTCTAGACATTGCCAATAATGTTATCTAATAATATTATTCAGATAATATGAATTATTGCTTCGATAATGAAAAATACTGTGTAATGACAATTATTGAAACAACAGCAATATAAAATATCAACACGTGAATTATTAACTCAATAAAATCTTTGAAAGTAATTATTTGTAACCATTATTGAGTAGTGCCTTCTTCACGTAAGAATCAATAATTGGTGCAATACTGGTGTAATCTTTCAACAACGCAGCGTATTAGTGTGTTTTTAACCACGGGTATTCCAACAAGATATAACTTAATAAATAACTACGTAGTTATTTAAAAACAACTTATATTTGTGCGTTTTCTTCATCCAATCGCTTTCCGTTATGGGGCACACACATGCGCTGTAGTAATACGAATATTCCACGACGAAGCATTGAATATTCCACGACCAAACGAATATTCCCAAGCGATAATGAATATTTTATAACCACTTGCTTATTTTGAAATATTTGTGTATTTAACCCTTAACTATCCACATTAATCAAATCAACCCTTACTATTTCAAAATAATAAATAAAGGAAATTCCTTTTTATTTAAAAATTTTGGGGTCTTACATTAAGCATGCAATTTCACTGACTTTGATGTTCTTGAAGGTTTTGAAAATAAAACATGAAAATTGTCACTACGAATTCGTTATAACACCGAATCCGTTTATTTAAACTTTGGTCTCTTCGTATCAACATGCATAATAACATACGAATGAAAAATTTAGGGATAATATACGATCAACGCATTAAATACCACTTATAGGGCTATAAGGCCAAAACCTAAACTCTGTAATTTTGAAAAACATATACGACATGTATTTTAATGAAACAGATGATATGGTTAGTGAAATATATATAATTAAATACAATGTAGTAATATTTACCACATATACAACACATAATCCACACCCTTTATAAACACAGAGACTTTACTGAAAACTGTGAAAGTTATTTTGTAAAACTCAAACAACGTAAAATAGAAATTCGGAAGGAGGAGATTACCCTGTAAAGTATAAATTAGTAGATGATCAATGATGATCCTTTTACAGGTATTTGATTGATTGCACACTCACAATCTTTTCTCAATCTAAATTCTTTTCTCTCTATTAAGCTTTCTAGACTTAGGCAAATTAATGAAAAACTAAAGAGAAGACGTATAATAATTAAGCCAACTTACGCGTATAATGGTCAGTTACTCCAATAGTGGGTAACTTCTTCCAACTCCCCATAGTTCCTTATTTAGCTAGCAAGAATAGATTTTAAAACTCCTTTAATTTAATAAAGCTTTATCATATAGTTTAATAATTGTCACACTCCTTCATAAAATAAATCAATATCTTATTTAATTTATTTTAAATAAAATATAATAATTTCTAATAAATTCACATAGTCACATAAATAATTTTCTCATTAATAAATAATGTCAAATTATTAACTCTCTAATTAATAATTAAATTAATTAAATAACATCATGCTTAATTAAATATTTCATTTAATTCAATAAGTTCACATAATTACATATTTAAATAATAATTATTCTCTACATTAATTTAATAAATGTAACACATAATTAAATTAATCTACAATAATTGCATCAATTAATTATTTAATCCAATAATTAAATTATCGAAAAATATTTATTTAATTCAATAAATATTAAAATAAATTTGCAAAAATCTCATTCGTCACATCTTTCCCCCCTTAAAAGGATTTTGTCCCCATAATCACGACTCAATAAATTCGCCCCGTTATATTCTCCCCCCCCTTACAAAGATTCTGTCCCTAGAATTGCTTACACATAATTAAGTAATTAAATGAGGGTAATTCTTCATCATATTCTCTTCGAGTTCTCACGTAGCTTCTTTAGCATTGTGGTTCCTCCAAAGTACCTTAACAGAAGGTATAACTTTATTTCTGAGAACTTGTTCTTTTAAGTCAACAATTTGGACAGGAATTTCTTCGTAAGATAAGTCTTTCTCAAAATATAGGGGTTCGTATTCAATTACATACTTGTAATTGGCTTTGTAGGGTCGTAATATAGAAACGTGGAAAATGTTGTGGACATTCTCGAGTGCTGGAGGTAAGGCTACCTCGTACGCAACTTCTCCGATTCTTCTCAGTACTTCAAAGGGTCCAATGAATCTTGGGCTCAATTTTCCTTTTTTTCTGAACCTGATCTTCCCCTTCCATAGAGAGACCTTCAAGAAAACATAACTACTTGATCCAAACTCGATATTTTTACGATGTGGATCAGCGTATTTCTTCTGTCGATCTTGAACCGCTACCAGTCGTGCTCGGATCACTTTGACTATTTCTGCCGTCTGTTGTACCAATTCTGGCCCTAGCAATTGTCTTTCACCAACTTCATCCCAGTAAAGCGAATTTCTGCACTTTCTGTCGTATAACGCTTCGTAAGGTGGCATGCCAATACTAGCGTGGCAACTATTGTTGTAGCCGAACTCTACTAACGGTAGGTGATCATCCCAATTTCCTTTGAAGTCCATCACACATGCTCTTAGCATATCCTCTAACGTTTGAATTATTCGTTCGCTCTGTCCGTCTGTTTGAGGGTGATAAGTTGTACTCATTCGCAATTGCGTACCCATGCATTCCTGAAGACGTTTCCAGAAATTTGATGTGAAGCGCCGATCTCTATCTGAAACAATTGATACCAGCACTCTGTGCCTCGAAACAATCTCTTTCACATATAACCTTGCCAACTGATCTAAGTTGAATATTATTTTGATTGGAATGAAGTGTGCAGATTTTGTCAGTCGGTCAACGATAACCCATACTGCGTCGTAGCCTTTCTGAGTCGTCGGAAGGCCAACCACGAAGTCCATTGTAATATGTTTCCATTTCCATTCAGGGTTCTCTAACGGTTGTAGCAATCCACTTGGTCTCTGATGTTCCGCTTTCACTTTCTAACAGGTCAGACACTTGGCAACACATTCTGCAACATCACGTTTCAAATTCGGCCACCAGAAATGTTATCGAAGATCTTGATACATCTTGGTACTACCAGGGTGAATCGAATATCGTGAACAATGAGCCTCGCTCAAAATTTCTTCCTTAATCTCTTGTACTGGCGGTACCCAAATTCTACTCTCAAATCTCAGTATTCCTTCCTTATCCATCTTAAATCTTGGTTTAGTTCCTTCAGATATCTTCTTTGTCACCTTTTTACATTCTTCATCCTGAAGCTGAGCCTCTTTAACTATACCTAGTAGGGTGGTACCAGATTGTATCTGAAATAGCTTCTCATCAATTTCTATAGGGTACTTCACCTCTAACTCAAGTTTCTCAATTTCTGAAATTAGCTCCTCCTGAGCAGTTAACATCATCAATTTCTCACGACCCTTTCTACTTAAGGCGTCGACAACTACATTTGCTTTACCCAGATGGTATAAAATCTCACAGTCGTAATCTTTAATTAATTCCAACCATCTTCTTTTACGCATATTCAAATCCTTATGTGTAAAAATATATTTCAGACTCTTGTGGTCCGTATATATTTCACACTACACCCCGTATAGATAGTGCCTCCAAATTTTCAAAGCAAAAACAACTGCAGCTAACTCCAAGTCGTGGGTCGGATATCCCTTCTCGTAATCTTTCAATTGTCGTGATGCATACGCAATGACTTTGCCATTTTGCATCAGCACACAACCAAGTCCTTTATGCGACGCATCACTAAAAATAATAAAATTTCCTGTATCGTCCGTAAGAGATAACACGGGTGCCGTACTCAACCTCTTCTTCAATTCTTGAAAACTTTCCTCACACTTATCCCGCCGTCAAACAAATTTCATGACTTTTTCGAGTTAAATTCGTTAATCTGGAGTTGCGATCTGGGAAAAGTCTTGTATGAACCTTCTATAATATCCCGCCAATCCAAGAAAACTTCTTACTTCCGACGGTGTTCTCGGCTGATCCCAGTTAATCACGGCTTCTACTTTGGATGGATCTACCGAAATTCCATTTTTATCGATTACGTGACCAAGAAATTGAACTCGTTCAATCCAAAATTCGCATTTTGAAAACTTAGCATACATCTTTTCCCTTCTCAATACTTCCAATGTTAATCTCAAATGCTCTTCGTGTTCTTCTTTGGTTTTCGAATATACCAAAATATCGTCTATGAATACCACTACGAACTTGTCCAAAAACGGCTTGAACACACCATTCATTAGTCCCATAAAGGCTGCAGGAGCATTCGTTAGACCAAACAACATTACTAACAATTCGTAGTGACCGTATCGCGTTCTAAACGCTGTCTTTGGTACATCCTCTGGCCTCACCTTCAGTTGATGATAACCGCTTCTCAAGTCTATCTTGGAAAAGTATCTCGTTCCCTTCAATTGATCAAACAGTTTGTCGATCCTCGGTAATGGATATCTGTTCTTATTCGTGACCTTATTCAGTTCTCTGTAGTCAATGCAAAGTCGCATCGATCCAACATTCTTTTTCACAAACAACACCGGCGCTCCCCACGGCGATACGCTCGGTTGAATGTACTTCTTGTCCAATAATTCTTGTAGTTGTACCATTAATTCCTTCATCTCTACTAGTGCCATTCGTTATGGTGCCTTCGATATTAGAGCAGTTCTGGGCGCCAAATCGATTACAAAATCTAACTCTCTATCTGGTGGAAGTCCTGGTAAATCGTCTAGAAATACATCGACGAAGTCCCTCACAATCGATATTTCTTCTACCTTCAGATTCTCTTTTTCGACCGTCGACTATGTAAGCTAAGTATCCTACACAGCCTTGTCTTAACAACTTCCTGGCCTGCATCATCGCCGACAACTCGCTTCGTTAAAGCAAGCGACTTGCTACCATAAACACACAACCTTCGATTTTGAGTCATAAGGTTAATACACTTCTTTTGACAATCAATTACAGCCCCGTAATTGAATAACCAATCCATTCCCAAAATAACGTCGAATTCCCCAGGTCGAATAGGAATAAGATCGACGTTCATGATATTACCCTTAATATCCACTCTACACTTCTTATGTACGTACTTAACAGGGATTATTTCTCTATTCGTAATTTCTATGTTCATGGGGTAATCCAATTCATTCTTAGGCAATTCTAAATTCTTGGAAAAATCATCGAATATAAAGGAACAAGTAGCACCCGAATCAAATAAAACATAAGCATTAATTTTATTGATCGTAATGATACCTGACACCACATCACGGGATTGAACTGCATCTTGTACCGTCATGTTTGAAAGTTTGGGCGGTCGGTCGGTCGATTTGTTGCGGTTGGTCTGGTGATGGTTAAGGTATTTCCACTATTATTTCCCCGATTTCCTCCTGATCCTGACCCTCCTGATCCCTTCTTGGGACAGTCTCTTGCCAGATGGTCTTTCGAACCACAAGTAAAACAAGCACCCTTCTTTGGGTTTGGACAGTTAGGTGCTATATGGCCTTCCTGACCACAATTGTAGCACACTCTTTTTCCTTTCATACAAACTCCCAGATGGGCTTTCCCGCAAGTCGGGCATGCTTCAATTCTTTTCTTCGATTACCTTCACGATTCCCCAGATGATGAGTCATGTCGTTCCACCTTTTCTTCTGATTGAAATTTCCACCCCCTGTGCCACTTCCACTGGCCTTGTTATTAATTTCACCTTCACTCTTCTTCTTCTTCTGATCTTGATTGTACTTGGTCACCGCATCACTCCCACCTTCAGCGAGGATGGCCTTTTCTAAAACTCCAGTAAACGTGTTTAGCTGAAATATTGATACCTTGCTATACACCCAAGGCTTTAGTCCTTGTTCGAATCTTCTGGCTTTTCTTTCGTCCGTGTGTACTTGATACGGGGCGAACCTCGCTAACTCGTTGAATTTAGCCACGTAGTCAAGTACGCTCATGTTTCCCTGCTTCAGTTCCAGAAATTTAACTTCCATCTGATTCTGCGAACTAGTTGGGAAATACATTTCAAAAAACATCTCTTTAAATCTTTCCCACGTAATTACACCTTCACCTCCTCGTACTTTGTTTGCTTGCCACCAGTAGCTTGCTCTCTGACTTCAGTATAAACATTACAAAAGCGGTCTTCTGGTCTTCTCTAACCCTAGAAACGTCAAAAACCTTCTCCATTTCCATAACCCATGTTTGAGCCTCGATTGGGTTCGTGGAACCTTTGAACTCTGGCGGTCCCACTACCTTGAAGTCTTTGAACATTGTGTTTGGTGGATCTTGAGGTTGATTATTCATGGCTCCAGTCAGTAAGTTCACCAACTGCTGAACAGGATTAGCGTTGGCATTATTGTTATTATTGGTTGACTCTTCCTGAGCCGGTTGACGTTGTTGTCTTCTCCTTGGCGGCATTTTTTCTGTTAAATAAATGCTTATTAGAACTTTATTTATTTCTCTAAATAGTTAAGGCATTACTCAACAATTAAAATATCACTTAACACATCATCTCAAACAACTTGATATATTTGCATTCAAATCAAAGTTTTAACATTAAACGATAGCATAACTGCTATTTACATCAACTATCCTGGAATAAAGAATCCACAGGATTTAAAACATTCAAATATTATTTCGTTCATAAACACGCCGTAATTTACATCTAAAACTAATTAAGTTCTTCACATAATTAAATAAATCATATCCTTTTCGATTAAGGTATCGATTAGCCTTGCTACGCTCCTCTTCTAAGATGCGATGCATCGTCCTGCGATCCATCATGTACAATGGTAGTCTTTCGAACTGGATTGGGTATCTCAAAACTCGATCTTGAGTCTCATTCATTGCCTTGTTAAGTGTAGAGTACGTTTCCCCAATCTTCGCTTTCTTTGCATGAATATCATCCTCTGTACGATCAGCTCGACGTGATTCTCTTACCCAGCCTTCCTCTGCTATTTTTAGTCTTTCGGAGGTTTCCTTCAGTTCCTTCTTCAGTTTCTCTATCTCCTCGGTCTTATCTTCGGTTTGACCCTTCTCATGGACCAAATCCCATTCTAAATTTCCCAATCAAGAGTGAAGAGTCGAAATCTCACTCTCCTTCTGCTCTAGAGTAATATCCTGAATAACCGCTCACTCAGTCAAATCTTGGACCTTGTCTCGTAACTCCACGTTACGGTCGTATAACGTGTCATATATCTCAGCATCAACGGTGTACCGTGGTAACTCCTCTTCTTCCTCTTCGTCTTCCTCTTCCTCAACAAATTCCTCCTCAGGATCAGTCTCGAGCTCATGCTCCTGACCAACAACGGTGATCAATGGAGATGACTCCCTCTGCATCACATTTGCCCCTAAACGACATGAATGTCTCGGGACTCCTCCATGCTTCGGTACTATAGGTACTGGGGTTCTACCTCCCAAACTTGACTAGCTTCTCCAACATTTGACATCCTGACAACAAAATTTTAAGTTTTAGTTACTAAGTCGTATCATCTAACGATACTTTAACACATAAACACATAAGGTCTTTTATTATCTTCAATGAACTACATAAATTCATTTCTTAAAACTCGATAAGAGTTTTCCATCACTATCTTCTTTCTATAAGGCTACTACCTAAGGTTGTTCCCCACCTAAGGTTCATAACCCTCGCTTTGATACTAATTCAGGACACCCCAAATTCGGGTACTTCGCGTTTCCCTTTGAATTTGGTGTTCATCAGACAAATATCATCTATCTATCTACCCATAATAAATGCAAACCATGCAATAGATAGAAATAAAATCTTCCGACACCCCAAATCCGTATTTCGATTCCACGGATCCGTGTTCATCAGACAAATATCATCTATCTATCTACCCATAATAAATGCAAACCATGCAATAGATAGAATAAAAATCTTCCCTTAAGGGTTACAACATCCAAATAATAATAATACAATCCCAAAGTTAAACTAACCTTAAACATCCGTATGGAATCATAAACAAATAAGTCTTAAATAACATCATTAACTCAAGTCTTAAACATAAATACATCATCTAATAAAATAACAAGTCTTCATCACTTGCTAACTTTGCCCTCGCCTTTACTAGTGGAAGGTTCATCGGTTCTTTTCGTTTTAATCGCAATGTTATTATTAAGCAAGAGTGAGCACTATTGCCCACAAGTATAATAATGAAATAACAAAAGATAATAACATGTGAGTAAATCAAAAACATCTGAATGAAAGCTCAACTTTTGAATCAAGAATGAATAACAAGAATCAAAAGAATTTTGAGGGTCATAAGACCTTGAACTATGTCCTAGGTTATCAAGGGTTATACTTGAAACCTTTAACAAATCATAAGACTATGGACCTTTCTACTCGCATTTAGGGGATCAACCCTTAGTACACTACATCGCGCACAATATCTTAACGCTAACGCATAAGTAAATCCTTTTATGTGGTTGTTCATCTGGGTTTGACATTCGAATCCGCACTCAAAGGAAGTTTGGTTTCGATAATTCAATAAGGGTTCTCAAATTTAGAACGCTCATCAACTAAGGACTAGTTGAATCAATAAAGTTCACTAGTCTAATAAGGTTCAACAATAATGATATTCAATTCAATAATAATCTCAAGAAGTATACAATAGAACAATTATTGTATAATCGAATCATGCTTTGAAAAGATAATAAATCTTTAATATAACATTTGAACTTGAATAATAGTAATGATAATTTACTCGAGGTAAATAATAAACTTGAACAATAATGACAAGTAGGTTAGAAACTCTGCTCGTGCGTGAAGCTAAACGATTACTACTTTCGCTCACCACAAATCCTACACACATACCATATGTATTCATTTATATTCATTAGTTACATTTTCACTTAATTATTTAATATAAACTCCACTTTATTTAACAAATCATTACCTTCTAATTTAATTACTTAATTAAATTAGAATATTTTCATTCTCTTACTATTATTACACTTTAATAAATTATTTCATAATAATTTCCATCTAATATTTATTTTATTCCATAAATATCTCAATTAAAATATTTACTTTATTTTATAAATATTTTAATAATAATTTTCATCTAATATTTATTTTATTCCATAAATATCTCAATTAAAATATTTAATTTATTTTATAAATATTTTAATAATAATTTTCATCTAATATTTATTTTATTCCATAATATCTCAATTAAAATATTTAATTTATTTTATAAATATTTTAATAATAATTTTCATCTAATATTTATTTTATTCCATAAATATCTCAATTAAAATATTTAATTTATTTTATAAATATTTTAATAATAATTTTCATCAAATATTTATTTTATTCCATAAATATCTCAATTAAAATATTTAATTTATTTTATAAATATTTTAATAATAATTTTCATCAAATATTTATTTTATTCCATAAATATCTCAATTAAAATATTTAATTTATTTTATAAATATTTTAATAATAATTTTCATCAAATATTTATTTTTATTTTTTTTTTTTTTTTATTATTTTTTTTTATTATTTTTTTTTTTTTCGACTAATTTGTAATTTGGGTAATTTAGTTTTGTAACGCTCACGGGAGGGGTTACCTGTGCTCATTTTTTTCTCATAGTTTCATAGCTCTCAGATTCATGAACATAACAAAGGCCAAATTAGGCCAAAAATCAATCACATGTAAAATTATACACTTAATATGGCCATAACTTCTAATTAGTTATTTTTATACCTAATTTAGACTTACCCAATCATTGTAATACATATATAATCATTACTTAACCCATCTAGCATGATTTTTAACAAGTTACAACACATAATTTGCAAAATCAACACATTTATTTTCCAATCGTTTTGATGTTCTCAAGGTTTTGAAAATAAAACATGAAAATTATCACTACGGATTCAAGTTATAACAATCGAATCCATTTATTTAAACTTTGGTCTCTTCAGATCAACATGCATAACAACATACTAATGTAAAATTTAGGATAATATACGCTCAATACATGAAATATCACGATAAGGCCATATGGCCAAAACCCAAACTCAGAAATTTTGAAATAAGCAAGTCATCATTTACTAAAACTTATGATATGGAATTATATAAAATATATATAAAACATGTTATGCTAATCAAATTATTACATATATTCCTAACTCAATTTCCCAATTTATGTAAAAATTCCACATAACTTGATTGAAAGCCATTTTCATAAAACTTAAACAACGAATTTTAAAAATTTGGGAAGGAGGAGATTACCCCCCGAGTGTAAGGTATAGATTAGAAGGAATAATTCTTCTCAACTCTTCTTCAATCAAAATTCTCTCTCAACACTTCTCAATCTCTCTCAAAAACTCTCTGCTTTCTACTTTTCTATACTTAGGAAAAATGAAGAAAGAAAAGGAAGACGCTAATCAAATAAAGAATCGACGACACCGAGTGGTCGCTAACCCAATAATGGGTAATCGCCTCCAACTCCCCATAAGGCCTTGTTTGGCTAGCAAAATAGATTTAAAACCATTTAATTTAATAACTTTTTATCATATAGTTTAATTAATGTCACACTCTTCATAAAATAAATCAATATCTTATTTATTTTAAATAAAATATAATAATTTCTCATAAATTCACATAGTCACATAATTAATTTTCTCATTAATAAATAATGTCAAATTATTAACTCTCTAATTAATAATTAAATTAATTAAATAACATCATGCTTAACTAAATATTTCATTTAATTCGATAAGCTCACATAATTACATATTTGAATAATAATTATTCTCTACATTAATTTAATAAATGTAACACATATAATTAAATTAATCTACCACAATTGCATCAATTAATTATTAAATCTAATAATTAAATCATCGAAAAATATTTATTTAATTCAATAAATATTAAAATTAATTTACAAAAATCTCGCTCATTACATCTTTTCCCCTTAAAAGGATTCTCATCCCCGTAATCACGACTCAATAAATTCAACCCGCTACATTTCCCCCCTTACAAAGATTCTGTCCCCAGAATCGTTTACAAATAATTAAGTAAATAAATGAGGGTAGTTCTTCATCATATTCTCTTCGAGTTCCCACGTAGCTTCTTCAGCGTTGTGGTTCCTCCAAATTACCTTAATGTAAGGTATAACTTTATTTTCGAGAACTTGTTCTTTTTTCGACGATAATTGGACAGAATTTCTTCGTAAGATAAGTCTTTCTCAAAATGTAGGGGTTCAGATTCAATTACATGCTTGTAATCGGCTTTGCTTTAGGGTCGTGAATACGTAAACATGGAAGACGCTAGGACATTCTCGAGTGTCGGAGGTAAGGCTACTCAGACGCGACTTCTCGATTCTTCTTAGTACTTCAAAGGGTCCAATAAATCTTGGGCCCAATTTTCCTTTCTTTTAAACTCGATCTTCCCTTCCGTGGAGAGACCTTCAAGAAAACATAACTACCGATTCAAATTTTATATTTTTACGATGTGGATCAACATATTTCTTTCTATCGATCTTGAGCCGCTACCTACCGTGTTCTCGGATCACTTTGACTATTTTTCGCCATTCATTGCACTCAATTCGCCCTAGCAATTGTCTTTCACCAACTTCATCCCAAAGAAAAGTAGAGTTCTACACTTTTCGCCAGATAACGCTCAGTATATGGCATGCCTATACTAGCGTGGTAATCGTTGTTGAGTTTAACTCTACTAATGGTAGGTGATCATCCCAATTTCCTTTAAAGTCCATCACATGTCTTTTAGCATATCTTCTAATGTCTCAATCGCTCTCTCACCGTCTGTCATTCTGCTTTGAGGGTGGTAAGTCTATACTCATTCGCAATCATGCACTCCATGCATTCCTCGTAGACGTTTTAAATTTGACGTGAAGCGCGGATCCCTATCTCAAACAATTGATACCGAAACTCGTGCCTCAAACAATCTCTTTTACGATAGCCTCGCCTAACCGATCTAAGTTGAATCTTATTTTTATCAAAAGAAGTGTGCGGATTTCGTCACCAATAACGATAACCCATATCAAGATCGTAGCCTTTTCCGAGTCGTTTCAAGGCCAACCACGTAAGTCCATTGTAATATGTTCCCATTTCCATTCTGGGATCTCTAACGGTTGTAGTAATCCACCTTGCCTCGTTGATGTTCGCTTTCACTTTCTCGACAGTCGACACTTGGCAACACATTCTCGCAACATCACGCTTCAAATTTGGCCACCGTAAATGTTGTCGAAGATCTTGATACATCTTGGTACTACCAGGGTGAATCGAATATCGTGAACTATGAGCCTCGCTCAAAATATGTTACTTAATCTCTGTGACTGGTGGTACCCAAATTTTACTCTCAAATCTCAGTATTCCTTCCTTATCCATCTTAAATCTCGGTTCGATTCCTTCAGATATCTTCTTTGTCACCTTTTTCCATTCATCATCCTGAAGCTGAGCCTCCTTTACTTTATCTAGTAGAGTTGTACCAGATTGCATCTAAAATAGCTTCTCATCGATCTCCATAGGATACTTCACTTCCAATTCCAGTTTCTCCATTTCTGTAATTAGCTCCTCCCCGAGCAAATACCAACATCGCCAATTTCTCCCGACCCTTTCTACTTAAGGCGCCTAAGAACCACATTTGCTTTTACCCGGATGGTATAAAATCTCACAAATGTAGTCCTTAATTAACTCCAACCACCTTCTTCGACGACGATATTCAAATCTTTTCGCGTGAAAATATATTTCGCACTCTTATGTCCCAGATATATTTCACACTTTCTCCGTAGAGGTAGTGCCTCCAAATTTTCAAAGCAAAAACAATCGCAGCTTAACTCTAAGTCATGGGTAGGATATCCTTCTCGTAATCCTTCAATTGTCGTGGATGCATACGCAATGACTTTTGTCGCTTTTTGCATCAAAGACACAACCAAGTCCTTTACGCGACGCATCACTATAAACAACAAAAATTTCAGATCATCCTAAGAGATAACACAGGGCCAGACTCAACCTCTTCTTCAATTCTTGAAAACTTTCTCACACTTATCCGCCCAAACAAATTTCACAAATTTTTCGAGTTAAATTCGTTAATCTGAGTTGCGATATTGGAAAAGTCTTCAGATGAACCTTCTATAATATCCCGCCAATCCAAGAAAACTTCTTACTTCGACGGCCGCTTCTCTATTGATCCCGCTTAATCACGGCTTCTACTTTGATGGATCTACCAAATTCCATTTTTATCGATTACGTGACCAAGAAATTGTACTCGCCGATCCGTAATTCGCAGATTTCAAAAATTTAGCGCATACAACTTCTCCCTTCTCAATACTTCCAACGTTAACCTCAAATGTTCTTCGTGTTCTTCTTTGGTTTTTGAATATACCAAAATGTCATCTATAAATACCACTACTTAATTTGTCCAAAACGGCTTGAACACACCATTCATTAGTCCCATAAATGCCGCAGGAGAGCATTCGTAGACCAAACGACATTACTAAAAATTTAGATAGGATCAGATCGCGTTTTGAACGCCGTCTTTGAGACATCCTCCGCCTCACCTTCATTGATGATAACCGCTTCTCAAGTCTATCTTGAAAAGTATCTCGCTCCCTTCAATCGATCAAACAGATCATCGATCCTCAGAATGGATATCTGTTTTAATCGTAACCTTATTCATTCTCTCTCGTAGTCAATGCAAAGTCGCATCGATCCATCCTTCTTTTTCACAAACAACACCGGTGCTCCCCACTAATGATACGCCCTATTGAATGTACTTCTTGTCCAACAATTCTTGTAGTAGTTGTACCATTAATTCCTTCATCTCATCGGTGCCATTTGGTATGGTGCCTTCGATATCGAGCAGCCCCGCGCCAAATCGATTACTTAAATCTACCTCTCTATCCGTGGAAGTCCCGTAAATCGTCTCTGAAATACGTCGATGAAGTCCCTCACAAATCAGATTTCTTCTACCTTAGGATTCTCTTTTCGACTATCGACTATGTAAGTTTAAGTATCCTACACAAACCTTGTCTCAACAACTTCGGGCTCGCATCATCGCCGACAACTCACTTGTTTCAGCGATTTGCTACTATAAAATACAACCTTCGACGATTTGAGTCATAAGGTTAATACGCTTCTTTTGGCAATCAATTATGCCTCGTAATTGAATAACCACCCATTCCCAAAATAACGCCAAATTCTCCAAGTCTAATAGGATAAGATCTACGCTCATGATATTACCCTTAATATCCACTCTACAGCTTTTAAACACGCATTTTAACAGAATTATCTCTCTATTCGCAATTTCTATATTCATGGGATATTCCAACTCATCCATAAGCAAATCTAAACTATTAGCAAAGTCTTCGATATAAAGGAACAAGTAAAGCACCAATCAAATAAAATATAAGCATTAATTTCATTGATCGGAATGATACCGACACCACATCACGAGATCGGATTGCATCATCGCGTGACCATCATATTGAAAGTTCGGCGCTATTTATTTATTTTTGTTGCATGTGGTCCGTGATGGTTAAGGCATTTCCAATTATTATTTGCATGGTTACCTCCTGCATCCCGCCTCCCGATCCCTTCTTGGGGCAATCTCGCTAGATGATCCTTCAACCACAAGTTGAAACAAGCACCCTTCTTTGGGTTTCGATAGTTTGGTGCTATGTGGCCTTCCCGACCACAATTGTAGCACACTCTTTCCCTTTCATACATATTCCCAGATGAGCTTTTCCCGCAGTCGGGCATGCTTCAATTCTTTTCTTCCGATTACCTTGTTGATTTTCCGATGATGAGTCAGTTGCTCCACTTTTCTTCTTCGATTGAAATTTCCACTTTCGTGCTACTTCTAATCGGCCTTGTTATTAATTTCACCTTCACTTCTTCTTCTTCTTCTTCTCGATCTTGATAGTACTTGGTCATCGTGATCGCTCCTCCTTCTACGAGGATGGCCTTTTCAAAGACTCCAACAAACGTGTTTAGTCAAACATCGATACTCTTGTCATACACCCAAGGCTTTAGTCCTCGCTCAATCTTCCGCTTTTCTTTTCGTCTGTGTACTTGATACTTGGGTAAGTAACCTCGCTAACTCGTTGAATTTAGCCACAGAGTCGTGTACACTCATGTTGTTTCGCTTCAGCCTCGTAAATTGAACTTCCATCCGATTTCTCGAACTAGTTGGGAAATACATTTCAAAAAACATTTCTTTAAATCTCTCCCACGTAATTACACCTTCACCTCCTCGCACTTTATTTGTTTTGCCACCAAGAGCTAGCTAGCCTCGACTTCAATATAAACATTGCAAAAGCGGTCTTTCCGGTCTTCTAACCCTAGCAACGCCGAAAAACCTTCTCCATTTCCATAACCCACGTTTGAGCCTCGATTGGGTTCATGGAACCTTTGAACTCGGGCGGTCCCACCTCCTTCAAGTCCTTAAACGTTGTGTTTGGTGGAGCTTGAGGTTGGTTATTCATGGCTCCAAGTTAAGAAGTTCACCAACCGCCGCACGGATTAGCGCTGCATAATTGTTATTATTGGTCGATTTTTTCCCGAGCCAATTGACGTTGTCAGTTTTCTCCTTGGCGCCATTTTTCTATTAAATAAATGCTTTATTAGGACTTTATTTATTTCTCTAAATAGTTAAGGCATTACTCAACAATTTAACATATCACTTAACACATCATCTCAAACAACTTGATATATTTGCATTCAAATCAAAGTTTTTATATTAAACGATAAAGATAAATCGCTATTTACATCAACTATCCTCGAATAAAGAATCCATGTGATTTAAAACATTCAAATATTCTTTCGCTCATAAACACGCCGTAATTTACATAAAAAACTAATTAAGTTCTTCACATAATTAAATAAATCATATCACCGTCGATCAAGGTATCGATTAGCCTTTGCTACGCCCCTCTTCTAAGATGCGATGCATCGTCTCCGCGATCCATCATGTATAATGGTAGTCATTTGAAATTGATTGGGTACTCAAAACTCGATCTTGGGTCTCATTCATCGCCTTGTTAAGTGTAGAGTACGCTTCCCCAATCTTCGCTTTCTTTGCACGACTATCATCCTCTCTCGACGATCATTTCGACGCGATTCTCTTACCCAGCTTTCCTCTCGCTATGTTCAAATTTTTTCGAGGTTTCCTTCTGGGCCTTCTTCGCTTTCTATCTCCTGGCCTTATCTTCGGGTTTGACCCTTCTCATGGACCAAATCCCATTCTACATTTGCCACCGAGAGTGAAGAGTCAAAATCTCCTCTCCTCTCGCTTCTAGAGTAATATATCGAATAACCGCCGCTCACCAAAACTCGACTCGTCTCGTAACTCCACGCTATGGTCATATAACGGTCATACATCTCAAAGATCAATCTGTATCGTGGTAACTCCACTTCTTCTCTTCCTCTTCCTCTTCCTCAACAAATTCCTCCTCAGATCCTCCTCAGATCGCCCCTGCTCATGCTCCCGACCAACAATGGTGATCAATGGAGATGACTCCTTCAGATCATCACCGCTCCCTAACATACATGAATGTCTCTGGCTCCTCCTCCGCTTGCATTTATAGGTACACGGGTTCTTCCTCCCCACTTGACTAGCTTCTCCAACATTCGACATCCTGACAACAAAATTTTAAGTTTTAGTTACTAAGTCGTATCATCTAATGCATACTTTAACACATAAACACATAAGGTCTTTTATTATCTTCAATGAATTACATAAATTCATTTTTATAACTCGATAAGAGTTTCCATCACTATCTTCTTTCTATAAGGCTACTACCTAAGGTTGTTCCCCCCACCTAAGGTTCATAACCTACAACTTTGATACCAACTTGTGACACCCCCAAATTTGGGTACTTCGATTCCACGGATCCGTGTTCATCAGACAAATATCATCTATCTATCTACCCATAATAAATGCAAACCATGCAATAGATAGAATAAAAATCTCCCCCTTAAGGGTTACAACATCCAAATAATAATAATACAATCCCAAGTTAAACTAACCTTAAACATCCGTATGAATCATAAACAAATAAGTCTTAAATAACATCATTAACTCAAGTCTTAAATATAAATACATCATCTAATAAAAATAACAAGTCTTCATCACTTGCTAACTTTGCCCTCGCTTTTTACTAGTGGAAGGTTCATCTGTTCTTTTTTTCGTTTTAATCGCAATGTTATTATTAAGCAAGAGTGAGCACTATTGCCCACAAGTATAATAATGAAATAACAAAGATAATAACATGCGAGTAAATCAAAAACATCCGAATGAAAGCTCAACTTTTGAATCAAGAATGAATAACAAGAATCAAAAGAATTTCGAGGGTCATAAGACCTTGAACTATGTCCTAGGTTATCAAGGGTTATACTTGAAACCTTTAATGTCATTATAAGACTATGGACCTTTCTACTGCATTTTAGGGGATCATTTTCAGTACCATACTATGCACAATATCTTAACGCTAATGCATAAGTAAATCCCTTTGCAGGTTGTTCATCGGGTTTGACATTCGAATCCGCACTAAATGAAGTTTGGTTCGATAATTCAATAAGGGTTTCAAATTTAAAACGATCATCAACTAAGGACTAGTTGAATCAATAAAGTTCACTAGTCTAATAAGGTTCAACAATAATGATATTCAATTGAATAATAATCTCAAGAAGTATACAATAGAACAATTATTGTATAAATCGAATCATGCTTTGAAAAGATAATAAATCTTTAATATAACATTCGAACTTGAATAATAGTAATGATAATTTACTCGAGGTAAATAATAAACTTGAACAATAATGACAAGTAGGGTTACGAAACTTACCTCGTGTGTAGGCTAAACAATTACTATTTCCGTTCACCACAAATCCTACACACATATCATATGTATTCACGACATTCATTAGTCACATTTTTACTTAATTATTTAATATAAACTCCACTTTTTTTAACAAATCATTACTCTTCTAATTTAATTACTTAAATAAATTAGAATATTTTCATTCTCTTACTATTATTATACTCGAATAAATTATTTCATAATAATTTCCATCGAATATTTATTTTATTCCATAAATATCTCAATTTAAATATTTACTTTATTTTATAAATATTTTAATAATAATTTTCATCGAATATTTATTTTATTCCATAAATATCTCAATTAAAATATTTAATTTATTTTATAAATATTTTAATAATAATTTTCATCGAATATTTATTTTATTCCATAATATCTCAATTTAAATATTTAATTTATTTTATAAATATTTTAATAATAATTTTCATCTAATATTTATTTTATTCCATAATATCTCAATTAAAATATTTAATTTATTTTATATATATTTTAATAATAATTTTCATCGAATATTTATTTTATTCCATAAATATCTCAATTAAAATATTTAATTTATTTTATAAATATTTTAATAATAATTTTCATCAAATATTTATTTTATTCCATAAATATCTAAATTAAAATATTTAATTTATTTTATAAATATTTTAATAATAATTTTCATCAAATATTTATTTTTTTATTTTTATTTTTTTATTTTTTATTAATTTTTATTTATTTATTTGATCGTAGGGTTGGTATTTAGTTTGGTAACGCATACACGGGGCTGGGTTACCTAAGCTCATTTTTCATAGCTTTCATAGCTTCATGTCATGAACATAACAAGGGTAAATTAGGCTAAAAATCAATCACATGTAAAATTATATATTTAATATGGCCATAACTTCCAATTACTTATTTTTACACTAATTTAGACTTACCCAATTATTGTAATACATATATAATCATTACTTAACCCATCTAGCATGATTTTTAACAAGTTACAACACATAATTTGCAAAATCAACACATTTACTTCCAATCGTTTCTTGATGTTCTCAAGGTTTTGAAAATAAAGCATGAAATTGTCACCACGGATTCGTTATAACACCGAATCCGCTTATTTAAACTTTGGTCTCTTCGTATCAACATGTATAATAACATACTTAATGTAAAATTTAGGATAATATACGCTCAATACATGAAATATCACGATAAGGCCATATGGCCAAAACCAAACTCAGAAATTTTGAAATAACAAATCATCATTTATCAAACTTATGATATGGAATCATATAAAATATATATAAAACATGTTATGCTACTCTAATTATTACATATATTCCTAACTCAATTTCCCAATTTACGTAAATTCCACATAACTTGATTGAAAGCCATTTTCATAAAACTTAAACAACGAATTTTAAAAATTTGGGAAGGAGGAGATTACCCCGAGTGTAAGGTATAGATTAGAAGGAATAATTCTTCTCAACTCTTCTTCAATCAAAATTCTCTCTCAACACTTCTCAATCTCTCTCTTTGAAACTCTCTCTTTCTACTTTTCTAGACTTAGAAAAATGAAGAAAGAAAAGGAAGACGCCAATCAAATAAAGAATCGACGCTACTGAGTGAGTGGTCATTAACCCAATAATGGGTAATCGCTCCAACTCCCCATAGGGCCTTGTTTGGCTAGCAAAATAGATCAAAAACTATTTAATTTAATAAAGCTTTATCATATAGTTTAATTAATGTCACACTCCTTCATAAAATAAATCAATATCTTATTTATTTTAAATAAAATATAATGATTTCTCATAAATTCACATAGTCACATAATTAATTTTCTCATTAATAAATAATGTCAAATTATTAACTCTCTAATTAATAATTAAATTAATTAAATAACATCATGCTTAACTAAATATTTCATTTAATTCGATAAGTTCACATAATTACATATTTGAATAATAATTATTCTCTGCATTAATTTAATAAATGTAACACATATAATTAAATTAATCTACCATAATTGCATCAATTAATTATTAAATCTAATAATTAAATCATCGAAAAATATTTATTTAATTCAATAAATATTAAAATTAATTTACAAAAATCTCGTTCGTCACAATAAACATAATCCCAGGTTAAACTAACCTTAAACATCTGTGCGAAAATATAAATAATAAGTCTTAAACAATATCATTAACTCAAGTCTAACATAAATACATCATCAAATAAAATAACAAGTCTTCATCATTTGCTAACTTTGCCCTTGCCTTTTCTAGTGGAAGGTTCATCGGTTCTTTCATTCTTAACTGCAATGCTATTATTAAGCAAGAGTGAGCACTATTGCCCACAAGTATAACAATGAAATAACAGTATAATAACATGCGAGTAAATCAAAGACATCTGAATAAAAGCCCAACTTTTGAATCAAGAATGAATAACAAGAATCAAAAGAACTCTGAGGGTCATAAGACCTTGAACTATGTCCAAGGTTATCAAGGGTTATACTTGAAACCTTTAACAGTCATAAGACTATGGACCTTCTACTGCATTTTAGGGGATCAAGCCCATAGTCCCATACTGTGCACAATATCTTAACGCTAACTCATAAGTAAATCCCTTTGCAGGGTTGTTCATCTCAGTTTGACATTTGAGTCCGCACCGCAGGAAGTTTGGTTTGGATAATTCAATAAGGGTTCTTAAATTTAGAACGTTCATCAACTAAGGACTAGTTGAATCAATAAAGTTCACTAGTCTAATAAGGTTTAACAATAATAATATTCGATTTGAATAATAATCTCAAGAAGTATACAATAGGACAATTATTGTATAACTGAATCATGCTTTGAAAAGATAATAAATCTTTAATATAACAATTGAACTTGAATAATAGTAATGATAATTTACTCGAGGTAACTAATAACTTGAACAATAATGACAAGTAGGGTTAGGAAACTTGCCTCGTGCGTAGATTACACTTTAACTAAGCACGTTCTTTGAATTTATTCCTACATACCATTCACATTCACAATACCAGTTAATTATAACTTAACTAATCATCATAAACTCATTCTCTTTGTCTACTTTGATTATTGACTATACTTAGTCAAATTACCACTTTGTCACATAATTTGTACTTCATGAATTATCAAGCTAATTATGTATTCAATAATTCAATCCACATGCAATTATGTAATTTACATGTTAAACAACTATTTTAACATCTCATTATTCGTATAACATAGTTTTATGTTCATTAAATCAAGTTTCTATCACGTTGCTAGACTTGAATATTAAAAATATTTCATTTCTGGACATTCTGCAGAGTGGCGTCAAGGGCATACCACTTTTGTACTAAGTCTTCATTGTTAACTGCCTTGGCATTATGCTAAACATCTAATATTGTGTGTAAGGCGCATTATGGCGATGGTATTGTGATGAACCGTAAACCGTTTCTACAATTTCTAATTAAATTATCACTGCACGAATTTAATCATGCCCACATGTTAAAGTTCGTATAAAATCATTACCCAACATTTATAAAGTGATTTTAACCCATTAAAACACATAATCACAGAGTTTAAGCATGCAATTTCACTGACTTTGATGTTCTTGAAGGTTTTGAAAATAAAACATGAAAATTGTCACTACGGATTCGTTATAACACCGAATCCATTTATTTAAACTTTGGTCTCTTCGTATCAACATGCATAACAATATACGAATGAAAAATTTAGGGATAATATACGATCAATGCATTAAATACCACTTATAGGGTCATAAGGCCAAAAACCAAACTCTGTAATTTTGAAAAACATATACAACATGTATTTTAATGAAACAGATGATATGGTTAGTGAAATATATATAATTAAATACAATGTAGTAACATTTACCACATATACAACACATAATCCCCACCCTTTATAAATACACAAACTTTACAGAAAACTGTGAAAGCCATTTTGTAAAACTCAAACAACGTAAAATAGAAATTGGGAAGGAGGAGATTACCCTGTAAAGTATAAATTAGAAGATGATCAATGATGATCCTTTTACAGGTATTTGATTGATTGCACACTCACAATATTTTCTTAATCTAAATTCTTTTCTTTTTGTTAAGTTTTCTAGACTTAGGCAAATTAATGAAAAACTAAAGAGAAGACGTATAATAATTAAGCCAACTGATGCGTATAATGGTCAGTTACTCCAATAGTGGGTAACTACTTCCAACTCCCCATAGTGCCTTGTTTGGCTAGCAAGAATATATTTTAAAACTCCTTTAATTTAATAAAGCTTTATCATATAATTTAATAAATGTCACACTCCTTCATAAAATAAATCAATATCTTATTTAATTTATTTTAAATAAAATATAATAATTTCTCATAAATTCACATAGTCACATAAATAATTTTCTCATTAATAAATAATGTCAAATTATTAACTCTATAATTAATAATTAAATTAATTAAATAACATCATGCTTAATTAAATATTTCATTTAATTCAATAAGCTCACATAATTACATATTTGAATAATAATTATTCTCTACATTAATTTAATAAATGTAACACATAATTAAATTAATCTACCACAATTGCATCAATTAATTATTTAATCCAATAATTAAATCATCGAAAAATATTTATTTAATTCAATAAATATTAAAATAAATTTACAAAAATCTCATTCGTCACATATTTCATACACAACAAGTATTTTTTTATAATTTTCCAACTCCCTTAAGTATTTTTCAAAAATCAATTTCAAATTAATTCCTTAAGAAATTAGCTACCTCAAGTTTAACTCCAGAAATGCCCAATTCCTGGCAGGATCTTACACATGTTAATGTGAGCTTCCAGTTTAAATTTCATGGTCATCGGAGTTATAGAACTCCGGTTATAGCGTTTTTTGTCGGAAAAACCTAAATATTGAAATAGTCATAACTTGCTCATTTTAAGTCGGAATAAACTCATTTTTGGATAGGGGGTACTTTATACAATATATTTTCATGTCCCAAAAGGTCGGAATTTATTTCACAAGCTAAGTGGCCAAAAATGCCCTTTTAAACTTCTGGGCAGTAGCCTTTTTTGTTAATTTGCAATTTTTGACTCCTTTGCTAAAATCAGTCTACACGAAAATCTACAACACATTTTGCAGTGATTCCACTTGGATAAGTTAGAAAACTCATAGGTCTAACTCTAGAACTTGACCACACTCAAAAATTCAAAATATAATAGGAGATATGGTTAATTGAATTTCATACTCCATTTTTACCAAAATTAGATTTTCAACCCTTTGTGATTTCTAAGAAACTTTCATGTTTTCACATAATAACCAACATAACTTATCATGACAATGACATAATAATTCAATAAAACAAGTTCAAGAATAAGTTTTAAAGATTTATAAGTTAATTTATCCTGAACTCAATAACGTCCAAATTGTCAACATGATACTACTTTATGGAGTAAAATTCAAGAATGCTCAGAAGAATATTTCCATGAAAAGATACTGGATGAAGCGCAAACATCCAGGATATACTACTAATTTGATGGAGTATAGAAGCCAAAACTTTAACCAACTGAATATAATAGAATGTATGACACTACAAATGGATTTTCACCCGCCATGCGGTAATCCACGTATACAGATCATTTCCACAATTTAATAAGGAATGAATACAAAGGATCATTCACCATGCATGTGGTAATCCACATAGACAGGTTATTCCAATAGAATAATAAAGAATGGAATAACAGAAGGATTCACTAGGCGTGCAATAGATCGCATGCATGTGTTATTCCCAATGAATAATAAATAATGGAACCAGTCCCATATAAACGCATTGAGATAGGATATTTTGTGTAATAATAAATAATGGAACTAGGTCAGCGTAAAAACACGCATGTGATGTTCTAATGTAATAATAAAGAATTGAATAACAACATAATTCACTGTGCATGCGATAGATCGCACATGACAAGTTATTCCAATGTAATAATAAAGAATGGAATAACATAAGAATTTCACCATGTATATGCGATTGACTTGATGACAAAGTTATTCCAATATAATGATAAAGAATGGAATAATGTAAGTTCTCTTCATGAAGATGAAAGAAATAATATCACTTTATTTAGTACAACAAATAATATCCCTTACCTTAGAAGGAACTGGATATAGGAGTAGTGAATTAACAGAATACTTTTCTTGTGACGCCCCCAAATCCAACTCCCTTCGAAGCTCGGATTCGGTCCGCCACGATACTACTATCGTCAAACTATTTATATCTTTTATTCATAACTTAATGAATATAACTTATTATAATTTAGAATATAATTTCATTCCATTTTCAGGATCTGCACAATGACCCCAAACTTTTACAAGTTTCTAATCTTGGTCATTAACTATTCCTGTATTACATTACATTTGATATTATATAAATATACTAAATAATTTAAACTTTTTTTAATCTCCTTTGAAAATAAATCTTCTATTGATGTCTTAACTTGAATCGATTACATAACCTTGAATCAAATTATGTTATGATTCATTCTATTTGAATTACTGTATACGATTTTACATCTTGATTCAATATCTTCTATGTATTAACTAATACATCCTTACCACACAACAAGTATTAAACATTGTAAGTATATATCAAGTACACTCCTAGAAACTAAACATGGTTCAAGTAATAATCTAAATAGTATCCTTCGTTGCAAAAATATCTACTTTGTCAACCAAGAAGCACGAAATCTTTACCATGAGTCCTTAACCTGCAAAAGTGGTTATTTGCAAGGGTGAGCTCGACAGCCTAGCAATTCTAACAGTTTTCATGCAGCACATAGCATATAATAACATATTTAGTTCATGCATTCATAATCAATTAATATTAACTACGTATGTTACTTCACACATAACATGCATAGAAATTTACTTCACAAGTATATCATCAAAGATAAACTTTCAACTTTATACATATCTCATATGCATTTCATATATATACATCAACATTATCATAGGAAAATATAGCTCAACTAACAGTTATCGAATTCATATATCAAATAGGAACTGAAAAACTTGCCTGATTCGTAGTTTATGAACTACGACTTACTGCTTAACGCTTAACTGCACTTCTTGTATTCCTACACAGTTATATAATCATGGATTCATATCCATCAGTAACATATTTCATGCATTCTCAATGTAATAACAATGTTACATTATTTTCTAACTAGGTTCGTAAAACCTTCATTTCACTTTCTCGTCGTACTTTTAGAATTGCTATATATGTATAGGTATTCCTTAACCATCCGTACTTGACATCAACTTCACATACATTTATCACACACTTGACTCGCTATGTGTTTGACACATATTTAAAGTTTATAGATACGTGATCTACGTCGTTCATATTCAAACTACTTAGTTCCATAATGATTTATTTCAATCAATAAAGCTTAACAACTTACTTTAACGAGATTCGATTATATAAGCTTTTAAACCATATATTGGTACTAATAAGCCTCTACTAGTATGCTTCACATAGACATAGCATAGTTCATTATTTGAAAACGTATTTTAAACCACACTTGAAACGTCCAATTCATGCTTAGTAAAAAGATGAACATAATCGTCATGTCTAGGGGCATAAGGCATTCAAGTTCACTTTTAAAAGTTATTTTAGGCCAAGGTAAAGCAACTTGGTGCAACTTTTAATCTCATTTCATAGCTAACTAATCCATGAATATATGTCATCATGTTTAGAACTTTAAGTACACAAGTTACTTTAAGTTCGTTCTTAAAGTTTTAAGTTTTCTTTAGAAATCATTTTATCATGTGATGTAGTATAGCACATATAAGACAACTTTTAAAACTCTTATCATAAGTAACTAAGTCATGTTAATATCTTCTCAAGTTCAGAACCTACCTCATGTAGCATCCATGCACCTTAGTTCTAATATATCAAGTTTTTCTTAAAAACTTCTCTAATACAAGGTCTAACAATTTTGATCATGAACAAGGACACTATAAACATCATATCATGCTCATTTATATTTGAAGTCAATCATGTATATAAACCACTAAGTTCAGAACTTGTAGAACATAAGTTTCCACAAGGTTTGTTTTCAAAATCTTTAAGTCTATTTTCAAAACACATACTAAGTCATGTTAATGCTTTCTATTATGAACAAGGAAATCTTATATGACATGTATATTATCATGCATTTTCATGCTATATCACTTAGAATAACATATTCCATCGTCGGGAGCACTATACTTGCGTATGTGCTCACTCGACGCCCTCCGATGACCTTTGATTATGTAACAGTCACAACGATGACTATTTTTACCCTTCCTAATGATCTCAAATTGAAACACTTAAGGCACAAAAAGTTATAGGTCTATTCGTTCTCTTTCCGGATCATCTTGAATCTCCTCAATCGGAGTTCGTATGAAAAAGTTATGGCCGTTTTAGTAAAGCATGTTCTGTCAGATTTTTCTCAGCAGTTACAAGTCAGACCACCCCCATCTGGGCGGGGGTCTTGCCCTATAAATAGCCCGCCGGGGTGGGCATAGCTACTGTGAACTCACGGATTCATGCTCTGCTACAAAATAACTAGCCAAAAATCCTTTCTACCTTCATAATTTGAGTTATACATGTCCAAATTAGTCCGTTTTCAATTCTATGGATTCGTAATTCATAGAACTACAACATATCATAATACCCATCAACTAACATAAACATTAACTAACCCAAAAATGAATCTATAACTCATGTTCATGTAAATATTTATGTTTTAGACAATTTATTGAAATCATTCACTACGAATTCGTTTCTAAACCAAATTAGTTCGTTTAACTTCTGTTGATTTCATATTTAACTATATTAACAATGTCAAGCATCAATTCATGGATTATAACAACCCTTAGCCATCAATTTATGACTCAAAAGCTACTTTTTCTAAGAACTTGCAAAGAACTTGAATTTAAGAACATAATTTAAGAGTTATACCTCTTGAAGCTAAATGGACAATCCTTGAATGTTAACTTCTGACTTCTCCCAACTTCTCCACCACTCATTTACTAGAATTCTCAAAATTTCACATGTGAAGAATGAAGAAGGGGGTCTCTATTTATAGAAGAGTCATGGACCAATGTTGGAATTTACTCCATGAATCAAACCAAAGAAAGAAAAAAGAAGCTATTGGGTATAGAGGAGTTGGTAATTTGTTGGTAATTTGCATCAATGTGCCCACTCCCTCCATGATCATTGCCTAGCAAAGCTTGGAAGAAAAAGGAGGAACATAGGCTTTAGCCTTTGTTCTACACGTGACTGAGGTTTAGGAGTAAATGTGACACTCAATTTGGGAAACTCCAATATAACTCAACATTCCATATTATTATTAGCATACTTAGGTTTATATGATATTTTTTCCCAAAGGTGCATACATATACACCCACTCACATAGAATTATATAATCCATGTACATTGGTTTATTCCAATTAATATTTTAATTAGGCTAATTATAAAATAGTTGGATATTCTCAAGTTATCACCTCAAATACACTCAATTATTACAATGATAATTAATATCAATTATTTATTAACTTCTCATTTATTTTCTCTTAATACATCCCATTAAATTTCATTTTAATTTAACTTCACTAGTTATGCCACACAAGACATAATTATATGAACTTAGTAATTAATAGTCCAAGTTTATAATAATATAATCTCACAAAATAATATTATTCTTAACTTTACATCATATAATATGGTCATGGAAGTGGTCTATTGCACCATGTTACATTTTATTATCTCACTTGTACATAAGGCTAGCATACAAGCCTTTATATGTATGTATTCATATACTTCCTATATTATATAGTTACCATTGAAGTGTTCCACTTCATTTCATATCATATAGATTTAGCTACTATATAATATAAAACCATTGCACATACAATTTAATTCCTTCAATTAAATTATTTCATGAATGCTTATTCCTTCACTTAGCCACACTTAGGCATATCTCACAAGCTTACATTACGCTTATTCTCATTCTCAATACTTATTGATTTCCCACCATATTACTATAATCAAAATTTGCATATTTCGTCATAACATAACATAAGATGTTTTTATCATGTTTTCTCTAAATATAAAAACTAATCATAATAACACGATTTACTCATTTTCGCAAGATATTATTCTTAATATAATACCTTTGTATTATTAAAATATTTGTATGCATTTACACACGACACACTATATATAGAAAATAAGTTTATTTTCTATTATGTAAATTATTTCCATCAACTTATATAGCAATATGTTTTAATATATTTAACATATTACTTACTCGCATTACATTATCTCGCATTAAGCTATATAAGGTAATATCAAAATAATATTCCCCCTTTTATTAAAATAATCGAATGCTAGAATTTATTTTAATATCCTCTATAAGAAATATACTATAATTATTTCTCTTCCACCAAATCACATAATTCAAGGTATATATATAACACATACATACATTCCTTTAATCTTCACTTCTCGCCGTTTATCAAATTACTCAATAATTCTCTAACCACTTTAAAGGTATATCGATTTTCTTCTCTCGTCAACAACGTACATATATACAAGTCTAAACCTAGCACTCATCGAGTCTTTAATAGTATTCAATATAGTACACTGAGTGGTTTCCCACAAACAACCAACAAATTTGTTTCCGTCTCGTCTACACTGTTTTCACCGTTGAGTTATATCTACATTAATTCAGATATACCTCCGCTCTCTCGAAGGAATCGTTCACCAAATTCCTATACATCCACCATTAAAGAGTATGGTCGCACTGCCATAGACTTGATACTTACTCGTAAAAATACTCAAGAAATTGGTAATTATCAAAGATATTTAATGTCACCAACTTACTATGATAAAATAATTTCGCATAAATTATTTAATATCAATAAATAGATTTCTATCCATTTTCTTTACTTCAAATAACTCGCCTCTTCAATAAACAACAAATATATAATAATAATATGTTTATTAAACACAGAATTCACTTATTGCATAGTTTATATTATCTCATGCAACACCATTCCACATATCTCACAACATATACATATATTCTTATTCGAACCCTTCTCATGCCTTACGAATTTTATTTACTAAATTCTTATTTTAATAATTTCTAAATATTCGGGTTCTTACATCCTCTCCCCCTTATAATGATTTCGTCCTCGGAATCACCGAAACCTCCTCTACTCGGTGTTATTTCGAATATTATATATTCTTTTGAATAATTTTATTCATTCTCTTTTTCGGAAGTTTTATTATAACTTGCTCACTTGCATTCTACCACATTCTCCTTTCTAAGGAGAATTCTACTTACTACATTCATCCATCAGAAGAATAAGAATCTTCCACGATTTTTCAATAATCGGGAAGTAGTATGAATAATCTTCGATTCCAAATTATGCTGAGGGGTCACAAGACCGTGAACTCTTCTCTAGGTTTACAAATGCTTCAACAAAATCCTTCACATTGTAAACCAGAGTGTTTATCAATCACAAAGACTGAAAATACCCTCCACGCTGTATAATTAGGTGGCCAAATTTATTGTACCACTACGTTCAGGCATAACGTAGTGTTTTGTAACGACTATATGCGTTATGCTCGGGACCATTGTCCCCGAAAACATGTCCCCTTATAGGGTTGTTCATCTCAGCTTTTCAACCACTGAATCCGCACCAGAGCAATCTGGTTTTGCATAATTACTCAAGAACGTTTGAATTCTATAAATATTTTTCAAGGGCCGTCTAGCCGAATCAAATATCTTAGACTTTTATCAACAACTCGAACTTCAATCAAAATATTTTAGCTAACTTAATTGACCTTCTTCATAATTTAAAAGAAAACCAAAAATTCTTTTATGACATCATGATACCGTACTAGATTAGTAGTACGTTGAGGATTTCGCCATTATGTGACTTTGTCATACTACACCGTACCAAAATTGGCTGACGATCTTTCGATCACAACCAAGACTAGGTTCAACTGCATGGATGACTCCATCGTTTACCATAAACCATAGCAATGATGCGCATGGTTAGAAATACATTTTGAAAATTTTCAAATCTTTTTTGTCTTAGCCGAAACAATTGGCATAGACATAAGAATAAAGGTATTGTTTTTAAACATCATTGGTTCAATCACAAGATCTAATGTTTTTCAAGAAAACAGAAGTGCGAATCATCAGCACGAAGTCAATAAACTTTGAAAATCTAGCAGAGCTAGAAGATTTAGAAAATCCACGTTTCTCCATCAACTTCAATCTTTACTACACCAAAATTTCTAACTTCATAACATATATATACCCGATACAGTTCATCAAACTTACCACACTTAGGAAATTCAGGAACTTGCCACAATTATATGAGTTTAAGAACTTATCCTAGTCGCACCATAAAGCGCCCATTCACGAGAGGGTTCAAAAACATTTCATATAATTATGAGTCACGAACTTACCATGTGCATGAGTTTTAAGAACTCGCGCCTAATCTTAATATTCTATATCTTAATCTTAATAGTTTCTATCTATCAAATATGATCTGAGAAAAGAATCATCTTCTCACCATAAGCATATTTATAGCGCGACACCGACATTCCATTGAGTATCATTGTGAGGAACCGAGCGTGAGCACAAAGCCTCTGCCCACATAAAGGTTTGTACAACTCAGCTCTCACATGAGTCCTCAACTGAAATCCCACTTAACTCTATCTTACACTTAACTTGCTCTTTGCTCGATACTTAATTCTTTCAGATCTCATCACATACAACTCCTCATGAGTTCACATCGCACCATTTCACAAAGACATTCACTTATAGCATCAAGCTATACACATTTAGTCGTTATAGACTATTTATCCCTTCATAGCTTAATCCGATCACGTCGTGATCATTAATTTACCTTAGGGTTCTTTCCCATTATCAACTAAACTCCACTCGAGTTCATTCTTATTATCTTTGTCATATAGACACCATCTTAAAATTTTATTATCGGAGTTAGGAAACTCCTATATTATTATTCTCTTAGATACTTCAAGATTCTTCTTTGAATCATCACTTATATATTTTAATCTTTATCTTTCTCTCTCTCTCTCTCTCAGGTTATAGGTTAAGGTACACTTACCTAAAGTTTATAACCTACAGCTTTGATACCAACCTGTGACGCCCCCAAATGCGACTCCCTTCGAACCTCTGATTCAGTCTGCCACGATACTACTATCGTCAAACTATTTATATCTCTTATTCATAACTTAATGAATATAACTTACTTATTACAATTTAGAATATAATTTCATTCCATTTTCAGGATCTGCACAATGACCCCAAACTTTTACAAGTTCTAATCTTGGTCATTTACTATTCCTGTATTACATTACATTTGATATTATATAAATATGCGGAATAATTTAAACTTTTTCAATCTCCTTTGAAAATAAATCTTCTATTGATATCTTAACTTGAATCGATTACATATCCTTGAATCAAATTATGTTATGATTCATTCTATTTGAATTACTGTATAAGATTTTACATCTTGATTAGATATCCTCTATGTATTAACTAATACATCCTTACCATACAACAAGTATTAAACATCGTAAGTATATATCGAGTACACTCCTAGAAACTAAACATGGTTCAAGTAATAATCTAAATAGTATCCTTCGTTGCGAAAATATCTACTTTGTCAACCAAGAAGCACGAAATCTTTACCATGAGTCCTTAACCTGCAAAAGTGGTTATTTGCAAGGGTGAGCTTGACAACCCAACAATTCTAACAGTTTTCTTGCAGCACATAGCATATAATAGCATATTTAGTTCATGCATTCATAATCAATTAATATTAACTACGCATGTTACTTCACACATAACATGCATAGAAATTTACTTCACAAGCATATCATCAAAGATCAACTTTCAACTTTCATACATATATCATGTGCATTTCATATATATACATCAACATTATTATAGGAAAATATAGCTCAACTAACAGTTATCGAATTCATATATCAAATAGGAACATAAAGACTTACCTGATTCGTAGTTTATGAACTACGACTTATTGCTTAACGCTTAACTACACTTCATGTATTCCTACACAGTTATATAATCATGGATTCATATCCACCAGTAACATATTTCATGCATTCTCAATGTAATAACATTGTTACATTGTTTTCTAACTAGGTTCGTAAAACCTTCATTTCACTTTCTCATCGTTCTTTTAGAATTGATATATATGTATAGGTATTCCTTAACCATCCGTACTTGACATCAACTTCACATACATTTATCATGCACTTGACTCGCTATGTGTTTGACACATATATAAAGTTTATAGATACGTGATCTACGTCGTTCATATTCAAACTACTTAGTTCCATAATGATTTATTTCAATCAATAAAGCTTAACAACTTACTTTAACAAGATTCGATTATATAAGCTTTTAAACCATATATTGGTACTAATAAGCCTCTACTAGTATGCTTCACATAGACATAGCATAGTTCATTATTTGAAAACGTATTTTAAACCACACTTGAAACGTCCAATTCATTCTTAGCAAAAAGATGAACATAATCGTCATGTCTAGGGGCATAAGGCATTCAAGTTCACTTTTAAAAGTTATTTTAGGCCAAGGTAAAGAAACTAGGTGCAACTTTTAATCTCATTTCATAGCTAACTAATCCATGAATATATTTAATCATGTTTAGAAATTTAAGTACACAAGTTACTTTAAGTTCGTTCTTAAAGTTTTAAGTTTTCTTTAGAAATCATTTTATCATGTGATGTAGTTTAGCACATATAAGACAACTTTTAAAACTCTTATCATAAGTAACTAAGTCATGTTAATATCTTCTCAAGTTTAGAACTTACCTCATATAGCATTCATGCACCTTAGTTCTAATATATCAAGTTTTTCTTAAAAACTTCTCTAATACAAGGTCTAACAATTTTGATCATGAACAAGGACACTATAAACATTATATCATGCCCATTTATATTTGAACTCAATCATGTATATAAACCACTAAGTTCAGAACTTGTAGAACATAAGTTTTCACGAGGTTTGTTTTCAAAATCTTTAAGTCTCTTTTCAAAACACATACTAACTCATGTTAATGCTTTCTATTATGAACAAGGAAATCTTATATGACATGTATATTATCATGCATTTTCATGTTATATCACTTAGAATAACATATTCCATCATCGGGAGCACTATACTTGCGTATGTGCTCGCTCGACGCCCTCCGATGGCCTTCGATTACGTAACAGTCACAAAGATGACTATTTATACCCTTCCTAATGACCTCAAATTGAAAAACTTAAAGCACAAATGTTGTAGGTCTATTCGTTCTCTTTCTGGATCATCTTGAATCTCCTCAATCGGAGTTCGTATAAAAAGGTTATGGCCATTTTAGTAAAGCATGTTCTCCAGATTTTTCAGTGATTGCAAGTCGGACCACCCCTCAAGGGGGGGGTCTTGCCTTATAAATAGTTTCGGGGGTGGGCATAGCTACTGTTAACTCACGGATTCATGCTCTGCTACAAAATAACTAGCCAAAAATCCTCTCTACCTTCATAATTTGAGTTATACATGTCCAAATTAGTCCGTTTTTGATTCTATGGATTCGTAATTCATAGAACTACAACATATCATAATACCCATCAACTAAAATAAACATTAACTAACCCAAATTAGTTTGTTTCTAAACCAAATTAGTTCGTTTAACTTCTGTTGATTTCGTATTTAACTATCTTAACAATGTCAAGCATCAATTCATGGATTATAACAACCCTTAGCCATCAATTTATGACTCAAAAGCTACTTTTTCTAAGAACTTGCAAAGAACTTGAATTTAAGAACATAGTTTAAGAGTTATACCTCTTGAAGCTAAATGGACAATCCTTGAATCTTAACTTCTAACTTCTCCCAACTTCTCCACCACTCATTTACTAGAATTCTCAAAATTTCACATGTGAAGAATGAAGAAGGGGGTCTCTATTTATAGAAGAGTCATGGACCAATGTTGGAATTTACTCCATGAATCAAACCAAAGAAAGAAAGAAGAAGCTATTGGGTATAGAGGAGTTGGTAATTTGTTGGTAATTTGCATCAATGTGCCCACTCCCTCCATGATCATTGCCTAGCAAAGCTTGGAAGAAAAAGGAGGAACATAGGCTTTAGCCTTTGTTCTACACGTGACTAAGGTTTAGGAGTAAATGTGACACTCAATTTGGGACACTCCAATATAACTCAACATTCCATATTATTATTAGCATACTTAGGTTTATATGATATTTTTCCCCAAAGGTGCATACATATACACCCACTCACATAGAATTATATAATCCATGTACATTGGTTTATTCCAATTAATATTTTAATTAGGCTAATTATAAAATAATTGGATATTCTCAAGTTATCACCTCAAATACACTCAATTATTACAATGATAATTAATATCAATTATATATTAACTCCTCATTTATTTTCTCTTAATACATCCCATTAAATTCCCTTTTAATTTAACTTCACTAGTTATGCCACACAAGACATAATTATATGAACTTAGTAATTAATAGTCCACAAGCTTATAATAATATAATCTCACAAAATAATATTATTCTTAACTTTACATCATATAAAATGGTCATTGAAGTGGTTCATTGCACCATGTTACATTTTATTATCTCACTTGTACATAATGCTAGCATACAAGCCTTTATATATATGTATTCATATACTTCTTATATTATATAGTTACCATTGAAGTGTTCCACTTCATTTCATATCATATAGATGTAGCTACTATATAATATAAAACCATTGCACATACAATTTAATTCCTTCAATTAAATTATTTGATGAATGCTTATTCCTTCACTTTGCCACACTTAGGCATATCTAACAAGCTTACATTACCCTTATTCTCATTCTCATTACTTATTCATTTCCCACCATATTACTATAATCAAAATTTACGTATTTCGTCATAACATAACATAAGATGTTTTTATCATGTTTTCTCTAAATATAAAAACTAATCATAATAACACGATTTACTCATTTTCGCAAGATATTATTCTTAATATAATACATTTGTATTATTAAAATATTTGTATGCTGTGATAATAACGCATACATACTATATATAGAACATAAGTTTATTTTCTATTATGTAAATTATTTCCATCAACTTATATAGCAATATGTTTTAATATATTTAACATATTACTTACTCGCACATACATTATTGCATCAAGCTATATAAGGTAATATCAAAATAATATTCCCCCTTTTATTAAAATAATTGAATGCTAGAATTTAATTTAATATCCTCTATAGGAAATATACTATAATTATTTCTCTTCTACCAAATCACATAATTCAAGGTATATATATAACACATACATAGATTCCTTTAATCTTCACTTCTCGCCGTGTATCAAATTACTCAATAATTCTCTAACCACTTTAAAGGTATATCGATTTTCTTCTCTCTTCAACAACGTACATATATACAAGTCTAAACCTAGCACTCATCGAGTCTTTAATAGTATTCAATATAGTACACTGAGTGGTTTCCCACAAACAACCAACAAATTTGTTTCGTCTCGCCTACACTGCTTTTTCACGTTGAGTTATATCTTGCATTAATTCAGATATACCTCCTTCTCTCTGAAGGAATCGTTTTCATTGACTCCTATACATCCACCATTAAAGAGTATGGTCGATCTGCTATAGACTTGATACTTACTAAGTAAAAATACTCAAGAAATTGGTAATTATCAAAGATATTTAATGTCACTAACTTACTATGATAAAATAATTTTTATAAATTATTTAATATCAATATATAGATTTCTATCCATTTTTTTACTTCAAATAACTCGCTTCTTCAATAAACAACAAATATATAATAATAATATGTTTATTAAACACAGAATTCACTTATTGCATAGTTTATATTATCTCATGCAACACCATTCCACATATCTCACAACATATACATATATTCTTATTCGAACCCTTCTCATGCCTTAAGAATTTTATTTACTAAATTCTTATTTTAATAATTTCTAAATATTTGGGTTCTTACATTTCTTCTTTATCTCTATAGTTTCTCTCTCTAGAGTTTCAGTGAATTCGTTAGAAATAATGAAGGAATGAACTTCTATTTATAGGAGAATGGACTGAATAGTAACTAATTCATGAACGGTCCATATTGATTTACTTTTAAACGAACGGTCCATATTGATTTACTATGCAGTATTAATAAAACAAAATCTTTTAAATATAATATATTCTATTTATTATCTAATAAAGAGAATAACTTTATCAAAGTATTCTGTTTTATATAAAAAGATTTTACTATGCAAATACTATACGAGCCTTATGCAAACACTATGCATAATAGAATATTATATATTCTATTTATAGTCTAATAAATAAATAACTTTATAAAAGTATTCTCGCTTTTTATATAAAAAGATTTTACTATGCAAACACTATGCAAACACTATGCATAATAGAATATCATATATTCTATTTATAGTCTAATAAAACAAATAACTTTATAAAAGTATTCTGTTTTATATAAAAAGTTTTTGTTTTATTACATTTATAATAATAATAAAACAAAACTTATCACCTTTATTATAATTCACAATATTAATCGACTAGGTCGTTCCCAGGAAAGAGGGGGCTTTCCAATAAGAATTTGTCCCTATTGGCGCTCAATTAGGTGACCAAACCTCTCCTTAGAAGAACTTCTAGACATCGTTAATATTGCAAATAATAATATTAATAACTTTGTTATCTCAATTATTGATTTAATAATATATAAAATATCGACAATAATTGAATCAAATAACGTGAGATACTATACAACAATTACTGTAGCAATAATTGAACAAAACTGAGTGCCTTCTCACGTTTGCATCAATAATCAATATCGTGTGCTACTATGCAACCACGCATATTACTGTACTTTTACTACCGAGTAGTTTAACAGTTTTAACTATAAAACTTTCGCCGTTATTTTCATAAAAATATTTTTGTCGTTTTCTCAATCCGACAATAATTCTGTTGTGGGGTCCACCAATGATTCTATCGTCGTCCGGATATTCCCCAACCAATCGAATATTATACAACAACTTGCATATTTTTCAAAATTTATAAATATTACCCACAACTATAATATTATATCAAATCCACACCATAATATTAAAAAAAAATATTTCGAGAAATTTAAATCTTTATTCATAAAATTTGGGGTCTCACAATTAGTCGTAGAATGCATGAAAAGATTATGAGTTATTGCTATAGCACTTGTGTTATCACAGTGAATAGGTATGGATTTGAATTCAAACCCATAATCTGCTAGCTAATTTTTCATCCATAGTATCTGAGCAAAACAGCTGCCAGCAGCAATGTATTCAGCTTCTGCAGTTGAAGTACATACTGAGTTTTGCTTCATACGAAACCAAGACACGAGTCTGTTTCCTAGAAATTGACAGGTGCCACTGGTACTCTTTCTATCTATTTTGCAGCGTGCAAAATCAGCATCTGTGTATCCTGTTAGTCAAATGAGGACTCCTTGGGGTACCAAAGCCCCAAGTGAGGTGTACCCTTGAGATACCTGAAAATCCTCTTTACAGCAGTTAAATGTGATTCTTTAGGATTAGCACTGAAATCTAGCACAAATGCATGTTGCAAACATTATATCCGGTCTCATTGGCGTTAGATATAGAAGACAGCCTATCATACCTCTGCATTAAGTTATATCAATACTTTTACCTTTTTCATCTTTGTCAAGCTTGGTTGCAGGAGCAATTGGGGTTTTCATGGGATAGGCTGATTCCATGTCATACTTCTTAAGTAAATCTTTAATGTACTTGGCTTGGTTTATGAAGATTCCATCATCAGTCTGCTTTACTTGTAGTCCAAGGAAGAAATTCAGCTCACCCATCATGCTCATTTCAAACTTGCTCTGCATAAGCTCAGAGAATCTCTTACATAGCTTTTCATCAGTAGTATGACACCCCCAAAATTAGGTATACATCACCCATCTTGGGTCGTCAGATACATGGTACAAAATTCAAATACAACTTACTAATACAACTGTCGTGTACAATTCGACAAAATATAACTGTGAGTTTGAATATAATTATTGTCTACTAGAGATTATACAAACTCAAAAGGAGTCCTCATTACAATTATTAACACACTATTTCACAGAATAGTGAGGACTACTAATGCTATCCTCTGGACCGTCACTCCGTTCCCCGACTAGTCCCTGTTATGTTCTCATTTCTTGAAGAGAACAGTGAAAGAAAGGGTGAACTCAACTAGCCCAGTAAGAAATATTATGACTAAAATAATGCAGAAAAAATTATTGTTAGCCTTCAACAGTGTTAAACTGATAAAATATAACAACATCAAGTTTAACTGCAACGGAACAAACAATCCATTAAAAGAGTCGAGTAGAGAATAAAATCTACTATCTTTTATGATTTAAAAGGTTTTTCATGACTTTTATCGCTGTGACTCAGCTTAATAAATAATCCACATCATCGAATCACCCATGCACTACGGCCAAGGATATTCTTTAGTATCACGACCACAAATTATCCATGCACTATAGCCAAGGACATTCGTGTATTCATTAATGGTCAAGATCATGCCAACAACTGTCCATCAATGCACTACGGGCCAATGATAACTTTTACCACATCATTTGTAACATTACGGTCATGATTACACTAAATAATCCCTGGTCATAATCATACCAAGTCCATCTATGCACTACAGGCCACATATGACTTTCAATATAATATAAACATGAAGATGATAACAATGATATAAGAATTCAATAAAACAAGTTCAAGAATTAATTTATCCAGGAACTAATAATGTCCAAATTGTCAACATGATACTGCTTTATAGAGTAAAATTCAAGAATGATCAGAAGAATATTTCTATGAAAAGATACTGGATGAAGCGCAAATATCAAGGATATTCTACTAATTTCATGGAGTACAGAAGTCAAAACTTTAACCAATTGAGTATAATAAAGAATGGAATAACAAAAGAAATCACCATGCATGCGGTACTTCACATAGACAGGTTATTCCAACAGAATAATAATAACGGAACCAGTCGGAAAATTTTTTCACCGAAGCGGGATGTTCCAACAGATAATAAAGATTTTAACCAGTCCGGTGTAAAACACATGAGCGATGGATGTTCCAAATGTAATAATAATTAAGATGAAACCAGGTTTGATGTAAAACACACGAGGCATGGATGTTCCAACAAAATAATAGAAGAATGTCACCAAGTATAGGGTAAACCAGATACAAAGTTATTCCAATGTAATAATAAGAAATGGAATAATAATAGTTTCTTCATGAATAAGAAAGAATAACACCCCTTATATTAGTAGTAGATTGAATACCGCAGAGTGTAGTAATGTAATACTCTTCTTCTTTCTCTTATTATCTCTATACTTTCTCTCTCTATAGCATGAATGAATTCGTGAAAAATAATGAAGCACTAGGCCTCTATTTATAGAAGATTTCTAGCTTAGCACTTGAAATATGAAAAGGCAAGTGGCTCGATTGAATCGGTGATGTGAAAAGTAAAGTGGTTTCGTCACTTTGTAATGTGAAACGACAATTGGTTCGACGCCTGTAATATGAAACGGCAAGTGGTTTGACGTCTGGTAAAGGTAGTTACTATTGACGAAGGTAATTACTATTGATGGAGGTAATTACTATTGACGAAAGTAATTACTATTGACGAAGAAACTCTTAGATGATGACATATGGGCCCCCATAAAATAACCAAACTTACCACAAATGTCTCATAATAGACTCTTTATATACATCAAGGATTGAATAAATATTACCACAAATCATTTTATTTTTAATCAACACATATTTAATATTTCAACAATTATTAATCATTTATAACTTGTCGTCTCAATTATTGATTTAATAATATAACATATTATATGATGATGATCTTGACAATGAATGAATCAATAATATAAGAGATATGATGCAAAGAATTATCGTAGTAATAATTGAGTATAATGAGTGACTTCTCACGTAAGCATCAATAATCAATACCAGTACTACTATGCAACCACGCCAGACATTCATTTTTTACTACCGGGTAGTTCAACAGCTTTTAATGAATAACACCTCCGCCTTTATTTTCATAAAGTATTTTTGTCGCTTTTCTCAAACCGATAATAATTCCAATACAGTGTCCACCAATGATTGTGTCGTCGCATTTAATATTCCCCTCGACAAAAAAAAGAAAATTTTCGACCAAACGAATATTTTATAACAACTTGCTTACTTTTAAAAATTTACAATTATTACCCATAACTATAACATTATATCAAATTTACTCCATAATATTCAAAAATAATATTTATAGAAAATTCATCTTTATTTATAAAAGTTGGGGTCTTAAAACCTCCCCTTCTTATGAAATTTCACCCTCGAAATTAGGTTACGTACTTGGTGTGTCGATGAGGTAAGGATACCTTGATTTCATTTCAGATTCTAACTCCCAAGTCATTTCCTCAACATCGTGGTTTCTCCACAAAACTTTATCTTGAGGTATAACCTTGGAGCGTAGAATATGTTCCTTCTTATCCAAGATTTGAACAGGAACCTCTTCATACGTCAAATCTTCCGCTATTTCATCCAGTTCTAACTCAATAATGTGGTTCGGGTCTTTCACATATTTACGTAACATGGATATGTGAAAAACGTTTTGAACACGAGACATACTTGGCGGTATAGCGAGTCTATAGGCCATAGTTCCTACTCGATCGAGGATTAAAAATGGGCCGATGAATCAAGGATTGAGTTTTCCTCTCTTTCCAAATCTCATAACTCCTTTCCATGGAGCAACACGCAACAACACATGATCTCCTATATCGAATTCCACGTCCTTTCGATGAAGATCAGCATAACTCTTTTGTCGATCTTGTGAGGTTTCTATACGTTGTCGGATCGTTTGAATCTTTTCCGTAGTCATACGTACCAACTCCGGTCCCAACAACGTTGCTTCACCCACCTCATCCCAGCATACTGGAGATGAACACTTTCTTCCATACAATGCTTCGAATGGAGCCATGCCAATACTTGCTTGATAACTGTTGTTGTAGGAAAACTCCACCAATGGTAAGAACTTGTCCTAACATCCCTTGAAATCAAGGACACAGAGTCTTAATAGATCTTTAAGAGTTTGAATAGTACTCTCCGACTGTCCGTCCGTCTGAGGATGATATGCCGAGCTAAATCGTAAGTCTGTGCCCATAGCTTTATGCAAACTAACCCAAAATCGTGAAGTGAATCTTGGGTCTCGATCGTAAACTATGGATACCGCAGATACCATGTAGTCTTACAATCTCGTTTATGTACATATGAGCAAGACGTTCAAGTGAATAAGTTTCTCGATCGATAAGAAATGAGCGGACTTGGTCAATCTATCAACAATGACCCAAATCACATCTATGCCTTGAGAAACCTTAGGAAGACCCAGAACGAAATCCATGGTAATGTGCTCCCACTTCCATTCGGAATTTCAAGTGGTTGCAATGGACCTTTTGGTACTTGATGCTCCGCTTTAACTCGTTGACAAGTTAGACACCTTGAGATAAACAACGCTATCTCTCTCTTTATATTGCTCCACCAAAATATATGACGAATATCATGATACATTTTGGTACTCCCAGGATGGATTGTAAACGGTGTGTTGTGCGCCTCCATCATGATTTTATACTTTAAATCAGGGTCGTTAGGAACATAAAGTTTGAAGTTGACTCGAAGTATTTCTTCTTCATCGATTCTTGCTTCCGGCATAGCACCTTCTTGTACTTTCTTCCTCATACGCCATCATCCGTGTCTCAGAACTTGAAGCGACTTTAACTTTATCAATTAAAGTCATTCTAGTGATATATTCGCCATCATCACATGGGTCCCTGGAGTCTTTAACTCTATCTCCATCCTTTGCAAGTCACACAAAATGGGCCTTTGTGTTGACAATATCGCACTCGTACTTGCATATGATCTTCTACTCAATGCGTCAGCTACACGTTTACTTTTCCAGGATGGTATTGGATGGTATGATCATAATCTTTCAACAGTTCAAGCCAACGTCGTTGTCGCATGTTGAGTTACTTTTGAGTAAAGAAATATTTGAGGCTTTTATGATCCGTAAAGTTCTCCACCTTCTCCCCATAAAAGTAATGCCTCAAAATCTTTAGTGCGAAGACAACAGATGCCAACTCTAGATCATGAGTAGGATAATTCCTCTCATATTCTTTGAGTTGTCCTGAGGCATAGGCTATGACTTTTCCATATTGCATGAGAACACATCCCAACCCTTTGTAGAAGCATCATCAGAGATGACAAATCCCTCCGAGCCGGATGATGGTATCACGTAACAAGGTGCAAAATGAGTCTCCTCTTGAGTTCTTAAAAACTCTTCTCACATTCTTCGCTCTAATAGAACTTTATATCTTTTCGAGTTAGTTGAGTCAATGGAGTAGCGATTCGAGAAAATCCTTCCACTAATCTCCGATAATAACCAGCTAAACCTAGAAAGCTACGTACTTTGGTCACTGATTTAGGTTGCTCCCAGCTTTGAATTGCTTCAATCTTTGCTGGGTCAATAGATATTCCATGACTTGATACTACGTGCCCAAGGAATGCTGCTTCCTCTAGCTAGAATTTGCATTTCTTCAACTTCGCATAAAGCTTGTATTCACGAAGCTTTTGGAGTGTCAGCCTCAAGTGTTCCTCATGATCTTCACGGCTTTTGGAATAAAGAAGGATGTCATCAATAAAGACGACCACAAAGTGATCCAAATATTCCTTGAATACTCGGTTCATCATATCCATGAAGGCAGCAGGAGCATTAGTCAATCCAAAGGACATGACTAGGAATTCATAATGCCCGTCATCGAGTTCGAAAGCCATCTTTGGAATGTCATGGTTCTAATCCTCAATTGGTGATATCAGAACGAAGATCAATCTTTGAAAAGAATTTGGCTCCTCAGAATCGGGTTAAACAGTCATCAATACGTTGCAATGGATACCTATTTTTGATGGTGACATGATTCAACTCCCGATAATCAATACAAAGTCGATACTCCCATCTTTCTTCTTCACAAATAGAACAAAGAAAGACCCCAAGGAGAAGTACTAGGACGAATAAAGCCAATGTCTAACAATTCCTGCAGTTGGGTCTTTAACTCTTGAAGTTCAATAGGAGCCATTCGATATGGGGCTTTGGAAATGGGTTTTGTACCTGGTTCAAGGTCGATACAAAATTCAATTTCACGCTCAGGGGGTAGGCCAGGAAGTTCTTCGGGGAATACATCAGGAAATTTATTAACAATATAAATATCGTTCAAAATTGACGTATTTTTGTTTAAATCTGTGACATGAGCTAAGAAAGCTTGACATCCGTTTTCTAATAAACGAATAGCTTTATGGCTTGAGATGAGCGTGATTGATTTTAATGGTTTGGTCGCATAAATTCGCATAATAGGTTGATTAGGAATATTAAAGCTGACAACCTTACGAAACAATCAATTTTTGCATGATGAGCAGTTAACCAATCAATCCCTAGAATCACGTCAAATGCAAGTATTTTCAATGAAATAAGATCTACAGGTAATGTGAGGGTACCGATTTGAACCAAACAAGACTTATAAACAATGGATGTAATAAAGGTTTCTCCCAACGGAGTTTCCACAAATAAGTCAAAGTCTAATTTCTCCGGAGTCAAATTTAATCGATGAGCGCAAGTAGGAGAAATAAAAGAATGGGTAGAACCGGTATCAAATAAAGTATAGATTTCGTTAGAGTTTATGATAAGCTTACCCGTGATGACCTCATTCGGGTTCCTTGCTTTCTGGGAGGTCACAACAAACACTCTCCCTTGCACTACCGGTTTTGACTTTTCTGGAACGGCCTTTGGTGCCTCCATCCTAACTTAATTTGTCTTTGGTGAACGATAAAATCGGGCTAAGTGACCTTCTCTTCCACAATTATAACATGCTTTGGACGGCATCGCGCAGTTTGGACTGATGTGCCCCTCCCCTCCGCATTTAAAATATATGATAGGTGGTCGTTCTCCTTCCTTAACGACAGGTGCTGGTGCTGACGTCTTTCCATCATTGTTGAATCTCCTCTTCTTAAAATGTCCATTCTTATTGTTTTGGCCCTGATTACCACCAAAGTGGTTACCTTTTTTTGGCTCGTTGATTCCTCCACGCTTGTTGTCACCGCTCGATGATCGCTTCTTTGCCGGTATTATCATTTTTCGGTTTACCTCTCTTTTAGTTGTGTTGACTCGTTATCGCGCTCCACTAACTGAGCCCTATTTACAACATCTGAATATAAACACAGTTTATGAGAAATAAGATGTTGACGTATCTCCGGCTTCAAACCTCTTAAAAACATCCGTGTCATTCTCTCTTCATTATCCACCAAGTGGGACGCAAACCAGGATAACTCTGCAAATTTAGCCTCGTATTGCGACACGGTCATATTGTTTTGTTCCAACTTGATAAACCCCACCTCGTTCATGTGACGAATACTTTCAGGAAATTATTTATCGTTGAACAGCTCTTGGAACTTCTCCTAAGACATCTTCAGTACGGCAAGTTGAGAACGTTTTACCCATTTCCACCAGTAATCTGCCTCTACGCGCAACATAAAGGCGACAAATGGAACCTTTTGCTCCTCGGAGCATCCCAAGACATCAAATATCTTGGTGATCTGCTTTATCCATGGTTCCGCCATAAGTGGTTTTGGCTCTCCCTTAAACTTCGGTGGTCCCAGCTCCTTGAACTGTTTAGCGGTGACCGCCCGAGAGTTTCCAGTGTTTCCACCTGCATTTTGGACAATAGTCGCTCTCGCCTGCTGTTTCATGAATTGCATAAAGCCCCTGATCATTTGATCATTCATCATTTGGTCAGTGTTGTTGTTTGCATGAGGATTATCGCTTTCGATGCACATTATATCGATTATTGATATGTGGTGAATCAACGGTCGCTCAGTGCTCCATTGCTATTCTCAACATTCTCTGGATGTCATTTTCAGACATCGCCACAAAACAAAGGTTAATTGACATGTAACATATTATCCCTAAATTCTGACCAACCAATTAAATATCACATAAACTTAGGTAGGTCATACTAGCGAAGGAATTCCCCATCTCTCCCCTCCTAGTACTATTCTCACATCTTAGCCAGGGATCATATCCCTAAGCTCTAATACCAACTGTGACGCCCCCAAAATTAGGTATACATCACCAATCTTGGGTCGTCAGATACATGGTACAAAATTTATATACAACTTACTAATACAACTGTTGTGTACAATACGACAAAACATAACTGTGAGTTTGAATACAATTATTGTCTACTAGAAATTATACAAACTCAAAAGGATTCCTCCTTACAATTATTAACACACTATTTCACAGAATAGTGAGGACTACTAATGCTATCCTCTGGACCGTCACTCCGTTCCCTGACTAGTCCCTGTTATGTTCTCTTTTCCTGAAGAGAACTGTGAAAGAAAGGGTGAACTCAACTAGCCCAGTAAGAAATTTTATGTAAGACCCCGACTTTTATAAATAAAGATGAATTTTCTATAAATATTATTTTTGAATATTATGGAATAAATTTGATATAATGTTATAGTTGTGGGTAATATTTATAAATTTTTCAAAGTAAGCAAGTTGTTATAAAATATTCATTTGGTCGGGGAATATTCTTTTTGTCGGTGAATATTCGTACAACGGCTCAATCATTGGTGGACCCCACAATGGAAGTATTGTCGTAGTTAAAAAACGACAAAAATATCTTTCTATAAAAATAACGGCGGAGGTGTTACCGTTAAAACCGTTGAACTACCCAAGTAGTAAAAGTACAAGAATACGCTGTGGTCGCATCAGTAGCACACAGATTGATTATTGATGCTTACGTGAGAAGTCACCAATATACTCAATTATTGCTATAGTAATTCACGATCATATCTCTTATATTATTGATTCAATTATTGTCACATTATCATCTGTATAATATGTTATATTATTAAATCAATAATTGAGATGACAAGTTATAAATGATTAATAATTGTTGAAAGATTAAATATGTGTTGATTAAAAATAAAATGTTTTGTGGTAATATTTATTCAATCCTTGATGTATATAAAGAGTCTGTTATGAGACGTTTGTGGTAAGTATTGTTATTTTATGCGAGGCCCATATGTCATCATCTAAGAGTCTCTTCGTTAATAGTAATTGCCTTCGTCAATAGTAATTACCTTCGTCAATAGTAATTATCTTCGTCAATAGTAATTACCTTCGTCAATAGTAATTATCTTCATCAATAGTAATTACCTTTACCAGACGTCAAACCACTTGCCATTTCATATTACAAGCGTCAAACCACTTGTCGTTTCATATTACAGGCGTCGAACAAATTATCGTTTCACATTACAGGCGTCAAACCACTTTTCTTTTCACATCACCAGTTGTCAAGCCACTTGGCTTTTCACATGGCAAGTGCTAAGCTAGAAATCTTCTATAAATAGAGGCCTAGTGCTTCATTATTTTTCACAAATTCATTCAAGCAATAGAGAGAGAAAGTATAGAGAGAATAAGAGAGAAAGAAGAAGAGTATTCTGTTACTACACTACTGTAGTATTCAATCTCCTACTAAAGTAAGGGGTGTTATTCTTTTTATTCATGAAGAGAACTGTTGTTATTCCATTGCTTATTATTCTATTGGAATAACCTGTATACGCAGTTTACCCTATACTTGGTGGCATTCATCTATTATATTGTTGGAATATCCTGTCTGTGTTTTTTACACCGGACCTAGTTCCGTCTTTATTATTATTCTGTTGGAACATTCTGTCTGTGTGTTTTACACTGGACCTGGTTCCGTCTTTATTATTCTGTTGGAACATCCTGTCGGTGCAAATTTTGATAGACCTGGTTCCGTTATTATTATTCTGTTGGAATAACCTGTCTGTGTGAAGTACCGCATGCATGGTGATTTCTTTTGTTATTCCGTTCTTTATTATACTCAGTTGGTTAAAGTTTTGACTTCTATACTCCATGAAATTAGTAGAATATCCTTGATATTTGCGCTTCATCCAGTATCTTTTCATGGAAATATTCTTTTGATCATTCTTGAATTTTACTCTACAAAGTATTATCATGTTGACAATTTGGACATTATTAGTTCCTGGATAAATTAATTCTTGAACTTGTTTTATTGAATTCATATATCATTGTCATCATCCTTATGTTTATATTATATTGAAAGTCATCTGTGGCCTGTAGTGCATAGATGGACTTGGTATGATTATGATCAGGGATTATTCGGTGTAATCATGACCGTAATATTACAAATGATGTGGTAAAAGTTATCATTGGCCCGTAGTGCATTGATGGACAGTTGTTGGCATGATCATGACCATTAATGAATACACGAATGTCCTTGGCTGTAGTGCATGGATAATTTATGGTCGTGATACTAAAGAATATCCTTGGCCATAGTGCATGGGTGATTCGATGATGTGGATTATTTATTATTGTCGAGTCCCAATGATAAAAGTCATGAAAAACATTTTAAATCATAAAAGATAGTAGATTTTATTCTCTACTTGACTCTTTTAATGGATTGTTTGTTCCACTGCAGTTAAACTTGATGTTGTTATATTTTATCAGTTTAACAGTATTAAAGGCCAATGATAATTTATTCTGCATTATCCTAGTCATAATATTTCTTACTGGGCTAGTTGAGCTCACCCATTCTTTCACCGTTCTCTTCAGGAAATGAGAATATAGCTGGGACGAGTCGGGGAACGGAGTAATGGTCCAGAGGATAGCATTAGTAGTCCTCACTATTCTGTGAAATAGTGTGATAATAATTGTGATGAGGACTCCTTTTGAGTTTGTATAATCTCTAGTAGACAATATTTTTATTCAAACTCACAGTTTATGTTTTGTCGTATTGTACACGACAGTTGTATTAGTAAGTTGTATTTTAATTTCAGACAATGTATCTGGCGCACCCAAGATAGGTGATGTATGCCTAATTTTGGGGCGCCACAGCTTGGTATCAAAGCTTAGGATATGATCCCTGCTAAGATGTGAGAATAGTACTAGAGGGGAGAGACGGGGAATTCCTTCGCTAGTATGACCTACCTAAGTTTATGTGCCATTTTATTGGTCGGGCCGTAATAGGGATAATATGTTACATGTCAATTAACCTTTTGTTTTGTGGCAAGATCTCAAAATGACATCCGAGAATGTTGAGAATAGCAATGGAGCACAAAGCATCGTTGATTCACCACATATCAATAATCAGGATAATGTGCATCAGGAAGGCGACAATCCTTATGCAAACAACAACACTGAACAAATGATGAATGTTCAAATGTTCAGAGGCTTTATAAAATTCATGCTATATCAGGCGAGAGCGGCTCCTGTCCAAAACGTAGGTGGAAACACTGGAAACTCTCGGGCGGTCACCGCTAAAAAGTTTAAAGAGCTAGGACCACCGGAGTTTAAGGGAGAGCCAAAACCACTTCTGGCGGAAGCATGGATAAACCAGATCACCAAGATATTTGATGTCTTGGGATGCTCCGAGGAGCAAAGGTTCCTTTCGCGCTTTTATGTTGCGGAGAGGCAGACATTGGTGGGAATCCAGAAACGTACTCAACTCATTCAGATCAAGATATCTTGGGAGAAGTTCCAGAGTCGTTTCAATGAAAAATACTTTCTCGAAAGTATTCGCCACATGAAGTAGGTGGAGTTTATCAAGTTGGAACAAAACAATATGACCGTGTCGCAATACGAGGCAAAATTTATGGGTTATCATGGTTTCAAGGCCCCACTTGGTGGATAATGAAGAGAGAATGGCGTGAATGTTTTTAAGAGGTTTGAAGCCGGAGATACGTCAATATCTTATTTCTCATAAACTGTGTTTGTATTCAGATGTTGTAAATAGGGCTCAGTTAGTGGAGCGCGATAACGAGTCAACGCAACTAAAAGAGAGCAGTCGGCAAAATTATAATACCAGCGAGAGTAGTCATCGAAGCGGTGACAACAAGCGTGGAGGGAATCAACAGGCTAGAAATGGTAACCACTTCGGTGGTAATCAGAGCCAAAACAATAAGAATGGACATTTCAAGAAGAGGAGATTCAACAATGATGGAAAGACGTCAGCACCAGCACCTGTTGTTAAGAAAGGAGAAAGACCACCTATCATATGCTTCAAATGCGGAGAGGAGGGACACATCAGTCCAAATTGTGCGATGCCGTCCAAAGCATGTTATAATTGTGGAAGAGAAGGTCACTTAGACTAATTTTGTCATTCACCGAAGACAAATTCAGCAAGGATGGAGGCAGCAAAGGCCGTCCTAGAAAGGTCAAAGCCGGTAGTGCAAGGGAGATTGTTTGTTGTAACCTCCCAGAAAGCAAGGAACCCGAATGAGGTCATCACGGGTAAGCTTATAATAAACTCTAACGAAGTCTATACTTTATTTGATACCGGTTTTACCCATTCTTTTATTTCTCCTACTTGCGCTCATGGATTAAATTTGACTCCGGAGAAATTAGACTTTGACTTATCTGTGGAAACTCCGTTGGGAGAAAATTTCATTACATCCACTGTTTATAAGTCTTATTTGGTTCAAAACGGTACCCTCACATTACCTGTCGATCTTATTTCATTGAAAATACTTGCATTTGACGTGATTCTAGGGATTGATTGGTTAACTACTCATCATGCAAAAATTGATTGTTTTCGTAAGGTTTTTAGCTTTCATATTCCTAATCAACCTATTATACGAATTCAAGTGACCAAACCATTAAAATCAATCACGGTCATCTCAAGCCATAAAGCTATTCGTTTATTGAAAAACGGATGTCAAGCTTTCTTAGCTTATGTCACAGATCTAAACAAAAATACGTCAGCTTTGAATGATATTTTTGTTGTTAATAAATTTCCTGACGTATTCCCCGAAGAACATCCTGGCCTACCCCCAGAGCGTGAAATTGAATTTTGTATTGACCTTTAACCTGGTACAAAACCCATTTCCAAAGCCCCATATCGAATGGCTCCTACTGAACTTCAGGAGTTAAAGACCCAACTGCAGGAATTGTTAGACATTGGCTTTATTCGTCCTAGTACTTCTCCTGGGGGGCTCCTCTGCTCTATTCGTGAAGAAGAAAGATGGGAGTATGCGACTTTGAATTGATTATCGGAGTTGAATCATGTCACCATCAAAAATAGGTATCCATTACCACGTATTGATGACCTGTTTGACCATTATAAGGAGCCAAATTCTTTTCAAAGATTGATCTTCGATTCGGATATCACCAATTGAAGATTAGAACCGATGACATTCCAAAGACGGCCGTAACTGCAGACGGCATTATGAATTCCTAGTCATGTCCTTTCGATCGACTAATGCTCCCGCCGCTTTCATGGATATGATGAACCGAGTATTCAAGGAATATTTGGATCACTTTGTGGTCGTCTTTATTGATGACATCCTTATTTATTCCAAAAGCCGTGAAGATCATGAGCAACACTTGAGGTCGACACTCCAAAAGCTTCGTGAATATAAGATTTATGCCAAGTTGAAGAAATGCGAAGTTTCGGCTTGAGGAAGTAGCATTCCTTGGGCACGTGGTATCAAGTCATGGAATATCCATTGACCCAAAGAAAGATTGAAGCTATTCAAAGTGGGAGCAACCTAAATCGATGATCAAGTACTTAGCTTTTCGGTTTAAATGGTTATTATCTCGGAGATTCGTGGAAGGATTTTCTCTAATCGCTACTCCATCGACTCAAATTGACTTTGAGAGATACAAAGTTCTGGTTAGAGCGAAGAATGTGAGAAGAGTTTTCAAGAACTCAAGAGGAGACTCATTTCAAAGACCTGCTCTAACAATACCATCCTGCTCGGAAGGATTTGTCATCTCTGCCGATGCTTCAGCAAAGGGTTGGGATGTGTTCTCATGCAACATGGAAAAGTCATAGCCTATACCTCGCGACAACTCAAAGAAAATGAGATGAATTATCCTACTCATGATCTAGAGTTGGCAGTTGTTGTCTTTGCACTTAAAATTTGGAGGCATTACTTGTATGGGGAGAAAGTGGAGATCTTTACGGATCATAGAAGCCTCAAATATTTCTTCACTCAAAAGGAACTCAACATGCGACAACGATGTTGGCTCAAACTATTGAAAGATTATGATCATACCATCCAATACCATCCTGGAAAAGCTAACGTGATAGCTGACGCATTGAGTAGAAGATCATATGCAAGTACGAGTGCGATATTGTCAACGCAAAGGCCCATTTTGTGTGACTTGCAAAGGATGGAGATAGAGTTAAAGACTCCAGGGATGCATGTGATGATGGTGAATATATGAGTAGAACCGACTTTAATCGATAAAGTTAAAGCTGCTCAAGCTACAGACCTGGAGCTGATGCGTATGAGGAAGAAAGTGCAAGAAGTTGCTATACTGGAAGCAAGAATCGATGGAGAAGGAATACTTCGAGTCAACTCCAGACTTTGTGTTCCTAACGACCCTGATTTAAAGTATAAAATCATGATGGAGGCGCACAACACACCGTTTGCAATCCATCCTGGGAGTACTAAAATGTATCATGATATTCATCATTAATTTTGGTGGAGCAATATGAAGAGAGAGATAGCGTTGTTTATCTCAAGGTGTCTAACTTGTCAACAAGTTAAAGCGGAGCATCAAGTACCAAAAGGTCCATTACAACCACTTGAAATTCCAGAATGGAAGTGGGAGCACATTACCATAGATTTCGTTACCGGTCTTCCTGAGGTTTCTCAAGGCATAGATGCGATTTGGGTCATTATTGATAAATTGACCAAGTCTGCTCATTTCTTACCGATACGAGAAACTTATACACTTGAACGTCTTGCTCGTATGTACATAAATGAGATTGTAAGATTGCATGGTATGTCGGTATCCATAGTTTCTGATCGAGACCCAAGATTCACTTCATAATTTTGGGTTAGTTTGCAAAAAGCTATGGGCACAGACTTACGATTTAGCTTCAAGATATCATCCTCGTATTCGGACGGACAATGGAGAGGACTATTCAAACTCTCAAGATCTATTAAGACTCGTGTCCTTGATTTCAAGGGAAGTTGGGACAAGTTCTTACCATTGGTGGAGTTTTCCTACAACAACAATTATCAAGCAAGTATTGGCATGGCTCCATTCGAAGCGTTGTATGGAAGAAAGTGTCGTTCTCCAGTATGCTAGGATGAGATGGGTGAAGCAACGTTGTTGGGATTGGAGTTGGTACGTATGACTACGGAAAAGATTCAAACGATCCGACAACGTATAAAAACCTCACAAAATTGACAAAAGAGTTATGCTGATCTTCATCGCAAGGACGTGGAATTCGATATAGGAGATCATGTGTTGTTACGTGTTGCTCCATGGAAAGGAGTTACAAGATTTGGAAAGAGAGGAAAAATCAATCCTCGATTCATAGGCCCATTTTTAATCCTCGATCGAGTAGGAACTGTGGCCTATAGACTCGCTTTATAGCCAAGTATGTATCGTGTTCATAACGTTTTTCACATATCCATGTTACGTAAATATGTGAAAGACCCGAACCACATTATTGAGTTAGAACCGGACGAAATAACGGAAGATTTGACGTATGAAGAGGTTCATGTTCAAATCTTGGATAAGAAGGAACATATTCTACGCTCAAAAGTTATACCTCAAGTCAAAGTTTTGTGGAGAAACCACGATGTTGAGGAAATGACATGGGAGTTAGAATCTAAAATAAAATCAAGGTATCCTTACCTCTTTGACATACCAAGTACGTACCCTAATTTCGAGGGAAAAATTTCATAAGAATGGGAGGTTGTAAGACCCCAACTTTTATAAATAAAGATAAATTTTCTATAAATATTATTTTTGAATATTATGGAATAAATTTGATATAATGTTATAGTTGTGGGTAATATTTATAAATTTTGCAAAGTAAACAAGTTGTTATAAAATATTCGTTTGGTCAGGGAATATTCTTTTTCTCGGGGAATATTCGTACAACGGCTCAATCATTGGTGGACCCCACAACGGAAGTATTGTCGTAGTTAGAAAACGAAAAAATTATCTTTCTATAAAAATAACGGCGGAGGTGTTACCATTAAAACGGTTGAACTACCAGGTAGTAAAAAAATAAAGATGTCTGGCGTGGTTGCATAGTAGCACACAGTATTGATTATTGATGCTTACGTGAGAAGTCACTCAAATTTATACTCAATTATTACTACGATAATTCGCATCATATCTCTTATATTATTGATTCAATTATTGTCACAGTATCATCTGTATAATATCTTATATTATTAAATCAATAATTGAGACGACAAGTTATAAATGATTAATAATTGTTGAAAGATTAAATATGTGTTGATTAAAAATAAAATATTTTGTGGTAATATTTATTCAATCCTTAATGTATATAAATAGTCTGTTATGAGACGTTTGTGGTAAGTTTGGTTATTTTATGGGGGGCCCTTATGTCATCATCTAAGAGTCTCTTCGTCAATAGTAATTACCTTCGTCACTAGTAATTACCTTCGTCAATAGTAATTATCTTCGTCAATAGTAATTACCTTCGTCAATAGTAATTACCTTTAGCATACGTCAAACCACTTGCCGTTTCATATTACAGGCATCGAACCACTTGTCGTTTCACATTATAGGCGTCGAACCAATTGTCGTTTCACATTACAGGCGTCAAACCACTTTTCTTTTCACATCACCGTTCGTCGACCACTTGCCTTTTCACATAGCAAGTGCTAAGCTAGAAATCTTCTATAAATAGAGGCCTAGTGCTTCATTATTTTTCACGAATTCATTCAAGCTATAGAGAGAGAAAGTATAGAGAAGAAAAGAAAGAAGAAGAAGTGTATTATTGTTACTACACTACTATAGTATTCAATCTCCTTCTAAAGTAAGGGTGTTATTCTTTCTTATTCATGAAGAGAACTATTGCTATTCCATTGCTTATTATTCTATTGGAATAACTTTGTATCTTAGCGGTTTCTTTGTATACTTGGTGACATTCTTCTATTATTTTGTTGGAACATCCATCACACCGTGTGTTTTACAGGACTGGTTAAAATCTTTATTATTATTACATTGGAACATCATGCTATGTGTGTTTTACAGGACTGATTAAAATCTTTATTATTCATTGGAACATCAGCCGCTTGCAAATTTTGCACGACTGGTTCCGTTATTATTATTCTATTGGAATAACTTTGTCATATGAAATACCGCATGCATGGTGATTTCTTTTATTATTCCATTCTTTATTATTATACTCAGTTGGTTAAAGTTTTGACTTCTATACTCCATGAAATTAGTAGAATATCCTTGATATTTATGCTTCATCTAGTATCTTTTCATGGAAATATTCTTCTGATCATTCTTGAATTTTACTCTACAAAGTAGTATCATGTTGACAATTTGGACATTATTAGTTCTTGGATAAATTAATTCTTGAACTTGTTTTATTGAATTCTTATATAATTGTCATCATCCTTATGTTTATATTATGTTGAAAGTCATCTGTGGCCTGTAGTGCATAGATGGACTTGGTATGATTATGACCAGGGATTATTCGGTGTAATTATGACCGTAATGTTACAAATGAAGTGGTAAAAGTTATCATTGGCCCGTAGTGCATTGATGGACAGTTATTGACATGGTTATGACCATTAATGAATATACGAATGTCCTTGGCTGTAGTGCATGGATAATTTGTGGTAGTGATACTAGAGAATATCCTTGGCCGTAGTGCATGGGTGATTCGATGATGTGGATTATTTATTAAGCTGAGTCCCAACGATAAAAGTCATGAAAAACATTTTAAATCATAAAAGATAGTAGATTTTATTCTCTACTTGACTCTTTTAATGGATTGTTTGTTCCGCTGCAGTTAAACTTGATGTTGTTATATTTTATCAGTTTAACACTGTTAATGGCTAATGATAATTTATTCTGCATTATCTTAGTCATAATATTTCTTACTAGGCTAGTTGAGCTCACCCTTTCTTTCACTGTTCTCTTCAGGAAATGAGAATATAGCTGGGATGAGTCGGGGAACGGAGTAATGGTCCAGAGGATAGCATTAGTAGTCCTCACTATTCTGTGAAATAGTGTGATAATAATTGTGATGAGGACTCCTTTTGAGTTTGTATAATCTCTAGTAGACAATATTTGTATTCAAACTCACAGTTTATGTTTTGTCGTATTATACACGACAATTGTATTAGTAAGTTGTATTTGAATTCTGTACCATGTATCTGGTGACCCAAAATGGGTTATGTATACCTAATTTTGGGGGCATCACATATTATGACTAAGATAATGCAAAATAAATTATCGTTAGCCTTCAACAGTGTTAAACTGATAAAATATAACAACATCAAGTTTAACTGCAGCGGAACAAGCAATCCATTAAAAGAGTCAAATAGAGAATAAAATCTACTATCTTTTATGATTTAAAAGGTTTTTCATGACTTTTATCACTGGACTCAAATTTTAATAAATAATCCACATCATCGAATCACCCATGACTATGTACCAAGGATATTCTTTAGTATCACGACCACAAATTATCCATGCACTACAAGCCAAGGACATTCGTGTATTCATTAATGGTCAAGATCATGCCAACAATCGTCCATCAATGCACTATAAAGGCTAATGATAACTTTTACCACATTATTTGTAACATTACTACCATGATTACACCAAATAATCCCCGATCATAATCATACCAAGTCCATCTATATGCACTACAAAGCCACGATGACTTTCAACATAATATAAACATGAGGATGATGACAATGATATAAGAATTCAATAAAACAAGTTCAAGAATTAATTTATCCAGGAACTAATAATGTCCAAATTGTCAACATAATACTACTTTGTAGAGTAAATTTCAAGAATGATCAGAAGAATATTTCCATGAAAAGATACTGGATGAAGCGCAAATATCAAGGATATTCTACTAATTTCATGGAGTATAGAAGTCAAAACTTTAACCAACCGAGTATAATAAAGAATGGAATAACAAAAAGAAATCACCATGCATGAGGTACTTCAGATGATTAAAAGTTATTCCAATGTAATAATAATAAACTTAACCAGTTGCAAAATTTGCAACCGGCTGTGATGTTCTAATGTAATAATAAAGATTTTAACTGTGTAACTGTGTCCTGTAAACACACACAAACAGATGTTCCAATGTAATAATAATAAAGATTTTAACCAGTCCGCAAAAAACATGCATGTGATGTTCCAACAAAATAATAGAAGAATGTCACCAAGTATAGGTAAAATCACAGATACAAAAGTTATTCCAATGTAATAATAAGCAATGGAATAACAACAGCTTTCTTCATGAATAAGAAAGAATAACACCCCTTACATTAGTAGTAGATTGAACATCGCAGAGTGTAGTAATAGAAAACTCTTCTTCTCTCTCTTATCTCTCTATACTTTCTCTCTATAGCTTGAATGAATTCATGAAAAATAATGAAGCACTAGGCCTTTATTTATAGAAGATTTCTAGCTTAGCACTTAAAATGTGAAAAGGCAAATGGCTTGACGACTGGTGATGTGAAAAGAAAAGTGGTTTGACGCCTGTAATGTGAAATGGGAATTGGTCCGATGCCTGTAATATGAAACGGCAAGTGGTTTGACGTTTGGTAAAGGTAGTTACTATTGATGAAGGTAATTACTATTGACGAAGGTAATTACTATTGACGAAGAGACTCTTAGATGATGACATATGGCCCCCCCATAAAATAACCAAACTTACCATAAACGCTCCATAATAGACTCTTTATATACATCAAGGATTGAATAAATATTACCACAAATCATTTTATTTTAATCAACACATATTTAATCTTTCAACAATTATTAATCATTTATAACTTGTCATCTCAATTATTGATTTAATAATATAACATATTATATGATGATATTGTGACAATAATTGAATTAATAATATAAGAGATATGATGCAAAGAATTATCGTGAGTAGCAATAATCGAGTATACCGAGTGACTTCTCACGTAAGCATCAATAGTCAATACCATGTGCTACTATGCAACCACGCCAGACATCGCACTTTTACTAGCGGAGTTCAACAGTTTTAATTCAGTAATACCTCCACCGTTATTTTTATAAAGTATTTTTGTCATTTTCTCAATCCGACATTAATTTCATTGTGGGGTCCACTAATGATTGTGCCATTGCATTTAATATTCCTCGACAAAAAGAATATTCCCTAATACTAAACTAATATTTTATAACAACTTGCTTACTTTGCAAAATTTATAAATATTATCCACAACTATAACATTATATCAAATTTACTCCATAATATTCAAAAATAATATTTATAGAAAATTCATCTTTATTTATAAAAGTTGGGGTCTTACAAGTAAAACCAAAAATAATATCATAACATATATTTGAACCAATAGGACTTTGTCTTTATGCTTTCTAAGAAATAATGTGGTATCTACTCTACCTCTAGTGAACCCATTATCAATAAGAAAATTAGTTAGTGTTTCATACCATGCTCTAGGTGCTTTTTTAAGACCATATAAGGCTTTGTCTAATCTATAAACATAATTGGAAAGAGATGGATTGATGAAACCTGGAGGTTACTGTGACGCCACCAAAATTAGGTATACGTCACCCATCTTGGGTCGCCACTTACATGGTACATAAATTCAAATACAACTTACTAAAATAACTGTCGTGTATAATACGACATAAACTGTGAGTTTGAATACAAATATTGTCTACTAGATATTATACAAACTCAAAAGCAGTCCTCATTACAACTATTATCACACTATTTCATGTAATAGTGAGGACTACTAATGCTATCCTCTCGGACCATTACTCCGCTCCCCGACTCGTCCCGCCTATGTTCTCATTTCTCAAGAGAACGGTGAAAGAAAGGTGAGCTCAACTAGCCCAAAGAAGAAATATTATGACTAAGATAATACGTAATAAATTATCGGTAGCCTTCAACGGTGTTAAATTGATAAAATACAATAGACAACCAGTTTAATCGCAATGAATATGCAATCCATTAAAAGAGTCAAGTAGAAAATAAAGTCTACTATCTTTTAGGTTTTAAAAGGTTTTCATAAATTTTTATCATTAAGACTCGGTTTAATGAATAAACCACAATATCTAATCATCCCCGCACTACACGGCCAAGGATTTTCATCAAATTATCAATGGTCATGACTATACCCGAATCACCTCGGTCATAATCATACCAAAAACTATCCATCACCGCATTACAAAGCCACGAGGACTTTTATCACATCATTTATAACAAGCCATGATTATACCGAATGATCCCTGGTCATAATCATACTAAGTTCATCTATACACATAAGCCAAAGATAACATAATATAACATGAGGATGATGACAATGACATAATAATGCAATAAAACAAGTTTAAGAATTATTTTATCCGGGACTTAGTAACGCCCAAATTGTCAACAAGATACATGCTTTTGTAGAGTAAAATTCAAGAATGATCGTAAGAATATTTCCATGAAAAGATATCTTTGGATGAAACGCAAATATCAAGAATATTCTACTAATTTCATGGAGTATGTAAGTAAAAGTTTTAACTAACCTGGGTATAATAAAGAATGGAATAACAAAGGAAATCACCATACATGCAGATTTCAGATAGATAAAGTTATTCCAATGTAATAATAATAACGGAACCGTGTCGTGAAATTCACATTTACAGGATGATCCAACGGAATAATAAATGCCGAATAATAATAAACAATGGAACTGTGTCCGGTGTAAAAACACATGCACATGATATTCCAATGTAATAATAAAGAATGAAATAACAGAAGAAGATCACCAAGTATAGGGGATTCCGTATACAAAGTTATTCCAATGTAATAAATAAGAATGGAATAATATAAGGATTTCACCAAGTATAGGGTATGCCGCAGTATACAAGTTATGTATAGGGTATGCCACTTTTTACAAAGTTATTCCAACAGTAATAATAATGAATGAAATAATGTAAGTTCTCTTCATGAATACGAAGAATAACACTTTACGGGTACAACAAATAATATTCCCTACCTTAGAAGAACCTGAATATCGCAAAGTGAAGTAGCAGAATACTTTTCTTCCTTCTCTCTATAGTTTTCTCTCTAGAGTTTCGGTGAATTTGTAAGAAAATAATGAAGGAATGAGCTTCTATTTATAGGAAAATAGAATGCATAGTAATTAATCCATGAACTGGTCTAGATTGATTTACTTTAACTGACGGTCCATATTTAAAGCAAAATCTTTTAAATAAAATATCATATATTCTATTTATATAAAAACATTTTACTATGCAAACACTATGCAACACTATGCAAAACACTATGAAAAACACTATGCAACACTATGCATAATAAAATATAATATATTCTATTTATGTAATAACTTTAATAAAGTATTACATTTTATATATAAAGATGTTTCGCTTTTATTACGTTAATAATAATGAATAAAACAAAACGTCATTATCGCTATAATAATTCATATTATTAATCGACAATAACGGAATCAAACCGAGTGACTTCTCACATAAGCATCAATAATCAATACCGCGTGCTACTATGCAACCACACGACATCGTACTTTTACTACCGAAAGTAGTTCAACAAAGATCAACGGTAAAACTTCCGCCGTTATTTCAATAAAATATTTTTGTCGTTTTCTCAATCCGACAATAATTTCATTATATGGGTCCACCAATGATTGAGCCTTTATACTAATATTCCTCGCTAAACCGAATATTCCCCACCAATCGAATATAATATAACCACTTGCATACTTTGCAAAATTTATAAATACTACCCACAACTATAATATTATCTCAAATTCACACCATAGTATTAAAAATTATTTCGACAAAATTTAAATCTTTATTGATAAAACTGGGGTCTCACAATCTCCCTCCTTATGGAATTTTGCCCTCGAAATTAGGGTACGTACTTGGTATGATAAGAGGTGAGGATACCTTGAATACCTTTATCGTTAAAAATATTAAATTCATCTTCGCAATCCAGCCAAAGATATTCATTAGCAATTCATCTTTGCACTACAAAGCCAAAGATATACAAATCAGTAAACCCAATAATCTTTGAGACGCAGACTTAATAGTATCACGACCACGAATTATCTATGCACCATCGCCAAGGATATTCGTGTTTTCAATTACGGCCATGATTATACCGAATAATCCTTGGTCATAATCATACCAAGTCTATTAATGCACTACTACCAAAGATGACTTTTACCACATCCATGAATTAATATTTCATTCTTTGAGACTCAAATTTCAATAATTAATCCATATCATCGAATCATCCCCGCACTACGTGCCAAGGATATTCATTAGTATCACGACCACTTAATTATCCATGCACTACTACCAAAGATAATCGTGTATTCATTAGTATCACGACCACAAATTATCCATGCACCACTACTACCAAAGATAATTGTGTTTTGAATTACTGATTATGATTATACCGAACAATCCCTCGGTCATAATCATACCAAGTCCATCTATGCACCATGTGCCACGTAGATGACTTTCAACATAATATAAACATGAGGATAATGATATAAAGAATCAATCAAATGAGATAAAGGATAAATATTAAACATTTATAATATAATTTATCTAGGATTCAAGAATATCCCCATGTTATCAATCACTTAATAATCTCATAATCTAATATCATTTTTATTATAACAATATTTTAATCACTTCTTAAATTTATAAACAATTTATCTCAATTGTTTACGCTTTACCATATAATGCATTTAATCATTCAAAAATGCCATACTCATAAGATATCATCACCAATTATCAATTCCCTCATAAAAAAAAATATGCATATACTCTATATAGGATTCTCTAGCCATAAAATCCTATTTTCAACTTTGTTACTTCACATAACATATTTAACTCATATGTTCGTAACTAAACTATTTTCATGAAAAATACCAAATCAGTCCCAAAAAAATTTCTTTTCTGGGATTTAGCATAATATAGTCCCATAATGAAAATATATTTTTCTCGGAATTTTTAAAATTCATTTACTATTTTTCAAAAATCAATTTCTAATTAATTCCTCAAGAAATTAGCTACCTCAAGTTTAACTCTAAAAATTCCCAAATCTTGGTAGAATCTTACACATGTTAACGTGAGCTTCCAGTTTAAATTTCATGGTCATCGGAGTTATAGAACTCCGATTATAGCGTTTTTCGTCAGAAAAACCTAAATATTGAAATAGTCATAACTTGCTCATTTTAAGTCAGAATGAACTCATTTTTGGACAGGAGGTACTTTATACCATATACTTTCATGTCCCAAAAGGCCAGAATTTTTCTCATAATTTAAGTGGCCGAAACAGCCCCTCTAAAATCATGGCAGTAGCTTTTTCGGTTTTTGCAGCTTTGTACTCCTTTGCTAAAATCAGTCCACACAAAAATCTACAACACCTTTTCCAGTAATTCCACTTGGATTAGTTAGGTAACTCATAGATCTAACTCTAGGACTTGACCACACTCAAAAATTCAAAATATAATAGGAGATATGGTCAATTGAATTTCATGTTATGTTTTTCACCAAAATCTGATTTTCAACTCTTTGTGATTTTTAAGAAACTTTCATGTTTTCACATACTAACCAACATAACTCATCATAACACTTACTAATACCACGTATACCCATGATTTTCATTAGTCCAATGCTTTTATTATGACTTTCATCATAAACCACGTAAACTGTTCATTTTAGTTGAAGAAATATTTGAGGGTTTAAGAAATGGGTTTTGTACTGGGGTCAATACGAAATTCGATTTCACGCTCTAAGTAGGCTAAGAAGTCTTCAAGAATACACCAGGAAATTTATCAATAATAGAAATATCATTCAAAACTGTGACTCTCATCCAAAACTTGGATAGTACGTCACATTGATATCAACTGTGACTTCTATCCCTTAACCTAGATAGCACCTCACAATGATACCTATAAACTTGCCATCTTCATTCACGATGTCGCCTACAGAAAGTCTGGCTTCGGTGCATTCCACACAAGGAAGTCAACAACGAAAGGTTCGGGGCTCTTTACTTATGGCTTAATATGACAATAATTGACTTTAGTAGTTTGGTTACTTGAATTCGCACAACAAGTTGGTTATGAATATAAAAGCTAACAACCTTACGAAAAGCATGATGAGTAGTTAACCAATTGATTCCTAAAATCACATCAAAGGCAAGTATTTTCAAAAGATAAGATCGACAGTAACATGAAAGTGTTTATTTGAATCAAACAAGATTTAAAAATAGTAGCTGTGAACGAAGGCTCCTACTAACGTAAGTTTCAACCAATAAGTCAAAGTCTAACTTCTCCTGAGTCAAATTTAAACGTTGAACGCAAGCAAGAGAGATAAAATAATGGGTAGAACCCAGATCTTATAAGGTATAGACTTCGCAATTTATGATTAACTAACCTGCAAACTTCGTTCGGTTTACTCGCTTTTTGAGAAGTCATGAAAATGCACTTCCTAAAACCAACGACTTTGTTTTGTCCATATCCACCTTTGGTGCCACCGTCCCAAAGAAGACTTGACTTTGGTGCACAACAAAATTGAGCTAAATGACCTTCTCCTCTTGCAATTTCCACTTCTATTATCTTTGCCATGATTACCACCAAGTGGTTACCATTCTTAGCATGATAATTTCCCACGATGGTTATCATTGTTTCGATAGCCGTTGCCACCAAAGATGATTATTATCGTGTTGTTGGTCGTTACCTTTTGTTTGAAATTTGAATCAACACTCTCATGTGCTTTATTGCTTATCTCAGCATTTTCAGATGTCATTCTCAAACACTGTCACAAAACAAGGGTTAATTAACATATCACATATTATCCCTATACTCTGACCGACCAATTAAATACCAAATAAATTTAGGTAGGTCATATTAGCGAAGGAGTTCCCCGTCTCTCCCCTCCTAGTTCTTATCTCACACCTCAACCATGGATCATATCCCTAAGCTCTGATACCAACTGTAACGCCCCCAAAATTAGGTATACGTCACCCATCTTGGGTCGCCACTTACATGGTACATAAATTTAAATACAACTTACTAATATAAGCGTCAGTGGTATAATACGACATAAATCGTGAGTTTGAATACAAATATTGTCTACTAGATATTATACAAACTCAAAAGGAGTCCTCATTACAACTATTATCACACTATTTCACGTAATAGTGAGGACTACTAATGCTATCCTCCGGACCATTACTCCGCTCCCCGACTCGTCCAAATTTATGTTCTCATTTCACGAAGAGAATAAAGTGAAAGAAAGGGTGAGCTCAACTAGCCCAAGAAGAAATATTATGACTAAGATAATAGAGAATAAATTATCATTAGCCTTCAACGGTTGTTAAACCGATAAAATACAATAGACAACCAGTTTAATCTGCAATGAATATGCAATCCATTAAAAGAGTCAAGTAGAAAATAAAGTCTACTATCTTTTAGGTTTTAAAAGGTTTTCATAAATTTTTATCATTAAGACTCGGTTTAATGAATAAACCACAATATCTAATCATCCCTCGCACCCACGGCCAAGGATTTTCATCAAATTATCAATGGTCATGACTATACCGAATCACCCTTGGTCATAATCATACCAAAAACTATCCATCAACGCATTACAAAGCCATCGAGGACTTTTATCACATCATTTATAACAAGCCATGATTATCTTTGAATGATCCTCGGTCATAATCATACTAAGTTCATCTATGCACGTAAGCCAAAGATAACATAATATAACATGAGGATGATGACAATGACATAATAATTCAATAAAACAAGTTCAAGAATTATTTTATCTAGGAATTAGTAACGCCCAAATTGTCAACAAGATACTGTTTTGTAGAGTAAAATTCAAGAATGATCGTAAGAATATTTCCATGAAAAGATCTTTGGATGAAACGCAAATATCAAGAATATTCTACTAATTTCATGGAGTATATAAGTAAAAGTTTTAACCAACCTGGGTATAATAAAGAATGGAATAACAAAGGAAATCACCATACATGTTTGTACTCAGATAGATAAAAGTTATTCCAATGTAATAATAATAACGGAACTGGTGGGTGAAATTCACACAAGACAGGATGATCCAACGGAATAATAAAATGCAAGAATAATAATAAACAATGGAACCAGTCCGGTGTAAAACACACGTATATGATATTCCAAATGTAATAATAAAGAATGAAATAATGAAGAAGATCACCAAGTATAGGGGATTAAGCAGATACAAAGTTATTCCAATGTAATAAATAATAATGGAATAATATAAGGATTTCACCGTAGTATAGGGTATGCCAGCGTATCTGAAAGTTATGTATAGGGTATGCCACTTTTTAAAAGTTATTCCAATGTAATAATAATGAATGGAATAATGAAGTTCTCTTCATGAATAAGAAAGAATAACACCCCTTACGCACAACACAAATAATATTCCCTACCTTAGAAGAACTGAATATTGGCAAAGTGAAGTAGCGAATACTTTTCTTCTTTCTCTCTATAGTTTTCTCTCTAGAGTTTCAAGTTGAATTGTAAGAAAATAATGAAGGAATGAGCTTCTATTTATAGGAAAATAGAATGCATAGTAATTAATCCATGAAACGGTCAGATTGATTTACTTTAATCGACGGTCCATATTTAAAGCAAAATCTTTTAAATAAAATATAATATATTATATTTATATAAAAACATTTTACTATGCAAACACTATGCAACACTATGCATAATAAAATATAATATATTTTATTTATGGAATAACTTTAATAAAGTATTCTGTTTTATATAAAAAGATGTTTCTATTTTATTATGTTAATAATACGAATAAAACAAAACGTCATTATCGCTATAATAATTCATATTATTAATCAACAATAATGGAATCAAACTGAGTGACTTCTCACATAAGCATCAATAATCAATACCGTGTGCTACTATGCAACCACACGTATTACTATACTTTTACTACCGAGTAGTTCAACAAGATCAAACGGTAAAACTTCCGCCGTTATTTCAATAAAATATTTTTGTCGTTTTCTCAATCCGACAATAATTTCATTATGGGTCCACCAATGATTGAGCTGTTATATTTAATATTCCCTCGCTAAACCGAATATTCCCCGACCAATCGAATATAATATAACCATTTGCATACTTTGCAAAATTTATAAATACTACCCACAACTATAATATTATCTCAAATTCACACCATAATATTAAAAAATTATTTCGACAAAATTTAAATCTTTATTGTTAAAATCTGGGGTCTCACAGTTACTCTACATAGACTTCTTCTTGAAGTTCTCTATTTAGGAATGCACTATTGACATCCATCTGGAAGACCTTGAATTTCATGTGAACATCAAAGGCAAGGAATATTCTGATGGCTTCTAGCCTGGCAACACGTGCAAATCTCTCATCATAGTCAATGCCTTCTTCCTGAGAGTAACCCTTGGCCACTAGTCTTGCCTTATTCCTGGTTATTACTCCATCTTCATCCATCTTGTTTTTGAAGACCCACTTGTTTCCAATGACATGATGACTTTTTGGTCTTGGAACTAATCTCCATACTTTATTTCTTTCAAAGTGATTAAGTTCTTCCTGCATGGCTTCTATCCAGCTGGAGTCTTCCATGAAATCCTTTATCTTCTTAGGTTCCATTTGTGACAGGAAGCTTAGATAAAAACATTCATTTTGGGTGGCAACTCTTGTTTTGACTCTTGCACTCGGATCTCCAATGATTAAATCTTGAGTGTGATCTCTTGTCCATCTGTTTCCTGTTGGGACATCTGTCATGATGCCTTCTTGTCTTAGGTCTTCAAGATATATTTCTTCTTCTTGGTGTGGAGGTTCGTTGTCTTGCATAGGCCTCTCTACAATCTCATTTCCTTGCTAAACGATTTCACTATCTGGCATTACGATCGTAGTGTTGAGCTCGACGACCTCGTTCGTAGTGTCTGAACTGTCGGTCATAATGCCTTGAAGCACTGTTTTGTCTAAGTCTGTCTCATCAAAGATGATGTGAATCGAGACTTCAACACTCAGTGTCTTCTTGTTGAACACTCTTTACGCCTTACTATCTGTGGCATATCCAGGAAAGATTCCTTCATCTGACTTGGGTTGAAACTTTGTCAAGTACTGCTTTCCATTGTTAAGAATGTAGCATGCACAGTTAAATACATAAAAGTAGCTGACACTTGGCTTTCTTCCTTTCCACAATTTATAGGGAGTCTTCTTAATCGTAGAGTGTATAGTGAGTGAGTCGTTCGAGTGTACCATAAAGGTGACGACTTCCGCTTAGAAGTATTCAAAGGATGGGTCGCTACTAGTAGAGTTCTTCCAGCCTATATTAATGTCATGTTCTTTCTCTCAGCTACTCCATTTTGTTGAGGAGTTTGTGGAGCTGAGAAGTTATGACTTATGCCATTGTCTGTGCAGAACTGGTCCATTTCTGAGAAGTCAAATTCTCTGTCATGATCACTCCTTATAGCATTAATTTTCTCTCATTTCTCGTTCATTACCAGTCTGAAAATCTTGATCAGTTGGGAGCTTGTTTCATCCTTTTAGGTTAGAAAGAACACCCATGGGAATCTAGTGTAGTCGTCGACTATGATCAGTGAGTATCTCTTCCCTCCAAGGCTCATTATTGGAATTGGCCCAAAAAGATCCATGTGGAGCAACTGCAGGGGCTTGTCAATTGAGTTGGTAGTTTTGCTCTTGAATGAGCTTCTGGTCTGCTTTCCAAGCTGACAAACATTGCACGACTTTTCTTTAACAAAGCTAAACTTAGGTAAGCTTGCAACTAGATCTTTTGAGGCAAGTTTGGAAATGCTATTGAAGTTGAGATGAGACAGTCTCCGATGTCATAACCAGCTTATTTCTTCAGATGCTTTAGCCAGAAAGTATATTGTCTCGTCTGAGCTGAGTTGTTCAAGATTTACTATGTAGACATTTCCTTCTCTTGTTTCGGTTAACTTTATAGCAGATGTCTTCAGGTCTCTGACTTGACATTGATTGTTGAGGAATGTTACTTGATATCCCTTGTCACAGAGTTGGCTTATGCTTAGAAGATTTTATTGTAGTCCTTCCAAATAGGCCACTTTACTGAAGGATACTGCACCATTTCCAGCTGAGCCATATCCTATTGTCTTGCCAGAGCCGTTGTCTCCAAAGATGACTGAGGGACCTTCCTTCTCTATGTAGTTAGAAAAAAGGGCTTTGTTCCCAGTCATGTGCATTGAGCATCCACTGTCCAGATACCAGGTTGTGATCATGGAGTTCTTTTCCTGTGGTAACATTAAACCTTCATTTTGGTACCCATACTTGCATGGGTCCTACTTTGTTAGTACCCTTGGGGACCCAAATCTGCTTGATTTTGGGTCTCACATGCATGGAATTATAATAGCACTTTGCAGCCTTGTGACCAACTTTATAACACACAAAACATCTAATATAATGCATGTTTGTGTGTGTGTGAGAATTCTTCCTCCATTTGGACTTTTGTAGATCTTTAGTTATCCTTCTGTTAAGTTGATTTTTCTTCTTCCATGTGTCCTTATGTTTCATAATTTATGTGGAGTGTACCTTACCTCTACTGTACCTTCCTAGTTGTTTCGTAGAGTTGGTCTTACTCGACTCTACGATCCGTTGAGGTTGGTGATTAGTGGCTGGGTTACTCTTCTCTTTTCTGAAACTCAGGCCAGCATGAGATCCCTTACTCCTTGAAGTATGGATTGAATCAGTAGAGCAGGGTTTGACTGGCTCATCCTTCTGTGAGGATTTCACAAATATAATGCCTCTACAAAAACTTGAAGCATTATTGATGCTAGTTTCCTTTACCTTTTCCACACATGGCTCTGAGGTAGATTCCCCAAAGCCTAAACCTGTTCTGTCAAATACACTTCTCTGGCTAGAGATCAGGGAGTCCATGGATGAAGAGGATTTATTCCATGTAGAGATTGTCTTTTCTAGTTCCTCAATTTAAGAGGTTAGACTTGACTCTCTTTGTGCATTGAGCTCATTGGTTTTTTTTAAGTGCTTATTCTCAGCTTCAAACTTGCAGAGAGAATCAGTACTTAGAAGGGCTGTTTCCAGTTCTTCTTGAACTTTCTCTTTCTCCTTTTGAAGAAGTGAATAGTCCTTAGACAAAACTCTAAACCATTTCATGTATTGATGCAGATCAGATGTTATGTCATTCAGTGCAGTTCTTAAGTCACCAATGTCTACATCAGAAGAGTTGAAGTCAAATACCTCATCTATACTTACTTCATGTATGTTGGAGTTCTGTTTGTCTTTTGCATTTTTGGCCATTAGGCAAAGATTTGCCATTTGAGGATCTTCATCATCTCCAGATTCTGGGGTTGAGTCATTGTCTGAGTTACTCCACAATCCTCCAGCTAAAAGGTCTTTGTCTCTCTTCTGAGGCCATTTGTTGCCTTTATATTCCTTCTTTGGATGTGATTTCTTCTTTAGTTCTTCTCTAAGAGGTTTGTTGCAGTTGGCAATGAAATGGCCAGGCTTCTTATAATTGTAGCATAGATCATTAATATGCTCCTGGTTGCTGTAGTTGCTGACTTTCTTTGGCTTGCTGGTTTTACCTTGACGCATGAACCTTCTGAGTCTTTTCACCAGAATTGCAAAGTTCTCATCATCATCTTCATCATAGTCAGAGTCAATTTCAGTGTTAACTTTGGAGGTACTTTTAGTTGCTTTGAGAGAAACACCCTTATCCTTCTTTCTTCCTTCTGATAGAGTTTCTGCTCGTTGAGTCCGCTCCAGTTCGTATGTAAGAAGGTTGTCATATAACTATTGAACAGTCATCTCATGGCGATTCTTTGACTCTCTAATAGCAGTGGTTTTGGCATCCCACCTGTTTGGTAAGGCTCTCATGAACTTTATGATTATATCTTTGTTTGGATATATCTTTCCATAGGCTTGCAGAGAGTTGAGCAGAACATTGAATCTCTCGTAGGTGGCTGTGACGTTTTCTCCTTGAACGTGTGCAAACATTTCATATTGCTGTGTCAGGAGAGACTGTTTGTTTTCTCTGACTTCTTTCGTTCCTTCATGCATGATGAGCAGTGCTTCCCAAACCTCCTTTGTTGTGTTGTTGTTGACCACAATTTCGAATAGATCGTCTTCTAAGGATTGAAACAAAATATTCTTGGCTTTTTTGTCGAGTTGAACATCTCTCTTCTCGTTGTCAGTCCATTCTCTTTTGACCTTGATCTGTATTCTGTTTGGATCGTCTGTAGTTGGTTCAAGCTTTTTAGGAACGTAGGGCCCATTCTGAACAGTTTCAAATAGATCTTCATCTATTGAGTCCATGAATGCTTGCATCCGAACTTTCCCGTTTGCGAATTTATCTTTGCTGCACATAGGTGGCTCGCTGCCTCCTCCAATCCTTGATTCCCTTGGTAAGTGTGCCATTGGATCTACTTAAGCTTTGTAGGTTATATAATAGAACCTGCTCTGATACCAATTGTTAGTTTTCGGAGGCACACTAGTTATCTAGAAGGGGGGGGGGGGGTTGAATAGATATTTAAAATTCTTTTCATTTTACTTTGTTAGTTGATAATAATACAGCGGAATTAAGATTTGTTTAATCTCCTTTAAGATATATTGAATTAATGAGAGTGAGGCAGTTATAGCAGTTATAGCAAGAATGTAATAGACACAACAGTTTTAAGTGGTTTGGAGCACTTAAAGCTCCTAGTCCACTCTTCTACTCCTCGAGTAGGAAATCCACTAAGGATGTCTTTAACACTTTTTGAATCTCATAGATTCCTTCTAGACCAGCAGTCTAGGCACTTCTTAGTTCACTTTTGAACTCTTCAAGTCCAGCAGACTTGGTTCTTCACAGTTCACTTAGAACTCTTCAAGTCCTTCTGACTTGGAACTCTTACTTCAGTTGATTGGTAGTTGTTGAGTTCTTGGTTTGTGCTACTCAGTTGTCGTTTAGCACTTGTTTGAAAGAACTGAGTAGCTGAGCAAACTTTCTCTTTTTCTCAGATCGTAGAGTTGAGCGTTGAGTGTTCTTGTGCGTTTTGTTCAATGCTTGCTTAGTTCTCTCATCTGCACATGTTTTGCATATATGTGATCCTTGAAATCTATTCGTTGAAGCCATTCGTTAAAGCATTAAATGCGTTTGATATTTCTGAACTTTGATGGAGACGTTTCTGTACACCTTCTGAATTGCATTCTGGCCCACTGACATGACATACTGCTTTCTCACCTAACATGCCTGAAAAGGTGTTTTCTTCTGTCCTATGGTCCTTTCATTAGCTTCTTGAATACGTTTCTTTTATTGTATACTAAGGATATCTCTTCTGTCGTTGGGACTGGTGAGGACTTCAACGTTTAAAACCCATTCCATATTTGTTCGAATTTGTCTCCAAACAAAAGGTAGGGCTCGATGCTTCTGACACAAGGCTGATGATACTCTACGATCCAGATCGTGGTGTCTTGTCACCTTGGTGCTTGGTCTGATGAGAACACTATGATGTCTCTCAAGGACTTGCACACTACAATCTTCACTTGCTTGTCTTGCAGATTCTACGTTTCTGAGAGCACACTACGATCTCTGAGTTAGCTTTGGCAAACGTCTGGACCACTCTACAATTCCTGGAGAGACCCTTCAAGGCAGATACACTACGATCTTCGAAGCTCTACAATCCTGCCTTGGCTTCTGAAATTTCTTAATCAGCTCGATAGACTTCGATTCTTGTTGAAGCATATCTATTACATTTCAAGATGTAGATCAACCTAACATCTTTGATCTCTTCATCTATACATTCATTTATAGAATCATAAACATTAAAAGCTTAGATCAACCTAACAAATTTGATATATCACTAAGTCTTTGTACACATATTCCTTGAAGGACTTTACATATAGTCATGAGCATTTACTTTAAACATCAAATCAGAATATGAACTCTCCTAACATCATACTCGACGTGTTCATGCAAGAGTTTTATCTATTTGACTTCGTTAACTCGAAATTCACCTATTGGTTCATTTTTAATGAAAACGATAAACGTTCGTGAACGTTCAACGCTCGTTTCTTCGTTCTAAGTCAGAATCTGGTTATTTTCAAGTCAGCAACTATATAATGCCAAATAATACTTGTCTCCATCGAAAACCAACGTTTCCGAGTTCAAACACAAAATCCGACTTCCATTCCGAGAATTTCACGGATTCGACGATAATCATCCAATCGTGTGAATTCTGGCAAAACTTTGTTACTAGTGATTTGTTCATCATTCCAAATGGATTCAATTCATTTACTAGACATTTCAACCTAAATATTACAAAAACTTATTTTCATATTAGGTTATGGCTTATTCCTCATAAGTTCATAACTTAACAATTTATACATTACAAGCTTTCATTTCCTTATGACTTATTATCGATTTAAGTCCTTTATCCAACATTCTTACATCTTATGAATCATACTAACTTCTTAAAGTAATCATATGACAATTCATCAGTGTTCTTCATAATTTTATAACTTATTTAGGTTTAAATTACTTATTCATGACTTGTACGGGTTAAGTCCATTAATCATCCATTTCGTAAGTGTTCTTAGCATATATGTTCATTAAGTTACACTTCTCTTATCACCCTGCAATGATAGAGAGGGAAGATATAAGATCACAAGATCATTACCTTAGATGACTAGCTTCCTTCTTCTTGAAAATCTAACAAAGGATGTTTGGACTTATAAGTGCTTATTCTCTCTAACTAATAAGTTGCTTTGTAAAGGAAAGTTGTTGGATAATTGAACAAGCAAAAATGATTTGTGAGTTTGCTATTTATAGAAGTCTCCAAGTTAGGGCATAATGGACATTAAGTCATCCACCTCCTTAGTAACCTCCTTACTATTCACTTACTTAACTATTAAGTAATCTTGCTCGCCACACTAATTACTTGGCCTCCACAACAAGCCCTTGGTCACCAATTCACCCATGGGTTGCCCCATGGATCCTACTTTACCCATTGGATCATAACTTGGGCTTAGGTTATAAATTACTTAACTTATCAACAGCGGTATCCCTATGAGTTAGAGCATTATCTCTCTAACAGAGTGACATCTCTACCAGAAAGAGCTGTCAACATCAAATCCCAAATCCATCTTATGGTACAGAGGTAAAACCTTCTCGCGATCTCAACATCTTATCATCCCATCTGTCAAAGCAACTACCCCAGACAACAAGCAAGGCTAGGGCAATTTCAAAATTGGCGACAACCAGATATTGGGTGTGATGCCCCCAAAATAGGTATACATCACCCATCTTGAGTCACCAAATACATGGTATAAATTTTGAATACAACTTAATAATACAACTGTCGTGTAAAATACGACAAAACATAGCTGAAAGTTTATATAAGAATATTGCCTTCTAGACAATATCCACTCTCAAATAGAGTCCTCATTATATTTATTATCACACTATTTTATAGAATAGTGAGGACTATTAATGCTATCATCTGGACCGTCACTCCGTTCCCTTACTAGTCCCGGCTACGTTCACATTTCCTGAAGAGAACAATGAAAGCAAAAGGGTGAACTCAACTAGCCCAGTAAGAAATATTATGACTAAGATAATGCAGAATAATTTATCGTTAGCCTTCAACAGTGTTAAACTGTCAAAATATAACAAACATCAAGTTTAACTGCAGCGGAACAAACAATCCATTAGAAGAGTCAAGTAGAGAATAAAATCTACTATCTTCTATGATTTAAAAGGTTTTTCATCACTTTTATCACTGAGACTCAGCTTAATAAATAATCCACATCATCCCTGCACTACGGCCAAGGATATTCATTAGTATCACGACCACAAATTATCCATGCACTACGGGCCAAGGATATTCGTGTTTTCATCAATGGTCATGATCATGCCAACAACTGTCCATCAATGCACTATAGGCCAATGAGGACTTTTACCACAACATTTGTATCATTTCGGTCATGATTATACCGAATAATCCCTGGTCATAATCATATCAAGTCCATCTAAGCACTAAAGGCCACAGATGACTTTCAACATAATATAAACATGAGGATGACGACAATGATATAAGAATTCAATAAAACAAGTTCAAGGATAAATTTTAAAAATTTATAATTTAATTTATCCAGAATTCAATAACGTCCAAATTGTCAACATGATACTGCTTTGTGGAGTAAAATTCAAGAATAATATTGTACCAAAAATAATTTGGACCGAAAATGAATAAATTTTTATCATGAATATTACTCCGGGTGAATAGTACTCGAGTTAATAGTACCCCGTGAATAGTACTCGCGCATGAAAAAGTTAAAACTTATCAAGAATGCTCAGAATAATATTTCCATGAAAAGATACTGGATGAATCGCAAATATGAAGGATATTCTACTAATTTCATGGAGTATAGAAGCCAAAACTTCAACAAAATGAGTATAGAATTCAAAATCTGAAACGAAATAATATTACTAACATACTACAGAGTGAAAGAAAATATTATTTCAAGCGAATATTGAACAAAAATAACATCCCTTACCTTGAAAAGAAGAGTACTCCGACTTGTAGGGCAGTGATATTCTTGAAGAAAACTTTCACTATTTTCTACGCTCAAAGCTTTCTAAAACTCTAAAGAAATACGCTCAATATTATAGAAGAAGAATTCTCTGATTCTGGTGTTATTTTCAATTCTAAATAAGCATCCTATTTATAGGAGAATGGAAAGGATACTATTTAGAATTCTCACAGACTGCACAGTAGGAATCAGACGAAATCATCACGGGCAGAAGAAAAACTAAACGCAAACGTTCATCTCTTTCAAACTATTAATATAATATTCAATAAAATATAATATATTTTATTTTTCAAAAAAACAAAATTTATTATATATATATATATATTAACACATGCTCCTTTGAAAATTCACACCACCCGTGATAACATTTTGCAAGATTCCTTCCCTCCCCCATTTTGTCAACTTTCAATATATATAAATAATATATACCCTTCTTTATACGCAATTTTCATTCACCCACCAATTCGTTACCCACCACACCCATTATAATATATATATATATATATATATATATATATATATATATATACTGAATAACTTTCCACCGATTAAAAATGGGTAAATAGGAATCCAAATAATACGTCAATATTTACAACAAATACTTCATAAAAATTACCATAATATTTTTAACAACATTTATCATTATTATTATAATTCGTAATATTTAACAACCAAGTCGTTCCCGGGAAAGAGGGGGCTTTCCAATAAGGATTTCTCCCTATTGGCTCGCAATTAGGTGACCAAACCTCTCCTTGACAGAACTTCTAGACATTGTCAATATTGCAAATAATAATATTAATAACTCTGCCATCTCAATTATTGATTTAATAATATATAAAATATCGACAATAATTGAATCAAATAACGTGAGATACTATGCAAAAATTATTGTAGCAATAATTGAACAAAATTGAGTGACTTCTCACGTAAACATCAATAATCAATACCGTGTGCTACTATGCAACCATGCGTATTATTGTACTTTTAACACCAGGTGTTTCAACAGTTAACGGTAAAACTTCCGTCGTTATTTTCATAAAAAGATATTTTTGTCATTTTCTCAATCCGACAATAATTTCGTTGTGGTGTCCACCAATGATTATGCCGTTGTATGAATATTCCCTATTTAAAACGAATATTCCCCGACCAATCGAATATTATATAACAACTTGCGTACTTTGCAAAATTTATAAATATTACCCACAACTATAACATTATATCAAATTCACTCCATAATATTCAAAAATGATATTTATAGAAAATTTCCCCATTCTTATGAAATTTAGCCCTCGAAATTAGGGTACGTACCTGATATGTCGAAGAGGTAATACCTTGATTTCATTTCAGATTCTAACTCCCAGGTCATTTCCCCAACATCGTGGTTTCTCCATAGAACTTTGACTTGAGGTATAACCTTGGAGCGTAAAATATGTTCCTTCTTGTCAAAGATTTTAACAGGAACTTCTTCATACATTAAATCTTCCGCTATTTCATCCGGTTCTAACTTAATAATGTGGTTCGGGTCTTCCACATATTTACGTAACATGGATATATAAAAAATGTTATGAACACGAGACATACTTGGCGGTAAAGCGAGTCTATAGGCTACAGTTCCTACTTGATCGAGGATGAAAAATGGGCCAATAAATTGAGAATTGAGCTTTCCTCTCTTTCAAAATCTCGTAACTCCTTTCCATGGAGAAACACATAACAACACATGATCTCCAATATCAAATTCCACCTCCTTTCGATGAAGATCAGCATAACTCTTTTGTCGATCTTGTGAGGTTTTTATACGTTGTCGAATCGTTTGAATCTTTTCCGTAGTCATACATACCAACTCTTGTCCGAACAACGTTGCTTCACCCACCTCATCCCAGCATACTGGAGAACGACACTTTCTTCCATACAACGCCTCGAATGGAGCCATTTAAATACTTGCTTGATAACGATTATTGTAGGAAAACTCCACCAATGGTAAGAACTTGTCCCAACTTCCTTTGAAGTCAAGGACATAGAGTCTTAATAAATCTTTAAGAGTTTGAATAGTCGTTTCTGACTGCCCGTCCGTTTGAGGATCATAAGCTGAACTAAATCATAAATCCGTGACCATAGCTTTTTGCAAACTAACCCAAAATCTTGAAGTGAATCTTGGGTCTCGATCAGAAACTATGGATACTGGCATACCATGAAATCTTACAATCTCATTTATGTATATACGAGCAAGACATTCAAGTGTATAAGTTTCTCGTATAGGTAAGAAATGAGCCGACTTGGTCAATCTATCAACAATGACCCAAATTTCATCTATGCCTTGAGAAACCTTGGGAAGACCAGTAACGAAATCCTTGGTAATATGCTCCCACTTCCATTCTGGAATTTCAAGTGGTTGCAATGGGCCTTTTGGTACTTGATGCCCCGCCTTGACTCATTGGCAAGTTAAACACCTTGAGATAAACTCTGCTATCTCTCTCTTAATATTGCTCCACCAAAATGTATGTCGAAGATCATGATACATTTTAGTACTCCCATGATGGATTACAAACGGTGTGTTGTGCGCCTCAATCATGATTTTATACTTTAAATCAGGGTCGTTAGAAACACAAAGTCTGGAGTTGACTCGAAGTATTCCTTCTTCATCGATTCTTGCTTCCTAAGATAGCACCTTCTCGCACTTTCTTCCTCACACGCATCGACTTTTAGGTCTCGTAGCTTGAAAGCAAACTTTAACTTTATCGATTAAAGTTGGTTCTACTCGTATATTCGCCATCATCACGTGGGTCCCTGGAGTTATTAACTCTATCTCCATCCTTTGCAAGTCATATAAAATGGGTCTTTGCGTTGACAATATCGCACTCGTACCAGCATATGATCTTCTACTCAATGCGTCAGCTACTACGTTCGCTTTACCAGGATGGTATTGAATGGTATGATCATAATCTTTCAACAGTTCAAGCTAACGTCATTGCCGCATGTTGAGGTCCTTTTGGGTGAAGAAATATTTGAGGCTTTAATGATCCGTAAATATCTCCACTTTCCCCCCATACAAGTAATGCCTCCAAATTTTAAGTGCAAAAACAACAGCTGCCAACTCTAGATCATGAGTAAGATAATTCCTCTCATATTCTTTGAGTTATCGTGAGGCATAGGCTATGACTTTCCCATGTTGCATGAGAACACATCCTAACCCTTTGCCCGAAGCATCACTGTAGATGACAAATCCCTCCAAGCCGGATGGTATTTTCAGAACGGGTGCTGAAATGAGTCTCCTCTTGAGTTCTTGAAAACTCTTTTCACATTCCTCGCTCCAACCAAATTTTGTATCTTTCTGAGTCAACTGAGTTAATGGAGTAGCGATTCGAGAAAACCCTTCTACGAATCTCCGATAATAACTAGCTAAGCCGACAAAGCTACGTACTTCGGTCACTGATATAGGTTGCTCCCAGCTTTGAATAGCTTCAATCTTTGTCGGGTCAACAGATTTTCCATGACTTGATACTACGTGCCCAAGGAATTCTACTTCCTTAAGCTAGAACTCGCATTTCTTTAACTTGGCAAAAAGCTTGTTTTCACGAAGCTTTTGGAGTATCAGCCTCAAGTATTGCACATGATCTTCACGGCTTTTGGAATATATGAGGATGGCATCAATAAAGACGACCACAAAGTGATCCAAATATTCCTTGAAAACTCGGTTCATTATATCCATGAAGGCAGCAGGAGCATTAGTCAATCCAAAAGACATGACTAGGAACTCATAATGCCCGTACCGAGTTCTGAAAGCCGTCTTTGGAATGTCATCGGTTCTAATCTTTAACGGATGATATCCGGAACGAAGATCGATCTTTGAAAAGAATTTGGCGCCTTGTAACTGGTCAAACAGGTCATCAATACGTGGCAATGGGTACCTATTTTTGAAAGTGACATGGTTTAACTCCCGATAATCAATACAAAGTCGCATACTCCCATATTTCTTTTTAACGAATAGAACAGGAGCACCCCAAGGAGACGTACTAGGACGAATGAAACCGATGTCTAACAATTCCTGCAGTTGGGTCTTTAACTCCTGAAGTTTAATAGGAGCCATTCGATATTCGGCTTTGGAAATGGGTTTTGTATCGGGTTCAAGGTTGATACAAAATTTAATTTCACGCTCTGGGGGTAGGCCGGGAATTTCTTCAGGGAATACGTCTGGAAATTTATTAACAATAGAAATATCATTCAAAACTGACGTATTTTTGTTTAAACCCGTGACATGAGCTAAGAAAGCTTTACATCCATTTTTCAATAAACGAATAGCTTTATGGCTTGAGACGACAGTGATTGATTTTAATGGTCTGGTTGCTTGAATTCTCATAATAGGTTGGTTAGGAATATAAAAGCTAACAACCTTATGAAAATAATTAATTTTTGCATGATGAGTAGTTAACCAATCAATCCCTAGAATTACGTCAAATGCAAGTATTTTCAATGAAATAAGATCGACAGGTAATGTAAGGGTACCGATTTGAACCAAACAAGACTTATAAACAGTGGATGTAATGAAGGTTTCTCCCAACGTAGTTTCAACAGATAAGTCAAAGTCTAATTTCTCCGGAGTCAAATTTAAACGTTGAGTGCAAGTAGGAGAAATAAAAGAATGGGTAGAACTGGAATCAAATAAGGTATATACTTCGCTAGAGTTTATGATAAGTTTACCAGTGATGACCTCGTTCGGGTTCCTTTCTTTCTGGGAGGTCACAACAAACGCTCTCCCTTGAACTACATGTTTTGACTTGTCTGGGATGACATTTGGTGTCACCATTCCAACTGGACTTGGCTTCCTTGTACGACAAAATCTAGCTATGTGACCTTCTCTTCCATAATTGTAACACGTTTTGGACTGCTGCGCACAATTTGGATTGATGTGTCCCTTCCCTCCGTATTTGAAGCATATGATAGGTGGTCATTCTCCTTCCTTAACAATGGGTGTTGGTGCTGACGTCTTTCCATCATTGTTGAATCTCCTTTTCTTGAAATGTCCACTCTTATTGTCTTATCCATGATTACCACCGAAGTGGTTACCATTTCTGGCAGGTTGATTCCTTCCATATTTGTTGTCACCGCTTCGATGACTGCTACCACTGGTATTATCATTTTTCCGGCTGCTTTCTCTTGGTTGAGTTGACTCGTTATCGCACTCCAATAACTGAGCCCTATTTATAACATCTGAATACAGACACAGTTTATGAGAAATTAGATATTGACGTATCTCGAGTTTCAAACCTCTTAGAAATATCCGCGTCATTCTCTCTTCATTATCAACCAAGTGGGACGCAAACCGGGACAACTCGGCAAACTTGGCTTCGTACTACGACACGGTCATATTGTTCTGCTCTAAGTTGATGAACTCTACCTCCTTCATGTGACGAATACTTTCGGGAAAGTACTTGTCGTTGAATAGTTCTTGTAACTTCTCGTAAGATATCTTCAGTGCGGCAAGTTGAGTACGCTTTACCGATTCCCACCAGTAATCTGCCCCTCCTTGCAACATAAAGGTGGCAAAGGGAACCTTTTGCTCCTCGGAGCATCCCAAGACACCAAATATCTTGGTGATCTACTTTATCCACATCTCTGCCTTAAGTGGTTTTGGCTCTCTAATAAACTTCGTTCCAGTGTTTCCACCTACATTTTGGACAGGAGTCTCTCTTACCTGATGTTGTACGAATTGAAGAAAGCTCCTAAACATTCCGTCGTTCGCCATTTGGTCGGTGTTGTTGTTCACCTGAGGATTATTGACTTCCTGATGCACATTATCCTGAGTTTTGATTTGTGGTGACTCAATGGTCTCCTGTGCTCCATTACTATTCTCAACATTCTCGGATATCATTTTCAAATACTACCATAAAACAAGGGTTAATTGACATGCAACATATTATCCCTATACTCTGACCGACCAATTAAATACCAAATAAACTTAGGTAGGTCAAACTAGCGAAGGAATTCCCCGTCTCTCCCCTCCTAGTTCTAGTCTCACATCTTAGTCAGGGATCATATCCCTAAGCTTTGATACCAACTGTGACGCCCCCAAAATAGGTATACATCACTCATCTTGAGTCACCAAATACATGGTACAAAATTCGAATACAACTTAATAATACAACTATCGTGTAAAATATGACAAAACATAGCTGAAAGTTTAAACAAGAATATTGCCTTCTAGACAATATCCACTCTCAAATAGAGTCCTCATTACATTTATTATCACACTATTTCATAGAATAGTGAGGACTACTAATGATATCATCTGGACCGTAACTCCGTTCCCCGACTAGTCCCAGCCACGTTCTCATTTCCTGAAGAGAACAATAAAAGAAAAAGGGTGAGCTCAAATAGCCTAGTAAGAAATATTATGACTAAGATAATGCAGAATAATTTATCGTTAGCCTTTAACAGTGTTAAACTGATAAAATATAACAAACATCAAGTTTAACTGCACCGGAACAAATAATCCATTAGAAGAGTCAAGTAGAGAATAAAATCTACTATCTTCTATGATTTAAAAGGTTTTTTTATCACTTTTATCACTGAGACTCAGCTTAATAAATAATCCACATCATCCCTGCACTACGGCCAAGGATATTCATTAGTATCACGACCACAAATTATCCATGTACTACGGGCCAAGGATATTCGTATTTTCATCAATGGTCATGATCATGCCAACAACTGTCCATCAATGCACTATGGGCCAATGAGGACTTTTACCACAACATTTGTATCATTTCGGTCATGATTATACCGAATAATCCCTGGTCATAATCATATCAAGTCCATCTATGCACTAAAGGCCACAAATGACTTTCAACATAATATAAACATGAGGATGACGACAATGATATAAGAATTCAATAAAACAAGTTCAAGGATAAATTTTAAAGATTTATAATTTAATTTATCCAGAATTCAATAACGTCCAAATTGTCAACATGATACTTCTTTGTGGAGTAAAATTCAACAATAATATTGTACCAAAAATAATTTGGATCGAAAACGAATAAATTTTTATCATGAATATTACTCCGGGTGAATAGTACTCGAGTTAATAGTACCCCGTGAATAGTACTTCGGGAATAGTAATCCCGTGAATAGTACTCGCGCATGAAAAAGTTAAAACTTATCAAGAATGCTCAGAATAATATTTCCATGAAAAGATACTGGATGAATCGCAAATATGAAGGATATTCTACTAATTTCATGGAGTATCGAAGCCAAAACTTCAACAAAATGAGTATAGAATTCAAAATCTGAAACGAAATAATATTACTAACATACTACAGAGTGAAAGAAAATATTATTTCAAGCGAATATTGAACAAAAATAACATCCCTTACCTTGAAAAGAAAAGTATTCCACTTGTAGAAGGTGGATATTCTTGAAGAAAACTTTCACGCTTTTCTACGCTCAAAGCTTTCTAAAACTCTAAAGAAATACGCTCAAGATTATAGAAGAAGAATTCTCTGATTCTGGTGTGATTTTCAATTCTAAATAAGCATCCTTTCATAACAAAAAATCACATCAAAGCTCTAATAGTTAGTACTATACTTGTCTACCCAATTCTAATCTCATCATTGGCCAAAACAAACTGTAAATATCAAACAGCTGGACTCATGCAAGATGAACATAGTAACTAACTACTCCCTCCGTCCCAGGATAAAAGTCCTTATTACTATTTTGAGTAGTCCCATGTTAAATGTCCATTTTTTTTTAATAACCAAATTTTTACACATTTTTTCATATTATGCCCGTAGCATTAAATATCTTATACTTTTCTTATTCTGATTCTCTCTCCATATTTAATGACATTATTATGGACAATTTTGTCATTTTATTCCTTTTCTTAATATGCGTGAAAAGTCCACCAGAACTTTTATCCTGGGACGGATGGAGTATTATATTCAGTTTCTTTCAAGAAACTGAATATAATGTTATTCAAACTATACTACTATGCAACTACTTATGCAAGTGTACTACATGAATACAAACCTAATGAACCTAAACTAAATTAACAACATATACAAAATAACATAACATAAACATGAAACTAAACATGCAATAATGAACTAAACTAAACTCCCCCAAACTTAGCAATTACAATGTCCTCATTGTAAGAATATATCGATAAGTAGAAGAGAACTTCCATGTAATAAACTAAGCGTGAGGTGATGGTGGCAACATGGATTAGAATATGGATTTTCCTATCCATTGAACCTCTAACACCTACAATGAAGAGAGACAACATGGATTAGAATATCACTTGTATTGGTAAGAGAACTTAATAAGCAAATTAATTCTTATCTACTAAATAAACGAGTAAAGCATACAAATATAAAAATTCCTGGGTTGCCTCCCAGTTAGCGGTTGAATTACAATCTTGCAGCTTGACTTTGTCTGGTCAACACTATCCAATTCCTCTTTGATAGTTGAGGAACCCTCCATCCATCGGAAATAATGTTGCTTTTGGTAGGTTCCCATTTATGATAGCCAATGCATCAACGTCACCTAGCATGCTCTGATTTGGTATGATCTCAATCAAGAACGTCCCACAGCTAGGTGTTTTCTCCATTGTGTATATGATCACTTTGGGGAATGGAAGCTTGTCTCACACAATGGTCTCGTCGTCAATCTTCTCTATCTCGTCCCCCCATGGATTCAAAATTGTACTAGCTCTTATGTCATCAAGAGCTTCGCCGACGACATGACTACCAAGTGGGCATGCTTTTATAAATCTGACTGACTCTTTGATCTTTGGTGGAAACCTATTTAGATCTTCGCCGACCTCTATTTCATTATCCCCAATTGTCTCCACACTTTCGATATCTTGTGGCTCATCCAGTCGCATATTTGGTTCGGGTTCTCCGTCAATTTCGTCATCCATATCATAAAGCCAAGTGTTTGGAGGAAAGTTTCTTACGACTTTGGTCATTTGCTCTATCTGGTTCGTATGATTTTGAATTGACCTCGCTTGATTACTCATCTTTTCCTCATTTGCTGCTACGAACTTGGACAACAATTCCTCTAACCTTGAATTATCTGTCTCTTGTGGCACTAGAGGTGGACATGAAACTTCCGGTGTGTATGATGGATTTAGAGCGTAATGTCGGTCATCATAATTATAGCTCCATGAAAAATCCAGGTGATACCCCCAATCTTGGTGATAGTTAGGATCAACAAAGTTGTTGAGGTAATCACCACTATATTGTACCGGTTCAAAACTGACGGTGCATTGATGACTTTGATGGTTGCCAGCACAATAGTCACACGTAACTGCCATCCTTCGACTCCGTTGGTCTGCGATAACCTCCAACGTCTTCAAATTTGCCTCAATTTGTACTAACTCTGTGGAAAATGCATTAAGTCCATCAATCTCTGTTTCCCTTGGTTGAGTCATGTTTGTGTATGGCCATTGATACACAAAGTTATCCATGGTACCTGAAAAGAGAGAAATATAGGAATATAATTAAAAATAAAAATAAAAATGTTTAAATAAAGATTAATTTGATTGAAATTAATACTGGTAAATAATTATTAAATTAATTCCCCGGCAACGACGCCAAAAACTTGTTGGGTAAAATCTAATTATGCACAACACGCAAGTATACATGGTCAACAAGTAAAAAAGTGAAAGTAGAGTATCGTTCCCATGATGAATTGTTTAATAAAAATCACCAAGTACTAACTCGTAACCAACTCAATCTTATTTAAACGAATGAATTTTAATTTATAAGTAAACTAATTCTAATTACCACTAGTTAAATTAAGATTACGGAGATTTAAGATCACAACTTCACTTATTGCTTCATTTAAGTTAACACACTTCTCATCAATTATTTTCTATCCTGAATTGTTAATCAAGAACACTAAAGCAGATAAAACCACCTCTCGATGCATAATACTCATACTCACTTAAATCCACAGATGATAGAATTAAGCAAGACACCCTAATTAACTAATCTACTATATCTCTATGTGAATTACAATTAAAAATGATTTAAAGCACAAGTTCTCTATAAGATTACATATGGCGTAAAGGCATATCTCTATCCTAAACACGAATCATGAATTCCATCTATGCAGAAATCACAAACACATGCTATCATGATAAGATATAAATTAATACTTCATCTCTCGAGTTCATATAGATTATCACGGTAATTTTTAGCTAGACAATTAAGCAATTAAGTCCAAATCACAATAAACAATCCTCACAATAGAACATAATAATTGATAGCGAAGCATATTAAAATAAACTACACAATAAGATCCATTGTAATCTCAAACAAAGAATTAGTTCATGATCTAAATCTTTTGCCAAACCCAATTCCAAAACCAAACAGGCTTTAAAACCTAAAGGTGGGGTGGCTAAAGAAGGTGATTGTCACTTCTGTGGAAAACCTGGACACTGGAAGAGGAACTGTCATGCTTATTTGGAAGAAGTGAAGAAAAGTAAAGGGAGTGCGACTTCTAATTCAGGTATATATGTTATATAAGTCAACTTGTCTACTTCTACATCATGGGTATTGGATACTGGATGTGGTTCTCACATTTGTGTTAATGTGCAGGAACTCCGAAGGAGTAGGACTTTGGCGAAAGGAGAGGTTGACCTATGAGTTGGAAATGGAGCAAAAGTTGTTGCACTGGCCGTAGGAACTTATCATTTATCTTTGCCTACTAAGCTAGTATTAGAATTAAAGGATTGTTATTATGTGCCTGCTATAAGCAAAAACATTATTTTTGTTTCTTGTTTGGACAAGAAAGGTTTTTCATTTATAATAAAGAACAACCGTTGTTCGTTTTACTTAAATGATATATGCTATGGTGTTTCACAATTGTTTAATGGTCTTTATATTGTTCATTTAGAAATGCCTATCTATAACATAAATACAAAACGATTTAAATCAAATGATTCAAATTCGACATATCTCTGGTACTGTCGTTTAGGCCATATAAATGAGAAACGCATATTCAAACTCCATAAAGATGGGTTTTTGGATTCATTTGATTTTGAATCATATGAGAAATGCGAGTCTTGTTTATTAGGCAAGATGACTAAAGCCCCTTTCACTGGACACAGTGAACGGGCTAGCGATGTATTGAGACTTATACATAGTGATGTATGTGGACCCATGAGTTCGTTAACAAGAGGTCGGTTTTATTACTTCATTACATTTACTGACGACTTCAGCAAATATGGATATGTATATCTTATGAGACACAAATCTGAATCCTTTGAAAAGTTCAAGGAATTCAAGAATGAAGTTCAAAACCAATTTGGCAAAAGCATAAAAGCCCTTCGATCCGATCGAGGAAGTGAATACTTAAGCCAAGACTTTGATGACCTTATAAAGGAGTGTGGTATTATATTATAACTCACTCCACCTGGAACACCACAATGGAATGGTGTATCTGAGAGGATGAATCGCACCTTGTTGGACATGGTACGATTAATGATGAGTCATGCAGATCTTCCAGTAAGCTTTTGGGGTCATGCCCTAGAGACAGCTGCATTCATACTTAACCGTGTTCCCACAAAGACGGTTCAGAAGATACCATATGAGATGTGGACTAGGAAACGTCTTAGTATGCTGTTCATGAAGATTTGGGGTTGCGAGGCGTTTATAAATTGTCTGCATTCTGACAAGCTCGGACCTAAATCTAACAAATGTAATTTTGTGGGATACCCAAAGGAAATAAAAGGGTATTATTTCTACAAACCTTCTGAGAACAAAATGTTTGTTGCTTGAATTGGTATTTTTCTAGAAAGAGAATTTGTCTTTAAAGGAAACAGTGGGAGGAAAGTAGAACTCGAAGAAACTCGAGAACCACAAAATATCATTGAACCTGAGTTAGAACGTGAGCAGGAACCATAAGATATTGTGGTAAGAGAACCTGCTCAAATTACACAAGGCATTCGTAGATCTGGTAAGACACGCCAAGAGCTTGAAAGATATTATGGATATCTTGTGACTCAAAACGGCGATGTGATGCTCATAGATCAGGATGAGCCTGCTTCCTACGAAGAAGCTATGAATGGACCAAATTCTTAGAAATGGCTTGAAGCCATGAAATCTGAGATGGACTCCATGTATATAACCAAGTATGGACTCTGTTTGATCCACCCGAAGGGGTAAAACCAATCCGATGCAAGTTGATTTTCAAGAAGAAAACTGACATGGATGGTAACGTACAAACCTATAAAGGCCGACTGGTAGCAGAAGGTTTCAAACAAGTTCAAGGTGTTGACTATGATGAAACCTTCTCTCCAGTTGCAATTGTTAAATCCATCAGGATATTACTTGCTATTGCAGCCTTTTATGGTTACGAAATCTGGCAGATGGATGTCAAAACTGCTTTCCTTAACGAAAATCTCCTTGAGGATGTGTACATGACACAACCTGACGGTATTATCACTCCAAAGGATGCTAGAAAGGTATGTAAACTGCAGCGATCCATTTATGGATTAAAGTAAGCCTCTCGGAGTTGGAATCTTCGATTTAATGAAGCAGTCAAAGAGTTTGGCTTTATAAAAATTGAAGATGAACCTTGTGTATATAAGAAGGTTAGTGGGAGTCACATTATATTTCTAGTATTATATGTTAATGACATATTAATTATTGGGAATAACATTCCTTCCTTACAGGCTGTAAAAACATGGTTAGGAAAATGTTTCTCCATGAAAGATTTGGGTGATGCTGCCTACTTTTTAGGTATCAGGATCTATAGAGATAGATCAAGAAAAATGCTCGGCCTAAGTCAAAGTACATATATTGATAAAGTGCTAAAACGGTTCAGCATGCAAGAGGCGAACAGAGGAAACTTACCCGTTACTCATGGTGTAAAGATCTCAAAGGTCCAATATCCTAAATCACAATATGATGAGGATCGTATGAGAAAGATCCCTTATGCTTCGGCAATTGGATCTATCATGTATGCAATGATATGTACTCGTCCGGATGTCTCGTATGCTTTGAGCATAACGAGCAGATACAAGTCGAATCCAGGTGAAGGTCACTGGACAACAGTCAATAATATCCTCAAGTACCTAAAAAAGACTAAGGATTCATTCTTGGTATATGGAGGTGAAGACGAACTGGCAGTAAAGGGTTACACAGATGCTAGTTTCCAAACTGACAATGATGACTATAAGTCTAAGTCAGGTTTTATGTTTTACCTTAATGGTGGTGTTATTAGCTGGAAGAGTTCGAAGCAAGAGACAGTAGCCGATTCTACAACAGAGGCTGAGTATATTGCTGCTTCTAGTGCGGCCAAGGAGGTTGTACGGATTAAAAAGTTCGTCACTGAACTTGGTGTTATTCCAACCATTGTTGATCCGGGTAAGCTATATTGTGATAATAATGGAGCCATTGCACAGGCTAAGGAACCCAGATCTCACCAATGATCCAAGCATATACTTAGGCGGTACTATCTCATCTGTGAAATCATTGATAGAGGAGATGTATATATAGGAAGAGGGCCAACAGATGATAATGTTGCAAATCTACTAACCAAGGCTTTGTCGCAGCAGAAGCACGACGGTCACACTAGTTCCATGGGTATTAGATATATGAGTGATTGACTCTAGTGCAAGTGGGAGACTGTTAGAGTTTATGCCCTAGAGGCCAATTATTTGATATAATTGCTTAACATTTTGATATTATATTTGATTAAATAAATGAATGATTTTATTATGGTTTTATTTACTGCGTTATATAAATAGTAACATAATAAAATTCCTTAGAATAGTGATACAAATTATATAGTTTCAAGTATGTGACTTTAACATGAGATTATATAATAACAATTAGTATCATTGCTCTTAAATGTCCCTAGTCGAGTATTATTGTTGATAGGACAATAATGATGCATTGAGACTAGTATGTGGATTGACTGATGATCAAATCTCATTGGTCATAAATATATGAGATATTAAGTCAATGTGTAAGACCCTAACTTTTATGAATAAAGAATAATTTTCTCGAAATATATTTTTGAATATTATGGTGTGGATTTGATATAATGTTATAGTTGTGGGTAATATTTATAAATTTTTCAAAGTAAGCAAGTGATTATATAATATTCGATTGGTTGGGGAATATTCGTTTTAACAGGGAATATTCGTACGACGGCACAATCATTGGTGGACTATCCGATAGTTAGAAAACGACAGAATTATCTTTTTATAAAAATAACGGCGAAAGTGTTATCGTTAAACTATTGAACTACACGATAGTAAAAGTACAGTAATACGTGTGGTTGAAAAGTAGCACACGGTATTAATTATTGATGCTTACGTGAGAAGTCACTCAGTTATAATCAATTATTGATGCAGTAATTACTTCATCATATCTCTCATATTATTGATTCAATTATTGTCACTGTATCATCTGCATAATATTTATTATTATTAAATTAATAATTGAGACGACAATGTTATTCATATTATTAATTATTTGCAATATTGACAATGTCTAGAAGTTTTGTCAAGGAAAGGTTAGGTCACCTAATTACGCGCCAATAAGGAGAAATCCTTATCGAAAAGCCCCCTCTTTCCTTGGAATGACCTGGTTGTTAAATATTATGAGTTATAATATTAATGATGAATAAGTTTGTGTTGATTAAAGATGAAATTGATAGTTCCATTGTGCTGGGATTATTAGTGTTAGTGGAAATCGACATTTAATTCGATAATAATTGATGTCTAGAGGTTATATTGACCAATCGGGTAATTAATCGGATAAATGAGCAATTAATTGCTATTATTTCACATGTTTATAACTATTTATTCATATGTGTGTACTATTGATTCACATTCATGTACTATTAGGGGAGGTGGTGCAAGATTGATAATACTTGCATGACTAAATTAAAAATGGAGGTATAGATGAAGGTACTATACTGTAATTAGTTTTTTCACATGATAATACTATTAAGTAACATGAATAAACTATTGATTCACATTATATACTATTAGGGGAGGTGGTGCAAGTTTGATAATACTTGCAGGACTAAATTAAAAATGATGAAAAAGAGAAAGGTATTATACTGTAATATTTTGAGCCCCAAAACGTGCAATTATCGAAACTATATTTTCCTATAAATAGAAGCTCATTCTTCTTTCATTCTCACCAAATCACTAAGTCTCACAAGAGCAATTATTATAGAGAGAAATTATAGAGAGAAAGAAGAAGAGAAGTCTGCTTCCTCACTATTCTAGTATCCAGTTTCTTCTAAAGGTAAGGGGTATTATTTCTTTCGTATTCATGAAGAGAGTTATTTTCTTTCAATATTCGTAAGGGCTGTTCTTCCATTCTTTATTATTCTGTTGGAATAACTCGCATCTGTGCGGGTCTATCGCATGCCCGGTGAATTCTCGTTGTTTTTCCATTCTTTTTATTATTCTCATTGTAATATCATCACGTCGGTGCGGATTACGCATGACTGGTTCCATTCTTTATTATTATTCTATGGAATAACTCGTCTGCATGTGGTTACGCATGAACTCGGTTCCATTCTTTATTATTCTGTTGGAATAACTTGTCTGTGCGGATTACGCATGCCTGGTGAATTCTTCTGTTATTCCATTATTTATTATTCTATTGGAATAACCTGTCTATGTGGATTACCACATGCATGGTGAATGATCTTTCGTATTCATTCCTTATTAAATCGTGGAAATGATCTATCTACGTGGATTACCGCATGGCGGGCAAAAAATCCATTTACAGTTTCATATATTCTATTATACTCATTTGGTTAATGTTTTGGCTTCTATACTCCATGAAATTTGTGGAATATCCTTAATATTTGCGCTTCATCTAGTATCTTTTCATGAAAATATTCTTCTGAGCATTCTTGAATTTTACTCCAAAAAACAGTATCATGTTGACAATTTGGACGTTATTGATTTCTAGATAAATTAAATTATAAATCTTTAAAAATTTATCATTGAACTTTTTTTATTGAATTCTTATATCATTTTCATCATCCACATGTTTATAATATGTTGAAAGTCATCTGCGGCCTGTAGTGCATAGATGGACTTGGTATGATTATGACCCGGGATTATTCGGTATAATCATGACCGTAATGTTACAAATGATGTTGTAAAAATCCTCATTGGCCGTAGTGCATTGATGGACAGTTGTTGGCATGATCATGACCATTGTTGAATACACGAATATCATTTGCCTGTAGTGCATGGATAAATTTTGGTCGTGATACTAATGAATATCCTTGGCCGTAGTGCTGGGATGATGTGGTTTAGTTATTAAGCTGAGTATCAACAATAAAAGTGATGAAAAACCTTTTAAATCATAGAAGATAGTAGATTTTATTCTCTATTTGACTCTTCTAATGGATTGCTTGTTCTGCTGCAGTTAAACTTGATGTTTGTTATATTTTATCAGTTTAATACTGTTGAAGGCTAACGATAAATTATTCTGCATTATCTTAGTCATAATATTTCTTACTGGGCTAGTTGAGCTCACCCTTTCTTTGACTGTTCTCTTCAGGAAATGAGAATATAGCTGGGATGAGTCGGGGAATGGATTGACGGTCCAGATGGTTGTTTTAGTAGTCCTCACTATTCTATAAAATAGTGTGATAATAAATGTAATGAGGACTCCATTGAGTGTGGATATTGTTTAGATGACAATATTCTTATTAAAACTTTTAGATTATGTTTTGTCATATTTTACACGACTGTTGTATAATTAAGTTGTATTTGAATTTTGTACCATGTATTTGGCGACTCAAGATGGGTGATGTATACCTATTTTTGGGGGCGTCACAGTTGGTATCAAAGCTTAGGGATATGATCCCTGGCTAAGATGTGAGACTAGAACTAGGAGGGGAGAGACGGGGAATTCCTTCGCTAGTATGACCTACCTAAGTTTATTTGGTATTTAATTGGTCGGTCAGAGTATAGGGATAATATGTTGCATGTCAATTAACCCTTGTTTTGTGGCAGTATTTGAAAATGACATCCGAGAATGTTGAGAATAGCAATGGAGCACAGGAGACCGTTGAGTCTCCCAGATCAATAATCAGAATATAGTGTACATGGAAGGCGACAATCCTAATGCAAACAACAACACTGACCAAATGATGAACGATGGAATGTTCAGAGGCTTTATGCAATTCATGCAACATCAGGCGAGAGCGGCTCCTGTCCAAAATGTAGGTGGAAACACTGGAAACTCTCGAACGGTCAACGCTAAATAGTTCAAGGAGTTGGGACCACTGGAGTTTATTGGAGAGCCAAAACCACTTAAGGAAGAAGCGTGGATAAAGCAGATCACCAAGATATTTGATGTCTTGGGATGCTTTGAGGAGCAAAAGGTTCCCTTTGCCACCTTTATGTTGTTGAGAGGAGGCAGATTCTTGGTGGGAATCCAGAAAGCGTACTCAAACCCGCCATCTTGAAGATGTCTTGGGAGAAGTTCCAAGAGCTATTCAATGACAAGTACTTTCCCGAAAGTATTCATCACATAAAAGAGGTAGAGTTCATCAAGTTGGAGCAGAACAATATGACCGTGTCACAGTACGAAGCTAAGTTTGCCGAGTTGTCCCGGTTTGCGTCTCACTTAGTTGATAATGAGGAGAGAATGACGTGAATGTTTCTAGGAGGTATGAAACCTGAGATACGTCAATACCTTATCTCTCATAAACTGTGTTTGTATTCAGATGTTGTGAATATGGCTTAGTTATTAGAGCGCGATAACGAGTCAACCCAACCAAGAGAAAACAGCCGGCAAAATGATAATACCAGTGGTAGCAGTCATCGAAGCAGTGACAATAAATATGGAGGGAATCAACATGGCAGAAATGGCAACCACTTTGGTGGTAATCATGGCCAAGACAATAAGAGTTGACATTTCAAAAAGAGGAGATTCAACAATGATGGAAAGACGTCAGCACCAACACCCATTGTTAAGGACGGAGAACGATCACCTATCATATGCTTAAAATGCGGAGGGGAGGGACACATCAGTCCAAGCTGCGCGATGCAGTCCAAAGCGTGTTATAATTGTGGAAGAGAAGGTCACCTAGCCCGATTTTATCGTGCACCGAAGTTAAGTCCAGCTGGGATGGAGGCACCAAAGGCCGTCCCAGAAAAGTCAAAACCGGTAGTTCAAGGGAGAGCGTTTGTCCTGACCTCCCAGAAAGCAAGGAACCCGAACGAAGTCATCACGAATAAGCTTATCATAAACTCTAGCGAAGTATATACCTTATTTGATACCGGTTCTACCCATTCTTTTATTTCTCCTACTTGCGCTCAACATTTAAATTTAACTCCGGAGAAATTAGACTTTAACTTATCTGTTGAAACTCCGTTGGGAGAAACCTTCATTAAATCCACTATTTATAAGTCTTGTTTGATTCAAATCGGTAACCGCACGTTATCTGTCGATCTTATCTCCTTAAAAATACTTGCATTTGACGTGATTCTAGGGATTGATTGGTTAACTACTCATCATGCTAAAATTGATTGTTTCGTAAGGTTGTTAGCTTTCATATTCCTAATCATCCTATTATGCAAATTTAAGCGACCAAACCATTAAAATCAATCACGGTCATCTCAAGCCATAAAGTTATTCGTTTATTGAAAAATGGATGTCAAGCTTTCTTAGCTCATGTCACAGATTTAAATAAAAATACGTTAGATTTGAATGATATTTCTATTGTTAATAAATTTCCTGACATATTACCAGAAGAACTTCCTGGCCTACCCCGGAGCATGAAAAAGCGGTTTTGTAACGACCTTGAACCCTCGGACAAAACCTATTTCCAAAGCCCCATATTGAATGGCTCCTATTGAACTTCAGTAGTTAAAAACCCAACTACAGGAATTGTTAGACATCGGTTTCATTCGTCCTAGTATGTCTCCTTGGGGTGCTCCTATACTATTCGTGAAGAAGAAAGATGGAAGTATGCGACTTTATATTGATTATCGGGAGTTGATTCATGTCACCATCAAAAATAGGTACCCGTTGCCTCGCATTGATGACCTGTTTGACCAGTTGTAAGGAACCAAATTCTTTTCAAAGATTGATCTTCGTTCCGGATATCATCAGTTGAAGATTAAAATTGATGACATTCCAAAGACTGCTTTCAGAACTCGGTACGGGCATTATGAATTCTTAGTCATGTCTTTTGGATTGACTAATGCTCATGCTTCCTTCATGGATATGATGAACCGAGTATTCAAGGAATATTTGGATCACTTTGTGGTCATTTTTATTGATGACATCCTCATATACTCCAAAACCCGTGAAGACCATGAGCAACACTTGAGGCTGATACTCCAAAAGCTTCGTGAAAATAAGCTATATGCCAAGTTGAAGAAATGCGAGTTCTGGCTTGAGGAAGTTGCATTCCTTGGGCACGTGATATCAAATCATGGGATATCTGTTGACCCGACAAAGATTGAAGCAATTCAAAGCTGGGAGCAACCTAAATTAGTGACCAAAGTACGTAGCTTTCTCGGCTTAGCTGGTTATTATCGAAGATTCGTAGAAGGGTTTTCTCGAATCGCTACTCCATTAACTAAGCTGACTCGAAAAGATACAAAATTCGGTTGGAGCGAGGAATGTGAGAAGAGTTTTCAAGAACTCAAGAGGAGACTCATTTCAGCACCTGTTCTGACAATACCATCTGGCTCGGAGGGATTTGTCATCTACAGTGATGCTTCAAGCAAACGGTTAGGATGTGTTCTCATGCAACATGGGAAATTCATAGCCTATGCCTCACGAAAACTCAAAGAATATGAGAGGAATTATCTTACTCATGATCTAGAGTTGGCAGCTGTCGTTTTTGTGCTTATGATTTTGAGTCATTACCTGTATGGAGAGAAGGTGGAGATCTATACGGATCATAAAAGACTCAAATATTTCTTCACTCAAAAGGAACTCAACATACGGCAACGACGATGGCTTGAGCTATTGAAAGATTACGATTATACCATTCAATACTATCCTGGAAAAGTGAACGTAGTAGCTGATGCATTGAGTAGAAGATCATATGCGAGTACGAGTGAATTATTATAAATGCAAAGGCACATTTTATATGACTTACAAAGGATGGAGATAGAGTTAAAGACTCCAGGGACCCATGTGCTGATGGCGAATATACGAGTAGAACCGACTTTAATCAATAAAGTTAAAACTGCTCAAGCTAAAGACCTGGAGCTGATACGTATGAGGAAGAAAGTACAAGAAGTTGCTATGCTGGAAGGAAGAATCGATGAAGAAGGAATACTTCGAGTCAACTCCAGACTTTGTGTTCCTAACAACCCTGATTTAAAGTATAAAATCATGATGGAGGCACACAACACATCATTTGCAATCCATCCTTGGAGTACCAAAATGTATCGTGATCTTCGACATACATTTTGGTGGAGAAATATGAAGAGAGAGATAGCGGAGTTTATCTCATGGTGTTTAACTTGTGAACGAGTCAAGGCGGAGCATCAAGTACCAAAAGGTCCATTAAAACCACTTGAAATTCCAGAATGGAAGTGGGAGCACATTACCATGGATTTTGTTACTTGTCTTCCCAAGGTTTCTCAAGGCATAAATGCAATTTGGTTCATTGTTGATAGATTGACCAAGTCTACGCATTTCCTACCTATACGAGAAACTTATACACTTGAACGTCTTGCTCGTATATATATAAACGAGATTATAAGATTGTATGGTATGCTAGTATCCATAGTTTTTGATTGAGACCCAAGATTCACTTCAAGATTTTGGGTTAGTTTGCAAAAAGCTATGGGCACAGATTTATGATTTAGCTCGGCATATCTTCCTCATACGGACGGGCAGTCAGAGAGGACTATTCAAACTCTTGAAGATCTATTAAGACTCTGTGTCTTTGACTTCAAGGGAAGTTGGGACAAGTTCTTATCATTGGTGGAGTTTTCCTACAACTACAGTTATCAAGAAAGTATTGGCATGGCTCCATTTGAGATGTTGTATGAAAGAAAGTGTCGTTCTCTAGTATGCTGGGATGAGGTGGGTGAAGCAACGTTGTTGGGACCAGAGTTGGTACGTATGACTACAGAAAAGATTCAAACGATCCGAGAACGTATAAAAACCTCACAAGATCGACAAAAGAGTTATGCTGACCTTCATCGAAAAGGACGTGGAATTCGATATTGGAGATCATGTGTTGTTACGTGTTGCTCCATGGTAGGGAGTTACGAGATTTGGAAAGAGAGGAAAGCTCAAACCTCGATTCATTGGCCCATTTTTAATCCTCGATCGAGTAGGAACTGTGGCCTATAGACTCGCCTTACCTCCAAGTATGTCTCGTGTTCATTACGTTTTTCACATATCTATGTTACATAAAAATGTGAAAGACCCGAACCTAATTATTGAATTAGAACTAGACAAGATAAAGGAAGATTTAACGTATGAAGAGTTACCTGTTAAAATCTTGGATAAGAAGGATCATATTCTACGCTCCAAGGTTATACCACAAGTTAAAGTTTTGTAGAGAAACCACGATGTGGAAGAAATGACCCGGGAGTTAGAATCTGAGATGAAGTCAAGATATCCTCACCTCTTCGATATACCAGGTACGTACCCTAATTTCGAGGACGAAATTTCATAAGAAGGGGAGGTTGTAAGACCCAAACTTTTATGAATAAAGAATAATTTTCTCAAAATATATTTTTGAATATTATGGTGTGGATTTGATATAATGTTATAGTTGTGGGTAATATTTATAAATTTTGCAAAGTAAGCAAGTGGTTATATAATATTCGATTGGTAGGGGAATATTCGTTTTAACAGAGAATATTCCTATGACGACACAATCATTGGTGGACCCCACAACGGAAGTATTATCATAGTTAGAAAACGACAGAATTATCTTTTTATAAAAATAACAGCGAAAGTGTTACCGTTAAACTGTTGAACTACCCGGTAGTAAAAGTACAGTAATACGCGTGTTGCATAGTAGCACACGGTATTGATTATTAATGCTTACGTGAGAAGTCACTCAATTATACTCAATTATTGCTATAGTAATTGCTTCATCATATCTCTCATATTATTGATTCAATTATTGTCACAGTATCATCTGCATAATATTTATTATTATTAAATCAATAATTGAGACGACAAAGTTATTCATATTATTATTTGCAATATTGACAATGTCTAGAAGTTCTGTCAATGAGAGGGTTGGTCACCTAATTGTGCGCCAATAAAGAGAAATCCTTATCGGAAAGCCCCTTCTTTCCTGGGAATGACCTGGTTGTTAAATATTGTGAGTTCTATTATTAATAATGAATAAGTTCGTGTTGAATAAAGATAAAATTTATAGTTCCATTGTGTTAGGATTATTAGTGTTAGTGGAAATCGACATTTATTTCGATAATAATTGATGTCTGGAGGTTATATTGACTAATCGGGTAATTAATCGGATAAATGAGAAATTAATTGCTATTATTTCACATATTTATAACTATTTGTTCACATGTGTGTACTATTGATTCACATTCATTTACTATTAGGGGAGGTGGTGCAAGATTGATAATACTTGCATGACTAAATTAAAATTGGAGGTATAAATGAAGGTCCTATACTGTAATTAGTTTTTTCACATGATTATACTATTAAGTCACATGAATGAACTATTGATTCACATTATTTACTATTAGGGGAGGTGGTGAAAGTTTGATAATACTTGCAGGACTAAATTAAAAATGAAGAAAAAGAGGAAGGTATTATACTGTAAAATTTTGAGCCCCAAAACGTACAATTATCGAAACTATATTTTCCTATAAATAGAAGCTCATTCTTCTTTCATTTTCACCAATTCATTAAGTCTCAAAGAGCAATTATTATAGAGAGAAATTATAGAGAGAAAGAAGAAGAGAAGTCTGTTACCTCACTATTCCAAAGATCCAGTTTTTAAAGGTAAGGGTATTATTTCTTTCGTATTCATGAAGAGAGTTATTTTTCTTTCAATACTCGTAAGGGTTGTTATTCCATTCTTTATTATTACATTGGAATAACGTCATGCACGTGAGGTCTATCGCATGCACGGTGAATTACATTATTTTCCATTCTTTATTATTCTATTGGAATATCATGTCTGTGCAGATTACGCATGACCTGGTTCCATTCTTTATTATTTTGTTGGAATATCCTGTCTGTGCGGGTTACGCATGACCTAGTTCCATTCTTTATTATTCTGTTGGAATAACATATCCGTACGGATTACGCATGCCTGGTGAATTCTTCTGTTATTCCATTATTTATTATTCTATTGGAATAACCTGTCTATGTGGATTACTGCATGTATGGTGAATGATCCTTCGTATTCATTCCTTATTAAATCGTGGAAATGATCTGTCTACGTGGATTACCGCATGGCGGGCAAAAAATCTATTTGTAGTTTCATATATTCTATTATACTCAGTTGGTTAAAGTTTTGGCTTCTATACTCCATGAAATTAGTGGAATATTCTTGATATTTGCGCTTCATCTAGTATCTTATCATGGAAATATTCTTCTGAGCATTCTTGAATTTTACTCCACAAAACAGTATCATGTTGACAATTTGGACGTTATTGATTTCTAGATAAATTAAATTATAAATCTTTAAAAATTTATCATTGAACTTGTTTTATTGAATTCTTATATCATTTTCATCATCCTCATGTTTATAATATGTTGAAAGTCATCTGTGGCCTGTAGTGCATAGATGGACTTGGTATGATTATTACCACGAATTATTCGGTATAATCATGGTCGTAATGTAACAAATAATGTGGAAAAAGTCATCACTGGCCGTAGTGCATTGATGGACAGTTGTTGGCATGATCATGACCATTGATGAATACACGAATATCCTTGGCCCGTAGTGCATGGATAATTTGTGGTCTTGATACTAATGAATATCTTGGTCGTAGTGTAGGGATGATGTGGTTTATTTATTAAGCTGAGTCTCAGCGATAAAAGTGATGAAAAACCTTTTGAATCATAGAAGATAGTAGATTTTATTCTCTACTTGACTCTTCTAATGGATTGCTTGTTTTCACTGCAGATTAAACTTGATTTTGTTATATTTTATCGGTTTTTAACATCGTTGAAGGCTAACGATAAATTATTCTGCATTATCTTAGTCATAATATTTCTTACTGAGCTAGTTGAGCTCACCCTTTCTTTCAATTCATTGTTCTCTTCAAGAAATGAGAATATAGCTGGGATGAGTCGGGGAATGGATTGACGGTCCAGATGGTTGTTTTAGTAGTCCTCACAATTCTATAAAATAATATGACAATAAATGTAATGAGGACTCCATTGAGTGTGGATATTGTCTAGATGACAATATTCTTATTAAAACTCTTAGATTATGTTTTATCGTATTTTACACGACTGTTGTATAATTAAGTTGTATTTGAATTTTGCACCATGTATTTGGCGACTCAAGATGGGTGATGTATACCTATTTTGGGGGTGTCACACAATACATAGGTACGTGTTAGAGAACGATGTACTGGACATACCCGCCATGAGAATTCTATGTGGAGCATTATGCGAAGTGTCATTAGCGATTCTCTTAGTGACAATGATGTAATGGTCCTCCGACCTGAAATCACTATATTACTACACGAGAATTTATGTACTTTGATATCATCAAAGGTCACCTTTAATAGGGTGGACTATAAAGGTGATTATTGGGTAAATCATGAATCGTGTGAGGAATATGAGTGATCTAGATGGAATTTAACCCTCCTATATATTAGGGGTGATATCCATAGCCCTCTTGATTGACTAGGACTATGAAATGCATGGCCATGCTCAAATAGTGATTTGTTTCATATAGTCTACTCATTGATCAAGAAAACTCAGATTAAATTATGAAGAGTATGACACATTCCATGACTCGAGTTTAATCTAAGATATCAAGGTTAAAAGGATTAAATTACATTGAAACATTGGTCACAAAAATGTTGCATCGAATCATCGATCTTATTATTACTTGGGTAGCAGTGATGCATTACTAGATGTCGCTCACTGTTTATAATTTTATAATATGATTTTAAAATTATTGTCAACGTAATAATAACCTATAGGGTCACACACAAAGAACGTAATTAAAAGAGAATTAATTTAAATTGTAAAGATTTAAATATGTCAATATGATTGATAGAATTTAAATTACGAATTTAAATTCATAGGATAATTTATATATAGGTATATTAATTAAGTAAGACTTAATTACGATATATATATATATATATAGATTTTATTTTAATTAGATTAGGGTTTTGATTAATTTCTATTAACTACTATATATATGATATATAACAGCCATTTTAGAAAACGAATCATAACCTAAAACCTTAGTCGTTCTTAGAGAGAGACTAGAGATAAATTTCAAAAATCCATTCCTTTGGTGGCTAGTACTTTAACTCCCTTCAATTGCAGAATCGTGCGACGATTCGCGAGCGTTCGTGTGGATACTGTAATAACCCGATATTTTCGATATAAATAAATAAGAAATTTTGCATATAATTTTTTTTAAGGTGGGAATATGCGTCAGGTAATGTGTATGTATTTTTGGTGATAAATAAAATTTATTTATTACATGAATAATTTCAAATAATTTTATTTTAGAATTATCGATTATTATAAAGTATATTTTTATAGTAATTAATTTTATAGTAGAAATTATTTTTGTAAATATTTTCCATGAAAATAAATTTATATATTATTTAAATAATATATGAAATGATTATTAGTGTTATTATAATAAATATTTTATTATATGAAGTTATTCAAATTAGATAAGTTAATTATTTTAATTTAATCAATTATGGTACGTATTTGAAAGATAAATCAGATAAGGAATCCAAACCCTAATTCTGGATTTGAAATAAGGAATGAGAATAATATTATAAAATTATTTTTATTTCAGTCCTATAAATGTGTACTGTATGTACGTATTGTTAATGGTTGGTCAATTATGGTGTGACATGTCAAAACCCTAGCATTAATTCGTTAAACCCTAACTTGAAACTCAAATCGGAGTTTTCGCTTGGTAAGAAATTGTGGTACGTGATTAATAACAATTATTATATTATGCTAATTAGCTAAACCCTAATTATTGTCTAGAAACCCTAATTATAAATTATAAACCCTAATTTCTAATTTAAAACCCTAATTGCTAAAATGATAACCCTAATTATAATTTTAGTAAATTATAATGTTAATTGGGAAACCTTAATTCATAATTTTGGGAAACCTAATAATATCAAGAAACCCTAGGTACTTTTAAAACCCTAATTTTCTATTAAAACCCCTAATTTTAATTAGCAAGTTCTAATTAAAATTTTATTAAACTTTAATCTTAATTGTTCAAACCCTAGAAATTATTTGGGAAACCTTAAGGTTTAAAATCTATTGATTAAAGCCTAGATTCAAGTACCATGGACAAGAATACTCTTAAATTGTTTTGTTAGTTTACTAAAATACCCTTTGCTGGATTAATTTTCATAGGTTGCTTGCAAATCTTTCCATATCTTGTCAATTCACAACTCAAGATTATAGCACATGCTCTATATTTCATCCAAGCTTATCCTCTTTGACACCTTGCAAGTTAGATTCAATGTATCTAAGTTTTATAATAGGTTAAGAAAGAGAAAAGTGCACATTTTTGCTCATGCATACACCTATACTCATTCATGACCCTCTCTACCTCTAACCTACGAATTCCTAAGGTGTTTCAGTCCCCAAATTAAGCCCCACTAACACACATAACAAATCAGTAGCCAGGAAATCAAAATTTGTTCATAGTGAGGGTATAAACCCTAAACAAAATCCGACTTTTGATTCTATGTTAGATGTTAGTTTATTTGTGTTAAATATGTTGTATGTAGTGTATAATGATGATCTGGGTTGCTAGATGTTAGATCCATAACATCTAGAGGCTCGGATTTGGTGTTTTTAAAAAATCTGGAAATTTTTTTTATGTTGACTGACAACCAAAAGTTAGGCCCTGCAGATCTCTGGCTGTTAATGATTTTTGTGTTTTTAATATTTGAACATGTAGTGTGCTATGCGACCTGTGATCTAGAACTTGTAGCAGGACCAGATCATGCTTAGAATGTCAGATAATCGTGGTCAAAACCCATTGACCGACCATGACTGGACAAAATTTGGGTTCTAACATTCCAAATTTTTTATTTGTAATATTAAATATTTGTTAAATTATATAAATATTTATGTGATGTGTATATTGTTGAAAATGATGAAATAAATATTTTATTGACGTGGTTATTATTAGTAAATAATTATGAATTAAATTTATTAGATAATATTCTAAAAATAAATTAATTTACAATTTAGAGAGTTGTAATATAACATTAGAAGTTATATTGTTATTGAATTTAATAATTTAAAGGGTATATTATATTATTAAATAAAATTATAATTTTGTGTTAATTGTTTAAATGGTATATTTAATTAAAATATATTGTGTAACTAATTTATTTGGTTAATGATGGATATGGAGATACGAATAAATAATATGTGATTATAAATTATAAACTAAATTGTTTATTAAAATAATTAAAGTAATTTTAAATGGGTTTAACTCCAAACAAGGCTTAAATATATTAAGCCTTTAATTTTTAAAGGGTTTTGCCAAATAAAGCCTTATGGCTTCATGGGTTTTTAATTTTTTTAATTTATAATAAAATAAAATAAATAATAAACATAATATATTTAAAACATATACGTTAGTTTGTAACTAATATTACAATTAGTATTAGTATTAAGGCTATCAGTTTATTTGTTTACGCTTAACTAAGAGTTTAGTCTAGTGAGAAGAAAGAAGAAAAGAGAGTTTTCAGAGGAATTGGAGAGGTGTCTTAAGAATTTGCACAACAAATTCTGTATTTAGCAAGGTTGTGCAAGCTAATTGAAGGTAATTTTCCATAATCTCAATATTATACCTATATATATATATATATGAATTTACGACAATAATTTTTATACTCTGTGAATTTCATAGGTTTAGAATTGTTGCTATATAATTCAATTATGATGATTACATGTGTTTATGATGATTAGAGATTATGTTTAAAAAAGGAAATTGCATGCTAATTTCGGTTAACAGTAGAAAATAATGACAGTGTTTATGTTTTCTCATATGGCTTGTGTAAGTATTAATTTTGATGGTCAATTCATATGTTAAACTACAAATTGAAGCTTGTTTATGCTAGTTCATTAAGAAACGAAGATAATGTAATTTGAACGAAGTGATTTGGTGAGGAATTGAAATCACAGTGTTGATTTTTATGAAGAAACTCAAAAATGGAGTTTTCATATAAAAATGAGAAATTTGAGAAATTAAAATAGTTAGAAGTGTTGTTAAATTTTTCTATTTTGATGAATATGTTAGCAATCATGTTTATGATAGTTTTATATTTATTTTATATGTTAATATTACTGTTTTGTGGGTGAAATTCGTGTTTGCTTGGCTAAAGTCTGCCATCTTTGTTCATAGCCGACTCACATCGGTCAGTACATGCACCAACAATTACGTTGTCGCTAAGGCTAAAAAGCTCACAATGTTGCGTTGTGTGTATGCAATTATTTGCCATATACATCGATCCGAGGCGAGCCTTACATTCTGTCAGCATGATTTTGGAGAAGCCTTACCACTTGGTCTAAGGTTATGTTAATGTGTCAAACATGAAGTAAGAAGGTTAAAACATAACCATATGTAATTGATAAATTTGAAGTATCTAATGATTAGTAAGTGATGAACGTGGTATATTAGAACTTAGTGAGCATGATGATTAGTAAACAAGTGTTGTGAAGGTTAACACTTGTAATTTCTGATATTTGTATGGTAGCTTAAGACTTGTGCTAAAATAATAAGTCTAACTAGAAATACGTGTTATGTTGGAATGTGAATGTTAGTATATCTAATAGATGGTGATTCTAAACCTATATGTAGGTGAACGTGAGTTTAATATTATAGCTTACGCTCGAGACAAGTTCTTTAACTCTACTTTTATAATAATTGTGCAAGCTTCTAAATCTCATCTATTTACATTGAGCATGTTTTAATCTTAAGTTATTGTAATTCTAATCATTGTTAGCTTACTCTAACATGTTTATAGTTAAACAAGTTTCTCTAGTTCATTCTTTTATAATAAATGTTTCTTGAACCTTAATTCCTTGTGTTGAATGGTTCAATCACTTTGTATAGTTTATTACCATGTGGAGTAAGCATTGTTTCCAACTTGCTATCAATTAGTGCATGTTCGGTAACTAAATTTCGAATTTGGCAAGATCACAGACCTAGCTTATTATTGTTCAAGCCAAGTTTTATCATTTTCTTCATGTTGATCAATACTTATGCTCTCTAGTTATTTTCAAGCATGAGTTTAGAATATAGTCAGTTCACCTATGATTCTCAAATGTTCTATGTTATGTTGTTATTAAACATTTATTGTGTTATCAAACATTGTTGCTTCAACTAGTTCTCAAGTTGATGATCGTTAAAATTCAAATTACCTTTGAAAGCTTATCCAAACCAAACTTTCTTTGGTGCGGACTTGTACTCTAAATACTGAGATGAATAACCCTATTATTAGGGGTTTACGCTTAGCATTGAAATGTTTGTGCATAATACATTGTATGAAGGACTGATCCCCCTAAGTACGTGGAGTCCTTATAGTCTTATAACTGTTAAAGTTAAAGTTGAAAGATTACTTATAACTGTGGACATGGTTCGTCGTCATTAGACCCTCAGTTTTATGTCTCAAGATGTTAATAGAACATATCATTCAGTTCTATTGAGCCTATTATTTGGCAAATGTTGTAAAGTCTATCCATTATTATTTCAAGTGAGCTTTGTTTGCTCACTCTTGCTTATATAACCATTACAGCTAAGGATGAGAAGGTCGATGTATCTAGCACCAGTAAGGGAAAAGGAAAGATGAACAAGTACTGAAGACTTGAAATCTTTTGATATTTTATTATCAGACTCTATTTGAATTATTGTAATGAACTTATTTAATTTCCGCATTTGAATAATTGTATTTAAAGGTTAGATAACCTAGGAGAATTTTTATGTAATCCCTTAAGGGAAGGTTTATTGTTCAATCTTATTATGATTGGGTAGTTTGATATGAATGTTTTGATTAAGTGAACACCAAATCTTGAGGTAATGAAGTACCGGGATTTGGGGGTATCACAAGTTTGTATCAAAGCTTTAGGTTATGAGCCTTAGGTGGGGGAAAAAGCCTTAGGAAGTAACCTTTGAAATGATAGTGATGATAAACTCTTATCGAGTTTTAAGGAAGAAGTAATAAAACACTTATGTGCTTATGTGATTACAATTTATGTGCTCGTGAGTGTCGAGTAGTAATGATTAATAATTAAAACTTTAAATTTTATTATCAAGATGACTAGTGTCGGAGAATATAGTCAGGCTAGGGAGGAGGGAGCTCAGATGCCTATGGAGGAGGAGATTCGCGACATTCAGGTTATTTGGGAACAACTACTGCCACGGGAGTCAGCCTCGTTGGTCACAGTGGTTGAAGATGAGGATGATGACATGGAAACGGATGAGGAGGATCCCGTTCAGCTGTCACAAGAGAATGAGGATGAAGAGGACGAGGAGGAAGAGATTCCACTAACCTCGATAATGTCAGATATACGATGAAGTCTACGATAATCGTAACGTGGAACTCGAGGATAAATCGAGGAATTGCAAGAGATAGTAGCTGAACAACAGACTACAATGACACAGAAGGACGACGAGATCCAGGATCGTGAGGAACGACTGACTAATGTCGAGGAGAAGCTAGTACACACTGAAGGAGAGAAAGAACAACTGATCGAGGTGATCGATGAACTGAAGAACAAACTGAAGGAAGAAGCTACTAAGAGAGTAAGAGTTGAAGACGCATACGAGGAAGCTTTTCAACGAACCGGAATAGCAGCGAGAGACGCACAAGAAAAGAGGATGAAGATGAAGGAGATGGATAAAGTAATCAACGCCATGATTAATCGAGCTCAAGATCGGGTCATGGGATATCCTATTCAGTTCAAGACTCTGCCATCGTACGTTTTAGATCGACGAACAATGTTCTAGGTTATGGAAGAAGAGCGTCAAAAGGCTATGGAGTATCTTAGTAGGACATCTTAGGGAATGTATGTGATTAATAAAATTTTAAATAATGTGTTAATCCCTAGTGGTATATAACCATGGGATATGATAATGAAGATGTTATCCTGAAACTTTTGTAGTTTAGGAAGGTTATGTAAATAGCAGAGATGCTATCGTTTTAGATTTTCAAAGAGATTATGAATAAATAAAAGTTATTATTTCATTCAAAGTGCTATGTGTTATGTGATTATTCCTTTTTGGAGGCAAGTTAAGTAGAAAGTACTTAAAGAAGTTAAGTAATATTCTAATGAGTGTATATTTTAATAGAAAATGCCTCCCAGACGTCAACCACCACGATAGAGAACTACTGAAGGAACCAATAATGACAATGTTGATGTTAACCCCGTTCAACAACTAGTTGACGCTACTGACAGGAGCGTTGCAGAATCAACCACAGAACTAAGGTACAACGTTTAAGGATTTCAAGGCGGTTGAACCACCTGAATTTCGTGGGTCCATGAATCCAGTCGAAGCACAGACCTGGATTATGGAGATAGAAAAGGTGTTTGATGTCGCTAGGGTAGGGGATGATCAGAAGACTGCTTTTACAACATTCATGTTGAAAGCAGAGGCTAGTCATTGGTGGCAGGCCAATAAAACCCGAGAAGGAAAAGGAGTATTGACCTGGGATAGGTTTAAGGAAATATTCTTTGAGACCTATTTCCCAGAGAGTTCGAAGAGTCAGCTAGAAGTGCGCTTTTGGAACTAAAGTAGGAACGATGATCAGATCTCGAATATGCCGCTAAATTCAACGAGTTGGCGAGGTTTGCGCATATATCAAGTTAGCAGACGATTAAACATAAGTTTAAGAGGTTTGAATAGGGACTGAAACCCTTGTTGTAAAGTAGGGTCTCCCTGTTCCAGTTAAAGACTTTTGCATCAGTGATGGAGAAGGCATACTCGCTGAAGGTGGAGGTGAGGCAGTGACTAATTTTAATCAAGAACAGAAGAAGAAGAAGAAGAATGATGTGGAGATCAAGAATAGAGGTGGTAGTATTTGAAACGGCAACAACAATTTGAATAGGATGTGGAATTTTAACGTGGGTGGTGGAAACCAGCAGAGTAACCATCAAAATAAGAAGTTTGAAGCATGTGTTGTTAGGTTTGTAATATTCATGTGCGCAATCAAATTGCAAAATAATGCGGAAGCGTGTAAAAATCAGAGTTTAAAAAATTTATAAACCATAAACCCGGATCACCCTTTATGCATAATTATTAATTAAACGAAAAAGATGAATAAGAATCATACCCTTGAAGATCGAGCTTCCTCAGGTACAAGTTCACCTCCAATCCTTTTCGCGTTCAACTTGAATCCACCGGGTTTGGTTCCTTCCTTTGATAAACGTTAGCCACCCAAATGTTTGGCCTCTAGAGGTGATCCACCAAGGAAGAAGAAAATTCAAGAAGAAGGGTGGTTGGCAAAACCCTAGTTTTTCTATCTCTATAGAAAGGGTGTACTCTCCCAACAATTGGAATTATTACGTATGTTGAAAAAGTCAACAACCCATCCCACCCATAATAAGACTCCTCTTATTTATTGATGTGGGCAACCCGCCATAACAATTAAGAAATTGGGTTTTATTTAATTAATTAAATTCTTTTAATTAATTAGGCCCCCTAATCTTATTAGGGATAATTAATTAAACTCTTTTAATTAATTTTCCTTCCTAATCCAATTAGGAATAAATGAGAGTACTTATATTAAATTAATTCCAAAACTCTTTTAGAAATTAAAATAATAATAATTGTAATAATATTAATAAGACTCCTCTTATTAATTTATATTTAATATTTCTAAAATATTAAATAATAAATATTAAGCTATTTAATTTATTCTATCACCATAGATTAAATTAAATATACTTAACATATTATTACGATTATGCTATTAACTTCTTAAATAATTATTCTTCCTTTTATGGTGTGACCCTTTAGGTTCTCCATATTAAACCGGTTGTGAATAAATCAATTAGAACAATTCTAATCTTATTTAAATAAATAAATTAAACAATTAATTTATTTAAATAAATAATATTTATTCTACAATAGGGATAGCCTCCTTAGCGATCAACGACTTTCCAGATAATATAGATTTCAACATTAATCATAAAAGAACCTTTGAGTAAATAGTTACCGTTACAATTCAATCCTTCCACCATACAATGTCCCAATTAAATATAAGACATGGAATTTCATCAAGTCTTATTTTATTTAATTATATGTATTTCGATCCTTAAATGCACAACTCCAAATAATGCAAATTAGAAACTCCTTTCTAATTTCATTACGCCGCCGCCAGAGACTCTACTGGGTTGTCATTTATCGAATCACATAGGACATTTCTCTTCTTTATTAGAAGTGGTAGATTCTTAATTGATCATACTTTATCTCCATGTACAACTTATTATACCCAAGCATACCCTTTGATATACCCTAAGGGTCTTAAGGAATAAGTCAAAGTATAACTCATCATACACAAGATACTATGATGATCTCAAGTCCAAGGATCACTTGTACTACTATCACTCTGAGAATTCCTATTGATGATGCAAATAAAACTCCATTAGGTATTCCCTAGCGAGCCACGTTCAAATTGAACTTATTCTCTAATAAGCACCTACATACTTGCTTTAGTGTCTCCACACAAATGATCATGAGATCAATCATCCTCATCCAATGAAAGCAAGCAACGTATGTACCAATCTATCCGAATTCACTAATCCCCAATTTAGTAATCCAATGATTGGGAACTATTTTAGTTTTAAGCTTTCTAAGAATTTAGATCTCATTAGAATGATCATCATCATTATTCTAAAAGCATTGCTTAAAACTATGGGTTTATCACATATTATAAAAACAAACATCATGTAGATAATTAAAAGCCTTTAATAAATTAATACTTTTATTAATAAATGAATAAGATTGTTACAAAGTATATGCTTTATCATCAAACATGATTGGCTTGTGTGCATACTACTTTCAATCTCCCACTTGCACTAAAGCCAATTGTCATGGTAACTCATACTCTTCTTCTCTAAGTGACGATTATCCTGTTTGTTGGATAAGCTTTAGTTAATGGATATGTAATGTTGTTTATGAGAGTCCACTATCTCTATAGTGATTTCCCATCTTTCAATGATTCTAATAATCAAATGAAAGTGCCACAACACATGTTTAGATCCAAGATGAGACTTAGGAACTATTCCTAGTTACGTAATGAACTTTTAATCCAAACAATCAACTTGCGACTTCATTTATAGCTATATACTTTGTCTTTATCACTAAACCAACAACTCTTTCTTTGTTTGGAACCTTTCAATTCATCGCACCACTATTCAAGATAACGCTTTACCTTAAAGTGGATTTTTCATCATCTTAGTGCGTCTCGAAAAACTTGAGTCTGTTAAGCCCTCTAGTTTTAATTTAGACCCACCATGAATATGATCACATCCTTAGTGCCTGGTTAAGCACTTTAAGATGTTTTTCACTGACTCATAGTGAACTTCTCCATAATATGACTGATCAACATCAGGTCTCGTATATTTCATTGCATACATGATTGTCACTCATGCAATCTCTCTTCTTTGGAGTCTATGGGGACTATTAAGAGAGATACATGTTAGGTTTGTAATATTTATGAACGCAATCAAATTGCAAAATAATGCGGAAGTATGTAAAATCAGAGTTTAAAATTTTTTACAAACCATATACCCGGATCACCCTTTATGCACAATTATTAATTAAACGAAAAGATAAAGAATAAAATCATACCCTTGAAGATCGAGCTTCCTCAGGTACAAGTTCACCTCCAAATCCTTTCGCGTTCAACTTGAATCCACCGGGTTTGGTTCCTTCCTTTGATCAACGTTAGTCACCCATGTGTTTGGCCTCTAGAGGTGATCCACCAAGGAAGAATAGGAATTCAAGAAGAAGGGTGGTTGGCTAAACCCTAGTTTTTCTATCTCTATAGAAAGGGTGTACTCTCCCAACAATTGGAATTATGTCGTATGTTGAAAAAGTCAACAACCCATACCACCCATAATAAGACTCCTCTTATTTATAGATGTGGGCAACCCATCTTAACAATTAAGGAATTGGATTTTATTTAATTAATTAAATTCTTTTAATTAATTAAGCTCCCTAATCTTATTAGGGATAATTAATTAAACTCCTTTAACTAATTTTCCTTCCTAATCCAATTAGGAATAAATGAGAGTACTTATATTAAATTAATTCCTAAACTCTTTTAGAAATTAAAATAATAATAATTGTAATAATATTAATAAGACTCCTCTTATTAATTTATATTTAATATTTCTAAAATATTAAATAATAATATTAAGCTATTTAATTTATTCTATCACCATAGATTAAATTAAATATACTTAACATATTATTACGATTATGCCATTAACTTCTTAAATAATTATTCTTCCTTTTATGGTGTGACCCTTTAGGTTCTCCATATTAAACCGGTTGTGAATAAATTAATTAGAACAATTCTAATCTTATTTAAATAAATAAATTAAACAATTAATTTATTTAAATAATATTTATTCTACAATAGGATAAGCCTCCCTAGCGATCAGCGACTTTCCGGATAATATAGATTTCAACATTAATCATAAAAGAACCTTTGAGTAAATAGTTACCGTACAATTCAATCCTTCCACCATACAATGTTCCAATTAAATATAAGACATAGAATTACTGTCAAGTCTTATTTTATTTAATTATATGTATTTCGACTCTTAAATGCACAACTCCAAATAATGCAAATTAGAAACTCCTTTCTAATTTCATTACGCGCCGCCAAGGACTCTCTGGGTTGTCATTTATCGAATCACATAGGACATTTCTTCTTTTATTAGAAGTGGTAGATTCTTTATTGATCATACATTATCTCCATGTACAACTTATTATACCCAAGCATACCCTTTGATATACCCTAAGGGTCTTAAGGAATAAGTCAAAGTATAACTCATCATACACAAGATACCATGATGATCTCAAGTCCAAGGATCACTTGTACTACTATCACTACAGAATTCCTATTGATGAGCAAATAAAACTCCATTAGGTATTCCTTAGCGAGCCACGCGTTCAAGGTGAACTTATTCTCTAATAAGCACCTACATACTTGCTTTAGTGTCTCCACACAAATGATCATGAGATCAATCATCCTCATCCAATGAGCAAGTTAACGTATGTACCAATCTATCCGGATTCACTAATCCCCAATTTAGTAATCCAATGATTGGGAACTATTTTAGTTTTAAGCTTTCTAAGAATTTAGATCTCATTAGAATGATCATCATCATTATTCTAAAAGCATTGCTTAAAACTATGGGTTTATCACATATTATAAAACAAAGATCATGTAGATAATTAAAAGCCTTTAATAAATTAATACTTTTTATTAATAAATGAATAAGATTGTTACAAAGTATATGCTTTATCATCAAACATGATTGGCTTGTGTGCATACTACTTTCAATACACTCCATAGCTCATCATACATGAGACATCTCTTGGAGTTTGCCATGCTAAACGACTTTAGCATCAAATGAATATACGTTCCTTGGGTTAAGTCGAGCATCCTCTTAAATCTATCTATATAGATTTATATCCCCAATTAAGATACTCTTCCCAAATCATTCGTGGAGGATTGTTTAGACAACTTTATCTTTACTAATTGTAGCATTGATATGTCATTCCTTATCCGTAGTATATCAACATATAATACTAGAAATTTTATGACGCTCCCACTGACCCTTTTGTACACACTTGGTTCATTCTTATTTTTGATATAATCAAACTCTTTTGATTGCCTCATCAAAACGAATGTTCCATATTTGAGAAACTTGCTTCAATCCATTTCTCACGAGTGTCTACCAACAACACTTCCTCATCGTATGTAATCTGGATCATCATCTTCTATGATGCGTACCTCATCATCATCATCCATGATGAATCCATACCTTCTAGGTATCTTGGTACTATTCGGACTTACGATTCGGTTTGTGGTACAATAGGTACATCTATGTGTTCCTCTTATTTGACTTATAGTGTTTTGTGGTTCTTGAACTTTTCAAGATCTATTATCCTCCCACTAGCCCTTCAATGATAAACACCTTTATCTAGAAGGCGGCGTGTTTCGTAACAAATACCTTTTGCTAAGTAGAATTATAGAACATATACCCTAAACTTACTTTAGGATGTCCCACAAATCTGTATACATGTCAAATTTTGTCCCAAGCTTATCCTTTGAAACCTTTTCACATAAGTTGGACAACCCCTTATCTTAACATACTTAAGATTAGGAATCCTCCTATCCATAACTTTTATAGAGTCTTCAATGGATTTTGAGGTTACCATTTTTTCGTAGATATGTCTGACCATTTCTAGGACATGACCCTAGAAGGATCTTTGGAATGTCGGTAAAATCATTATGGACCGCACCATGTCCAACAAGGTACGATTTTTCATTCAGATACATCAATCAATTATTGTGTATCAGGATGTGTCCATTATGAGAAAACCATTTGAGATGATCTAGAAACTTATTGCACAAGTATTTATTCCTTGATCCGATCAAAGAATCCTAATACTTTGCCAATTTGTTTCACTTTTGAATTTTTTGAACCTTTCAAATAATTCACACATGTATTTCAGCAAATACACACATTCAACTCTTTGAATGATCATCTCCTTTTCTTATACTAATTTGTTCAATATGCAAAATTATTTTCATGTAAGTCAAGTATACAAAATTTATTAAGTAATATTCCAGTTCTATACAAAACATTATTATTATAAATAGAACAACAATTGTTCTTAATTATAATACCAAAGTTTTCATTATCCAACAATAAAATGGAAATAATATTTTTAACAAGAAGCTGGAATACAATAACAACTTATTGACTTAATAGATTTTGCCAGTAAGCGATGCTTAAACTATAAGTTTCTATAGCTAATGCAGCAACCTTTGCTTCATTTTCCACACATAGGATTACTTATCTTTGTTTAACTTTCTACTTCTGCTTGGTCCCTTCATAAATCTATATTTATAATAACCAAAGTCGGTATCCAATACCCAAGTAGAACCTTGACTTAAAGAAAAATTTATTTCAATCATGAACAAATTTGTATTTATAACCGAAACTTCACTAAGCTTCTTTGGTTAGCCTCTGCAAGATGCTTCTCACAGTTTATTTCCAGTATCCAGGCTTATAGCAGTGGAAGCAAACTCCTTTGCTATCCGTATCAGTTTTGTTCTTATTATCCTTTGTTTTTGCCTTTCTATTTACATTCTTTGAATCGTTCTTCTTTTCAGAAGATCCTTTGGCCCCTACCAGTAAGACTTGATCTTTCTTGGTTGGAAAGTGACTCTCAACAATTTTTTAATATGTTAAGCAAATCGGAGAGGCGATATCTAGCTTGTTCATATGAAAATTCACAACAATTGTGAAAGGAGTTAAGGGAGTGAGTGCAAGATCAAATCTTGGCTCAACTCTCCATCCATGACAAAACCAATTTGTCTAATTGATCAATCAAATTGATTATATTAAGAACTTTTTTATGCATACTATAGTGCCATTGGCCATTCTAGATCGGAAGAGCTCCTTAGATATCTCGATATCTATCGGTCCTACTTTCCTCACCATCAACTACTTGATGTGCAGGAATATAGTAGAAGCATCCATAGTTTCACGTCGTGGTGAAGCTTGTTACTCATGGATGCGAGCATGATGCATTGAGCCAACTGTGCATCATCTTGCCACTTTCTAAAAGTAGTAATGTCTTCCTCAGAGGTATTGTCTGCAACCATTGCAGGGATAGGCGTATTAAGGACATAAGATAGCTTTTCAGCTATGAGAACTATTCTCAAATTCCTTAACCAATCCGTTTAATTTGGTGCAGTTAATTTAGCATCTAATATGCTTCGCTTGTTGATAGTAATTTTGGACATTGTAAAATTACGTAAATGAATTTGTAATTAACAACATTTTAACATACATTCTTTTATTAATTACCAAAATAAATTAGGTCTTGTTTTAAATTGGTATCTCCCACTATTTTCTTCAAACTATATTACCTCACTTATATAGTTAAGCAAAATCTAATTAAAGATTTGCTAGTGAGAATAAGGATCCCATTTCAAATGTATATAGCCTTGTGGTGACACAACAAACTATATATAAATAAATAGGTAGACAACTTTTGTCAATTACATCAACTATGCAACTCCTTGTATTTTGCCTCTTAGATTATTTTGATCAAGTGGTGGCACATCCGAATCAAAATTATCCAAGTTAAGTCCGACCTAGCACTCATATATTCAAAAAAGAAAAATATCATCCTTGTGGTGACACAACAAAACAATATTGTTCAATTTTCTTTATAAGCATCAAATGTGATAAATTAACATCTTAAATACTTAATACTTGCCTTGTGGTGACACAACAAACTCATATTAAATATTTAATACTCTATTAATTTTATCATGCTAGAAGGCGACGTTCGATATTCCAAATATCTTTGAACGCTTAGGACTTAATATATAAAAATTGAGGGATTTATTATTAATTTGTCTCATCTTGTTTAGCGCGCATGCACATATATATATAAAATACGCGTCATATTAATAAACATGCGAAGCATGTTTGCATAATATATAATATATATATAATATAAGCATACACATATAGAATACTATATTCTACCCGGATTGATTATGGACTTTTATTCTAGTTTGGTTCACTAGAGCCACCAAGTGAACCAAAAGGTCAAACCCTAGGGGTGCAAGAAATAATATTTAAATATAACTATTACATTTAAACCCGGGCTCCATTACAAACGGGTCTTCAAGCGCTCCTTGCTCCTTGATCTCCAATTTTTCAAAATAATTCTAACTATTCCTATTACAAAACTATTTAAAATATTTAGAAACCTTGATCAGCAGTCAAGGGGAAGTACATAGGAGGGAGATAGAATTTACATTTAGAAAAATTAGAGAAGACGAGGAACGCAGACCCCATTTAATAAAACCCATACATTCATGCATCCAACTAAAATAAAATCGAATCACATTGGTCAATAGTCCATAATCAATCCCATTTATTATCATACACATCACCATATGCATCAATAAATAACATCATCTTATGAATAATAAACATTTAATATATATATTGATATCATTTAATGGGCAAAATTTAGTTAGTATAAAATCTATTTTTGATTCAAAATAAACTCCTTTATTTTAATCTAAATTTAAATCAAAATAAAACTATTTTTTTAATTTATCCAATTTTGAATAAAATAAACTATTTTATTTTAATCAAAATTTTAATCAAAATAAACTCCTTTATTTTAATTAATTATGGAATCCAATTCCAAATATATATATATATAAAAATCTTTAATTAAAATAAACTCTTTTATTTTAATTAATTATGGAATCCAATTCCATGTAAAAAAAATCTTTTATTAAAGGAAACAAGGATATTCTTTCTTATTCACAAATAAACTCTTTTATTTTGAATAATATGAAATCTTATTTCATATCTAAATAAACTCCTTTATTTAAGGAAACATGGATTCTCTTTCTATTCATAAATAAACTCCTTTATTTTTGAATAATATGAAATCCAATTTCATATCTAAATAAACTCCTTTATTTAAGGAAACATGGATTCACTTTCCTATTCACAAATAAACTCTTTTATTTTGAATAATATGAAATCTTATTTCATATCTAAATAAACTCCTTTATTTAAGGAAAAATATAATCCAATTTTAACTCCAATTAGTTATCATGGAATCCAATTCCAACTCTAACTAGTTAGCATGAAATTCTAATTTTAAAATTAAAATAAAACTATTATTTTAAAATTAAAATAAACTTTTATTTAAAATTAAAATAAACCTTTTATTTTAATTATAAAATTATTGAGAATAATATATATATATATATATATATATATATATATTAACTGTATATATATAATAATATATATATATATATATTAGTTACGGTATATATATATTATATATATATATAATACGGTATATATATTATATATATATATATATATAATATATAGCCGAATGGTTAATAGCAACTGCCTTGGATGCGCACCAATTTTCATGAATCCTGTTCTCATTTTCAAAAAAAAAATTATTATCATTCCTGCAGCATAGATTTCCGTGCATGTCCATGCTCCCTTTTTTTTTTTTTAATAAATTTTATACAATAAAATTATGCCCAATAAAATTGTTCTAAACACATATCAACATACATATCAAATAAAACAATTAATAATTTGCATAAAGGTTTGGCTCTGATGCCACTGTTAGGTTTGTAATATTCATGTGCGCAATCAAATTGCAAAATAATGCGGAAGCGTGTAAAAATCAGAGTTTAAAAAATTTACAAACCATAAACCCGGATCACCCTTTATGCATAATTATTAATTAAACGAAAAAGATGAATAAGAATCATACCCTTGAAGATCGAGATCCACCAAGGAAGAAGAAAATTCAAGAAGAAGGGTGGTTGGCTAAACCCTAGTTTTTCTATCTCTATAGAAATGGTGTACTCTCCCAACAATTGGAATTATTACGTATGTTGAAAAAGTCAACAACCCATCCCACCCATAATAAGACTCCTCTTATTTATTGATGTGGGCAACCCTCCTTAACAATTAAGAAATTGGGTTTTATTTAATTAATTAAATTCTTTTAATTAATTAGGCTCCCTAATCTTATTAGGGATAATTAATTAAACTCTTTTAATTAATTTTTCTTCCTAATCCAATTAGGAATAAATGAGAGTACTTATATTAAATTAATTCCTAAACTCTTTTAGAAATTAAAATAATAATAATTGTAATAATATTAATAAGACTCCTCTTATTAATTTATATTTAATATTTCTAAAATATTAAATAATAATATTAAGCTATTTAATTTATTCTATCACCATAGATTAAATTAAATATACTTAACATATTATTACGATTATGCCATTAACTTCTTAAATAATTATTCTTCCTTTTATGGTGTGACCCTTTAGGTTCTCCATATTAAACCGGTTGTGAATAAATTAATTAGAACAATTCTAATCTTATTTAAATAAATAAATTAAATAATTAATTTATTTAAATAATATTTATTCTACAATCGGGATAAGCCTCCTAGCGATCAACGACTTTCCGGATAATATAGATTTCAACATTAATCATAAAAGAACCTTTGAGTAAATAGTTACTGACAATTCAATCCTTCCACCATACAATGTCCCAATTAAATATAAGACATGGAATTCTTTGTCAAGTCTTATTTTATTTAATTATATGTATTTCGACTCTTAAATGCACAACTCAAATAATGCAAATTAGAAACTCCTTTCTAATTTCATTACGCCGCCAAGGACTCTTTGGGTTGTCATTTATCGAATCACATAGGACATTTCTCTTCTTTTATTAGAAGTGGTAGATTCTTTATTGATCATACATTATCTCCATGTACAACTTATTATACCCAAGCATACCCTTTGATATACCCTAAGGGTCTTAAGGAATAAGTCAAAGTATAACTCATCATACACAAGATACCATGATGATCTCAAGTCCAAGGATCACTTGTACTACTATCACTCTACAGAATTCCTATTGACAGCAAATAAAACTCCATTAGGTATTCCTTAGCGAGCCACGTTCGATGAACTTATTCTCTAATAAGCACCTACATACTTGCTTTAGTGTCTCCACACAAATGATCATGAGATCAATCATCCTCATCCAATGAGCAAGCAACGTATGTACCAATCTATCCGGATTCACTAATCCCTATTTAGTAATCCAATGATTGGGAACTATTTTAGTTTTAAGCTTTCTAAGAATTTAGATCTCATTAGAATGATCATCATCATTATTCTAAAAGCATTGCTTAAAACTATGGGTTTATCACATATTATAAAACAGCATCATGTAGATAATTAAAAGCCTTTAATAAATTAATACTTTTTATTAATAAATGAATAAGATTGTTACAAAGTATATGCTTTATCATCAAACATGATTGGCTTGTGTGCATACTACTTTCATGTGTTACATGCGGAAAGTTTCACATGGGTGTGTGCTTGATGGGGAAATGTGTATGCTTCAATTGTGGCCAGGAAGGTCACATCGCCCTAAATTTCACTCAACCTAAGAAGAACGTGTGCTTCACGTGCGGATCCAAGGAGACCTTTGCTCGTTAATGCCCTAAGAAGAAGGCTGGAGAGACAACCAGAAGCAATGGAGGTAATAGTGGAGGTACATGGGCCATTCTTTGGACCCTCTGACATCAAACAAACCCCACGCCGTAACCTTCAACATGGTATGCAAGATGATGTGCAATCAAAAGATGTGGTGTCAGGTATTATCCTAATCAATGATATTGATGCTTATGTATTGTTTGATTCGGGTGCTACTTGCTCATTTATATTGATGAATTTGCTAAGAAGTTAGAAATACCTAGCGAATAATTGAATTTTCCTTTAAACATAGAAATTGTGAATAAGGAGGTAATTCCTGTTAGATTCGTATACAAGAATTGTAGGGTGAATATTAAGGGGAATATCATGATGGTAGATTTGATTCCGATTAGACTTGGAGAGTTTGATATTATTTTGGGAATGGATTGGCTGTTCAAATATGGAGCGGTAATTGATTGCCAAAAGAAATGTGTAAACCTTATGACTCCGTCAAAGGTAGTATTCTATGGTAGCAAGTCACCTAGACAAATGAAATGTTTGACGATTATGTAGGCTAAGAAATTGTTGAGTCAAGGTTGTGTGGGCTATTTAGCTTACATAGTCGATACTCAGAAGAAGAGTGTGAAACTGGAAGAGATACCAGTGGTGAGAGAATTTGAAGATGTGTTTCCAGAGGATTTGCCAGGACTTCCGCCTGACACAGAGATTGAGTTCGTGATCGACCTAGCACCGGGAACAACACCGATATCGAAGGCCCCGTACAGAATGGCTCCAGTAGAAATGAAGGAACTGATGGTACAATTGCAACAACTGCTAGATAAGAAGTATATTCAACCAAGCGTATCACCGTGGGGAGCGCCAGTGTTATTCGTGAAGAAGAAAGATGGGTTAATGCGTCTTTGCATTGATTATAGAGAATTAAACAAAGTTACTATTAAAAACAAATACCCGTTGCCAAGAATAGATGACTTGTTTGATCAGTTGAAGGGTGCTAAATACTTCTCGAAAATAGATTTGAGAAGTAGGTATCACCAATTGAAAGTGAAGAAGGAGGGTATACTTAGAACGATATTCAGAACTCGGCATGGACATTACCAGTTTTTGGTAATGTCTTTTGGTTTAACCAATGCCCCTGCTGCATTCATGGATTTGATGAACATGGTGTTTAAACCATTCTTAGACAAGTTTGTTGTGGTATTTATCGACGACATTCTGTTGTATTCCAAAACTCAAGAAGAACACGTGGAACACTTACGTTTGACGTTGGAAACACTAAGAAAGGAAAAGTTTTACGCGACATTCTCTAAGTGCGAATTTTGGCTAGATCGTGAACAATTTCTTGGACACATGATTGACAAAGATGGGATTTCAGTGGATCCATCAAAAGTAGAATTTGTAATCAATTGGGAATAACCAAGAACACCGTCGAAGGTGAAGAGTTTCTTGAGACTTGCTGGTTATTATATTCAATTTATACAGGAAGTACGAAGATGTATCAAGATTTACGGTGACATTTTTGGTGGCCGAACATGAAAAGAGATGTTGCAGAATGTGTCGCGCAATGCTTGACATGTCAAAGAGTCAAGGTCGAGCATCAAAGACCAAGCGGATTACTTCAACCATTAGAAATACCAGAATGGAAGTGGGAACACATCACAATAGATTTTGTGGTGGGTCTTCCAACTAATCAGAGAGGATGCGATGCGATTTGGGTGATAGTGGACAGACTGATAAAATCAGTGCATTTTTTACCAATAAAGAATAGGTTCAATCTTGATCAGTTGGTAAGGTTGTACGTTAAAGAGATCATTTCGAGGTATGGAATGTGTGACGCCCCCAAATCCGAGTATCTTCTAACCCGACAGATGGTGCTACACGGTGCTATAGTTCACATAAACATTCAATTGAAATGCCTCAAAAAAACGTATATGTCCTATACATATATATCAAAATAATATTTACATTTCCCCAGGTTCTTTACAACCAATACATTGTCTTTGTCATAATATCAATATTATTTCTTATAAAATCTATACTATTACATAAGAAAGCTACGGTTTCGCCTTTGCCTTTCCTTTATCCTTGCCGGATCCATCAGTTCGTTCTGTCTTAGCTGCATTCATATGGTTTAAGCAAGAATGAGCCTAACTAGCTTGGAAATACATCCATGAACTCACTCACTATAGGGATTTGTTCCATGGTCGCTCCCACTCTCTGGGTATCAACCACATGACACAAATAGCCTACACACCCCTTCCCTAATAATTTCCTAGTTTGTGTCAAGGTAAGACAACACGAACGTCTTGTCGATTTATTCCCGTAAAATATTATATGAGATTGTTTTAATGTTTTAATATTTACGCACTTCTTTTGACAATATATAATTTTCTTGTGATTAATCAACCAATCCATTCCGAGGATTACGTCGAATTCTCCTAACTTTATCGGTATCAGATCTACCGATAATTTACAACCTCGAATGTCTACGCAACAATTCTTATGAATATCTTCAACAGGAATTATCTCTTCATTGGCTACCTTAATGTTTAAAGGTATAAGCAAATTTTCGGGAAGTAGACCTAATCGTCTAGCAAAATCACATGCGATAAACGAACAAGTAGCACCCGAGTCAAACAGCACATATGCATTTAAGTCGTTGATTGGAATAATACCTGCAACTACGTCCCCCGATGCCATCGCATCCTGGACAGTCATATTAAAGGTATGGGCCATCGGCCTACCCGGCTGCGCTGGGCCCCCAATAGTTAACTTACCACTATTAGCGCCCTTATACCCGTCTGTCCCCTTCTATGGGCAGTTCTTTGCTATGTGGTCCGTAGACCCACATACAAAGCACCCATGATTCTTCTTCGGGCTTGGACAGTTTGGCGCAATATGCCCCTCATGTCCGTAGTTATAACACAAAGCCTTACCCTTAAGACAGACTCCTAAATGAGTCTTCCTGTAGGTCTTACAGGCCTCCATCCTCCACTTAGGGTCTCCTTATTTCACTTTGGTATTCTCCGAGCTAACTACCTTCCTTTTACACCCTTCGCCACTCCCGCTGGCACCTTCGACCTTCACTCCTCCATCCACCTTCCCCTTGCTTTTCTTGTCCTTATGGTATTGGCTCAACGCCTCGCTACCACCTTCGGCAACTATTGCCTTCTCTAACACAATCCCAAAAGAAGTACTTTGGAATACAGAGATACGATTATAGAGCCAGGCTTTCAAGCCCTGCTCCAATCGTCGTGCTTTCCTCACCTCGGTATCCACTTGATGTGGAACGAACCTTGCTAGTTCATTAAACTTGGCGGCATACTGGGGAACCGTCATGTCCCCTTGTTTTAAATCTAGAAATCACATCTCCATCCTTCCATGCATGCTCGTGGGAAAGTAGTTCTCGTAGAATATTTCCTTGAACCTCACCCACGTTATCACATCTATTCCGGCCCTTGTTTGATTGACCTCCCACCAAAAGTTGGCCTCTCCCTTCATCATGTAGGTTGAAAAGGCAACCTTTTGGGCCTCGTCGACATTTGCTATCACAAATGCCTTCTCAATCTCCCTAACCCATGCTTGGGCTTTGATAGGGTCTGTAGTTCCTTTGAACTCTGGCGGACCCACACTCTTAAAGTCCTTAAATGTAGTAGCTCGTACTACACTAGGATTTACGGGGATATTAGCCCCAGTTTGGTTAAACGCTGTGGTTAAAAGATTTAAAAATTCCTGCATGTGGTTAACCGGACCTCCCTCCGGTTGATTCGTATTCGCACCTTGGTTACGGGGTACTCTTCTTGGCAGCATTTTGCTATTACAATAAACACATATTCCGTTATTATGCATTTCCTGTCAGTTAGTTATTATTCCATATTAAACAATAACTTAAATATTCATTACTCAACATTTTTCGAAAATGGAAACTTATATTAATTCATCGTAGTATAATACTACATCGATTACATACAACAGCCTAAGCTGGATACATTACTTTTCTGCTATTGCTTTCCAAAAATTGGGATTTACAAAAGACTACCCTTGATTATACAAAAGAGGGCTATACGTCACTACTAGATACACAAATATGTACATATCTACTACTCTAGCAACTACTCGATCATATCTGCCTTAAGGCATTCTCGAAATCTGCTTTGGCAAGACCGTCAATAAAATCATGGCTGATAGTATGCCGCGTCTGCCCTTTCTCTATAGGATACCCAGCTACCTGCAGCTGGAAATCCTCATGAGAACTCCTATGAATATAGGACATTCTCCCTATCTTCTGTTTCTTGGTCTTTAGCTCGCTCCTAAGCTCAAAGACCTCCTGTTTTAGCTCATGGACCTTGTCCTTAGCCAAAACTCTCTCATCATGTTCATGTTCCCACATGGACTCCACGTCCGTCTTGTCCTCTATAACCGCTTGGAGCTCCGCCTTCAGCTCCTTAACCTCCTGACAGTAGTGCACGTTCCTATCTATCATTGACATGAACAGTGACATCATCGACTCTCCTGGAGTTATCTCTGCTGCTATAGCCACTAGATTGAAGGATACTACCTCCACTTCTTCTTCTATCATGTCGTTAAATACAGACATGAGGTCTAAGCTTTCGGAGTCTCCGGACTCCACCACAACTATCTCAGGATCTGCTGCTATGGGGTTCGGTATGATTTCTATCTGGTTTACCGACCCTTCCCTGACTACCTGTACATCTATATTTTCACCTGACATCTATAACAACACACAAAGTTGATTAGTACATGTTAGTAGAATAATAAAAACACATAACATATATAATGCATTTTTATAAGGTTAACTTACATCTTTTATTCTTTGACTTTTCTTAAGGTTATGACTTAAGGTTTTATTTCCCCCCTTAAGTTTTATAACCTAATGCTTTGATACCAACCTGTGACGCCCCCAAATCCGGGTATCTTCCAACTGAAGCGAGATGGTGCTACTGCAGTGCTTTACGATTCACATAAACATTCAATTGAAATGCCTCAAAAAAACGTATATGTCTTATATATATATATATATATATATATATATATATCAAAAGAATATTTACATTTCCCTAGGTTCTTTACAACCAATACATTGTCTTTGTTATAATATCAATATTATTTCATACAAAATCTATACTATTACATCAGCAAGCTACGAGTTCACCTTTGCCTTCCCTTTATCCTTGCCGGATCCATCAGTCCGTTCTGTCTTAGCTGCATTCATATGGTTCAAGCAAGAATGAGCCTAACTAGCTCAGCAAGTACAACAATTCTAGGAAAATAGCATGCTTGAAACATAGGAAACATATATCTTCGATAACTGAACAATAGTTACGAATTACTATTGAGAATTTAAAATAGCACTTCTTTTCCTTCAACTAGCCCCTTTAATGATAAACACCTTTATCTTAGAAGATAGCGTGTTTCGCAACAAACATCTTTTGCTAAGTAGGATTATAAAACATATACCCTAACCTTACTTTAGGATGTCCCACAAATCGACACTTGTCAAATCTTGTCCCAAGCTTATCATTTGAAACCTTTTCCAATAAGTTGGACAACCCCTTATCTTAACATACTTAAGATTAGGAATCCTCCCTATCCATAACTTTTATGGAGTCTTGGGGCTGGATGTTGAGGTTACCTTTTCGTAGATATGTCTGACCATTTCTAGGCATAACCCAGGAAGGATCTTTGGAATGTTAGTAAAATCATTATGGACCGTACCATGTCCAACAAGGTATAATTTTTCCTTTCAGATACATCAATCAATTATTGTGTATTAGGAGGCGTCCATTATGAGAAAACCATTTGAGATGATCTAGAAACTTATTGCACAAGTATTTATTCCTTGATCTAATCAAAGAATCTTAATACTTTGTCAATTTGTTTCACTTCTGAATTCTTTGAACCTTTCAAATAATTTACACTTGTATTTCAGCAAATACACACATTTAACTCTTTGAATGGTCATCTCATTTTCTTATACTAGTTTGTTCAATTTGCAAAATAATTTTTACGTAAGTCAAGTACACAAAATCCATTAAGTAATATTTCAGTTTTATACAAAACATTATTATTATAAATAGAACAACAATTGTTCCTAAATATAATACCAAAGATTTCATTGTCCAACAACAAAATGGAAATAATGTTTCTAACGAGAACTGAAATATAATAACAACTTATTGACTTAATAGATTTGTCAGTAGGCATTGCTAAACTATAAGTGTATATGGCTAATGTGGCAGCCTTTGCTTCATTTACCAGACATAGGATTACTTATCCATTGTTTAGCTTTCTACTTCTGCTTGGTTCCTTCATAAATCTATATTTATGATAACCAAAGCCGGTATCCAATACCCAAATAGAACTTTGACTTAAAGAAAAATTTATTTTAAATCATGAACAAAATTTTAATTGTAACCAAAACTTCACTAAGCTTCTTTTGGTTAGCCTCTGCAAAATGCTTCTTGCAGTTTCTTTCTAGTGTCCAGGCTTATTGCAATGGAAGCAAACTCCTTTGCTATCCGTATCAGTTTTGTTCTTATTATCCTTTGTTTTTGCATTTCTATTTACCTTTTTTGAATCGTTCTTCTTTTCAACACTACATTCATTAAACGTGTATATGTTTAAGTTATGGCAACCTTACGTGCCTGTCGTTTGACGACAAAACATTTTAGCATGCTCAATCTACTTTTGAAAAACCACAACAATATTAGTTTGGTAAATCCTTATTAATATTTAATATAATAACATGGCATATGATTAGCCGAAAGGATTGGCTTTGACATTCCTCAAATACTAACTCATGTGAAGAATACATGAATCACAAAGACTTGTCCAGATCGAACTGGAACAAGGGTTAGAGTACTTGCCTTTAGCGTTTGCTACAATTTATAACACGCACACTTTAGGTCTTTAAGTTCTCTACAGTAATTGATAACATCACATAGTACATTAGGTCAAGAATGATTACACATGGTTCTTAAAGAATCTTACCCTTCTTCTCAATCTAAATACGTATTAGCTTTGTTATTATTGGTTCTGGCTTTTCATTACGTCATTCTTAAGTTCATAAGTAAATGACTTTCTTTAACCCTAAGGGTTCATACTTAAGGCTTAATCATATCTGAACAATGTTTCATTACAATCCTTTTTAAATTGTTTATCAATTACTAACCATGCTCTATATGCAAACATTCATTATTGTCTTGATCTTAAGGCTGGCGCTGCAGCGCCGACTTTTACACTTGGTGTCGCGCTGCGGTGTCACCTATTGCTGCCTAGAACCCGGACTCGGCGCTGCGATGCGAGTCTCAGTGTTAATGGCGTACTGCGGCAAGGCCACTCTCCGATGAGGTTAGGCTCTACGCTTTCGTGGCCAAGCTCGATTGACTGCATGACGGCAAAATGGCCTTGAAATTTGGCGCTTATAATAGTTTGGGCTTCACCTTATTAATCATTTGGCTTAGTATAAATCCTACATAGGTTTACACCTTATAACCTATGGACTTGTATTTTATGCAAAGTTACATTAATTCATTTCATTATGTTTTAATACCTACATTCTCAAATTAAGTCCGCAAGCGAAATATTGTGTTTTCCATACTTAGATTATTATTACATAATCCATCTCGCCTTGATATTCTAACGTTACGTAATTCTCGGAAGTTCAAAAATAATTCCCGAGCAATAAACGGTGTATAGTGTTTTTCGTAAACTTTCTCGGAAAATATTTATTTTCGTCTTGGAAATTCACACACTTTAATTCTCTCACGGGGTTCGAATACTACGATATTCCGACGTTTCTAGGTCATAGAACAACATACATCCTATTAACACATATAATAACAAATAATATTATTTTATTCATTAATTAATTCTTTCAAATATTTTTACAAAGGGTTCGAATTTCTCGGGCTTTATAGAATGCCAGTATCAATTGTGTCAGATAGAGATCTGCAATTTACGTCAAACTTCTGCAAGAGACTACAAGAATGTATGGGAACACAATTGCGAATGAGTACAACATATCACCCGCAAACCGACAGGCAAAGCGAACGAACAATCCAAACATTGGAAGATATGCTGAGAGCATGCATCATGGATTTCAAAGGGAGCTGGGAAGAACATTTACCTTTTGTGGAATTTGCCTACAACAACAGTTACCACGCGAGCATCGGCATGCCGCCTTACGAGGCATTATACGGCAGAAAGTGCAGAACTCCATTGTGCTGGGATGAAGTCGGTGAACGCCAACTGTTAGGACCAGAACTGGTACAACAAACTGTTGAGGTTGTCAAACTCATCAGGACAAGATTGGTAGCAGCCCAAGACAGATAGAAAAAGTATGCTGATAAACATAGACGAGATCGTGCATTTGAAGTATGAAATTTCGTTTTCCTAAAAGATTCTCCTTGGAAAGGGAAAATTCGTTTTGGCAAGAAAGGAAAGCTCAGCCCAAGGTTTATTGGACCTTTCGAGATACTTCGAAGAGTGGGGGAAGTGGCTTATGAGGTAGCTCTACCTCCAGAGTTGGAAAACGTTCATAATGTTTTTCACGTTTTGGTGTTTCGACCGTATAAACCCGATTACAAGCACGTGATCGAGTACGAACCATTGCAATTCGATAAAAATTTGTCTTATGAAGAGATTCCTATTCAGATAGTCGACAGGAAATAACATGTGCTCCGAAATAAAGTAATAACTTATGTGAAGGTGATATGGAGAAACCACAATGTCGAAGAGGCAACGTGGGAACTCGAAGCTGAAATGATGAAAAATTATCCTGAGTTATTTGGTAAATCTATGTCTTCGATTCCGAGGACAGAATCTTTGTAATAAGGGAAGAATGTGACGATTTGATTGTTTGAATTGTGATTCTGAGGATAGAATCATTGTAAGGAGAGAATGATGTAACATTCCAGAATTTTTAATTGTAATATTAAATATTTATTGAATTATATAAATATTTATGTGATGTGTTTATTGTTGAAAATGATGAAATAAATATTTTATTGACGTGGTTATTATTAGTAAATATTTATGAATTAAATTTATTAGAAGTTATATTGTTATTGAATTTAATAATTTGAAGGGTATATTAAATTATTAAATAAAATTATAATGAAATTATAATTTTGTGTTAATTGTTTAAATGGTATATTTAATTAAAATATAGTGTGTAACTAATTTATTTGATTAATGTTGGATGAGAGATCCGAATAAATAATATGTGATTATAAATTATAAACTAAATTGTTTATTAAAATAATTAAAGTAATTTTAAATGGGTTTAACCCAAACAAGGCTTAAATATATTAAGTCTTTAATTTTTAAAGGGTTTTGCCAAACAAAGCCTTATGGCTTTTGGGTTTTAATTTTTTTAATTTATAATAAAATAAATAAAATAAAATAAATAATAAATATAATATATTTAAAACATATACGTTAGTTTGTAACTGATATTACAATTAGTATTAGTATTAAGGCTATCAGTTTATTTGTTTAGGCTTAACTAAAAGTTTAGTCTACTGAGAAGAGAGAAGAGAAGAGAGTTTTCAGAGGAATTGGAGAGGAGTCTTAAAAATTTTCACAACAAATTCTGTGTTTAGCAAGGTTGTGCATGTGACGCCCCCAAAATAGGTATACATCACCTATTCTGAGTCACCAAATACATGGTACATAATATAAATACAATCTTAATTATACAACAAGAGAGCTATGAGTTTAAATACAAATATTATCTTCTAGACAATATTCACTCTCAGAATAAGTCCTCATTACATTTATTGTCACATTATTTAACAAAATAGTGAGGACTACTAGTTAATACTATCATCTGGACCATCACTCCGTTCCCCGACTCGTCTCAGCTATGTTCTCATTTCCTGAAGAGAACAGTGAAAGAAAGGGTGAGCTCAACTAGCCCAGTAAGAAATATTATGACTAAGATAATGCAGAATAAATTATCATTAGCCTTAAACAGTGTTAAACTGATATATTATAACAAACATCAAGTTTAACTACAACGGAACAAGCAATCCATTAAAAGAGTCAAGTAGAGAATAAAATCTACTATCTTTTATGATTTAAAAGGTTTTTCATCACTTTTATCGCTGAGACTCAGCTTAATAAATAATCCACATCATCGAATCACCCATGCACTACGGCCAAGGATATTCTTTAGTATCACGACCACAAATTATCCATGCACTACGGGCCAAGGACATTCGTGTATTCATCAATGGTCATGATCATGCCAATAACGGTCCATCAATGCACTACGGGCCAATGAGGACTTTTACCACATCATTTATAACATTACGGTCATGATTACACCGAATAATCCATAGTCATAATCATACCAAGTCCATTTATGCACTACAGGCCACAGATGACTTTCAACAAAATATAAACATGAGGATGATGACAATGATATAAGAATTCAATAAAAACAAGTTCAAGAATTAATTTATCCAGGAACCAATAACGTCCAAATTGTCAACATGATACTGCTTTATAGAGTAAAATTCAAGAATGCTCAGAAGAATATTTCCATGAAAAGATATTGGATGAAGCGCAAATATCAAGGATATTCCACTAATTTCATGGAGTATAGAAGTCAAAACTTTAACCAACTGAGTTTAATAAGGAATGGAATAACAAAAGAAATCACCAGGCATGCGATAGACCGCACATGCAAGTTATTCCAACAGAATAATAATTAACGGAACCAGGTCTGGCGTAAAACGCACAGACAGGATATTTCATTAGAATAATAAAGACAAAATCAGGTCCGGCGTAAAACGCAAAGACAGGATATTTCAACAGAATAATATAGATGGAATCAGGTCCAGTGTAAAACGCACAGACAAGATATTCCAACAGAATAATAAGGAATGGAATAACTTAAGAATTTCACCTATTATAGGGTAGCCCGCGTATACAGGTTATTCCAACCGAATAATAAATAATGGAATAACAGAATTTCTCTTCATGAATACAAAAGAAATAATACCCCTTACCGTAAAAGAAACTAGATATAAGAATAGTGAAGTAGTAGGATACTTTTCTTCTTTCTCTATATAAATTTCTCTCACTAGAGTTTCAGTGAATTCATAAGAAATAATGAAGGAATGAGCTTCTATTTATAGGAGAATTGAAGGGGCACTATGTAAGAAAAATCACAGAAGCAATAATTCTTTCATTCACGGATGCTTGACTGATGCATTAATTCATACACTGATGCTTACCCATGATGCAGGCAACTAAAATTTCAATCAAATTAAGTAAAAACAAAAACTAAAATATAATATAATATATATATATATATAATATTTATATATAACCACATGTTATAATCATATATATATATAATAACAATTCCCTCCCAACTACGTTTCCTCCCCCCCACCCTATTTTCATTTCAACCATTTCTTCCACACGTGGCCCCCACATGTGGGCTCCACCTTTGATATATTAAATAATTTTCTATCGATTATTTTGAAAAAAATGGGTAAATGGGATCCATAAAATAAGCAAAACTTCATAAAAATCACCTTAATAATTTTAACAACATATATCATCATTATTATAATTAACAATATTAATCGACCAGGTCGTTCCCAGGAAAGTGGGGGCTTTCCAATAAGGATTTATCCCTATTGGCGCGCAATTAGGTGACCAAACCTCTCCTTGTCAGAACTTCTAGACATCGTTAATATTGCCAATAATAATATTTATAACTTTTTCGTCTCAATTATTGATTTAATAATATATAAAATATTGACAATAATTGAATCAAACAATGAAAGATATTATGCAACAATTACTGTAGCAATAATTGTAGCGCCCCCAAATCCGAGTATCTTCTAACCCGACAGATGGTGCTATACTGTACAACATTTATACATTCATTCAATTGAAAAGTCTCAAATAACAAATATAACTTCTATATATTTAAAGTAATATTTACATTTCCCAGGTTCTATACCCGTTACAAAGGTTCTTTGTCATAATATTAGTTATATTACAACAATAGACCTATACTATTAGAAGATAGTTTAGTAATCTGCCTTAGCTTTTCCCTTATCCTTTTTTGATACTTCGGGACGTTCAGTCTTAGCTGCATTCATATGGTTCAAGCAAGAGTGAACATAACTAGCTCAGCAAGTATAACAATTTAATAACAACATGCTTGACACATACAAATCGTATATCTTTAATAACTGAACAATAGTTATGAAGTACTATTGACAATTCAAAATAGCACTTCATCTTTTCTTTCAAAATATTTTACAATAACAACAATATTTAGTAAAATATTCACTCCGGTCAAAGACCTCGAGTATTCATTCTTTATTGGAAAAAGGATAACCCGGACACAAGTTTGTAAGCCCGATATCACTTATGAGCACTTTTAGGTGATCAGCCTATTGTACTCTATGTTGATCAACACTACATCCATTAAACGTATGCACGTTTAAGCATTTGGCAACCTCACGTGCTTGTCGTTTTACCGGCAAAACATTTGTTTAACATTTTAGTCTTCTTTTGAAAACCATATCAAGTAGTTGACAAAAGATAGAAACATTTGATAATACATGAATAGATTATCCCTACATCAAGTCTAGACAAAGGAATTGGCTTCAACTTTATCATAACTCAATTCATGCGAAAGAATACATGAACCTCAAAAACTTGTTCAGATTGAACTAAGACAAGAGTTATAATACTTGCCTTTAGCGTCTGCTACGGTATATTAACTTTATGTTCAAGTCGTTCAAGTCTCTATAATACATGATCACATAATGCCTTACATTAGGTCACATATAATCAAGTATGTATATGACTATATCATATCCTTCATTTCAATCTAAGTGTGTATTAGATTCAGTTACTATTCATTTCAGTTTATCATTATCCTTGCACTTTATTTGACTAGGTTATTTCAACCTTTATACAACATCCTTAAGGTTTAACAAAGTTTAACAATGTTACATTACATTCCTTAAGTTATGTTTACTTTTAAATAAATTAACTTTCTTTTCTTTGTACTTAGAAACCTTCATCATTATCCTTGTTTCGAGACCTGGTATTGCAGTTTCAACTTTATACTTTACATCTCAATATTTGCTGATGCGAGCTTATTAGTATGATTGACCGGGACTTGGCATGGCATGGCATGAGTCCTTACTTTATCGGGCCCCCATTGCCATCACTCTCCAAATGATTTTGAGATCACACACATGGCGATGCAAATACCACATATCAGATTATAGTTAAGCTGCAGTGAACTATTCGCAGAGGGCTCGAAAATCGTTTCATGTACTGCTGGCGTGGGTCATTTTGTTTAGGGTTGGCCATATGCGCCAACTCGTGCACCGTAAAAACAATTTCAGTTTTAAAATTTTATGAACTTCCCGAACGCATAACTTCTTCGTTATAAGTCTGAATTGGATCGTTCAAAAGCCTACGGTTCACAAATTAAGTACTCTATGGGTTTATGCAAGAATTTTATTTATTTGACTTTGTTTGCTAAAAATTCACCCTTTGGTTCATTTTTAACGAAAACAATTAACGTTCGTGAACGTTCAACGCTCGTTTCTTCATTCTAAATCGGAATCCGGTCATTTTCGAGTCCGCAACTCTTAAATGCCAAATATGACTTGTCTCTATTGGAAAACAATGGTTTCGTGATCAAACACAAAATTTGACTTCCATTCTGAGAATTTTACGAATTCGACGTTTATCGTCCAATCGTGCAAATTCTGGCAATTCTTCATTCTTATGATTTGTTCAACCTTACAAATGAACTTCATTCATCATGTGAACATCTTAACCTACTTAATACATCAACTTATAATCATTGTTGGATTTTGGACTTATTCTTCATGAGCTTATAACTTGTCAAATTATAAACTACTTAAGATTTGATTAGTCATAACTTATGACAATTAGAGTTTCTTAATCATCATACTTTATATGTTCTTAACATATAACTTAACTTAGGTATACATGATACATATGATCATATAAATTCTTTTACATTCATATCATTTCTCTTAATAAGCTCCTTATAAGTTCATATTATTTTCACATAAGTTTATAACTTATGCTAGCTTAAATGACTTATTACCAACTTAATTGGCTTAAGTTCATTACTTACTCATTCATGTTTCTTAATCCAACTTTTTTTATCATCCTATCATGGTAGAGATAGAAGATAATTGAGAAGAAGTCTTACTCTTTTGAAGTCTTGGTAAGGTAGCTTTCTTCTTCTTCTTACTTATGGAAGTAACTTATTTGTGACTTAAACTCTCTAATACTTAAGCACTTTGTGATGGCTAGATTATTTGAACAACCAACAAATGGCTTGTAAGTTTCCTCTATTTATAGAAATCGCAAAGTTAGGGTAGTTTAGTCATTGAACCATCCCACCTCCTCAAGCCACCTCCTTACTATTCATTACTTGCAAGGCACAAAACCCATCCTTTGCTTGGTCATTACTCATTTAACTTGGTCATTAATTCAAAGTCTTGGTCACCACAATACTTGGTCATTACTTATCTTGATCACCACTTATATTGGTCATCACACATTAACCATATTAATATGGTTTTACCCCATGGGTATATTAATTCATTGGACTCCAGCTTAGGCTTGGATTAATAAATCCTTGGGCTTTGCATTAATAAACACTAGCTTGTTCATTAATCAATTATTGGGCCTCTTCCTTTAATTCACTTGGACTTATATTAATTCTTATCAATCTTTCCAAGTCCATTAACATTCCTTAATATATATACATATAGTTTATATATTATTCTTGTATTCTAATTCATATAGAATTTATATACGGTATTTCATCCTTCCTACAAACTCGTATAATACTTCGTATTATACTTGTTTTCATTACTCTGGTACAATACCAAGTATCATACAATTAGTACGTATTCCTTAACAGTTCACTTTATTTAACGTTTATAAATTAAGTCCACAAACGAATTATTACATTTTCTATAACTAGATTTTTATTACATAATCCATCTTACCTTGTTATTCCATCATTACGTATTTCTCGGAAACTCAAAATTATATCCCAAGCAAATACCGATGAATAGTGTTTTTCGGAAAATTTCTCGGAAAACTTTTATTTTTAAATCTTGGAAATTCAAACACTTTAATTCATCCACGTAGCTCAAATACTACGACATTCTAACATCAATAGGTTATACAATGACAACCATCTTGATAACACATGGAATATGATTTTATTATTATTTAATTAATAAAATTATTTTATAATAAGATCCGAATTTCTCGGTCGTTACAATAATTGAAAAAAACTGAGTGACTTCTCACGTAAGCATCAATAATCAATATCGTATTACTCGTGTAACTACACGTGACATGTGCATCTTTTAACACCGGGTGTTTCAATGATTAACAGTAAAACTTTCGCCATTATTTTCATAAAGTATTTTTGTTATTTTTTAATCAAACAATAATTATGTTGTGGGGTCCACCAATGATTGTGCCGTTGTACAAATATTCCCTTTTAAAACGAATATTTCCCGACCAATCAAATATTATAAAACAACTTACGTACTTTGCAAAATTTATAAATATTACCCACAACTATAACATTATATCAAATTCATTCCATAATATTTAAAAATGATATTTATAGAAAATTCATCTTTATTTATAAAAGTTGGGGTCTTACAACCTCCCCTTCTTATGAAATTTTGCCCTCGAAATTAGGGTACGTACCTGGTATATCGAAGAGGTAAGGATACCTTGATTTCATTTCAGATTCTAACTCCTAGGTCATTTCCTCAACATCGTGGTTTCTCCACAAAACTTTGACTTGAGGTATAACCTTGGAGCGTAGAATATGTTCTTTCTTATCTAAGATTTGAACAGGAACCTCTTCATACGTTAAATCTTTCGCTATTTCGTCCAGTTCTAACTCAATAATGTGGTGCGAGTCTTTCAAATATTTACGTTACATAGATATGTCAAAAATGTTATGAACATGAGACATACTTGGCGGTAAAGCGAGTTTATAGGCCACAGTTCCTACTCGATTGAGGATTATAAATGGGCCAATGAATCTAGGATTGAGCTTTCCTCTCTTTCCAAATCTCGTAACTCCTTTCCATGGAGCAACACGTAACAACACATGATCTCTAATATCGAATTCCACATCCTTTCGATGAATATCAGCATAACTCTTTTGTCGATCTTGTGAGGTTTTTATACGTTTTTAGATCGTTTGAATCTTTTCCATAGTCATACTTACCAACTCTGGTCCCAACAACGTTGCTTCACCCACCTCATCCCAGCATACTGGAGAACGAAACTTTCTTCCATACAACGTCTCGAATGGAGCCATGCCAATGCTTGTATGATAACTGTTGTTGTAGGAAAACTCCACTAATGGTAAGAACTTGTCCCAACTTCCCTTGAAGTCAAGGACACGGAGTCTTAATAAATCCTTCAGAGTTTGAATAGTCCTCTCTGACTGCCCGTCCGTCTGAGGATGATACGTCGAACTAAATCGTAAATTCGTGCCCATAGCTTTTTGCAAACTAACCCAAAACCTTGAAGTGAATCTTGGGTCTCGATCAGAAACTATGGATACTAGCATACCATGCAGTCTTACAATCTCGTTTATGTACATACGAGCAAGGCGTTCAAGGGTATAAGTTTCTCGTATTGGTAAGAAGTGAGCAGACTTGGTCAATCTATCAACAATGACCCAAATTGCATCTATGCCTTGAGAAACCTTGGGAAGACCAGTAACGAAATCCATGGTAATGTGCTCCCACTTCAATTCTGAAATTTCAAGTGGTTGCAATGGACCTTTTGGTACTTGATGCTCCGCCTTGACTCGTTGACAAGTTAGACACCTTGAGATAAACAATATTTATCTCTCTCTTCATATTGCTCCACCAAAATGTATGGACGAAGATCACGATACATTTTGGTACTCCCGAGATGGATTACAAAGCGGTGTGTTGTGCGCCTCCAACATGATTTTATACTTTAAATCGGTCGTTAGGAACACAAAGTCCGGAGTTGACTCAAGTATTCCTTCTTCATCGATTCTTGCTTCCTCCACGCATTTCTTCCTCCGGATTCAGAACTTGAGCAACTTTAACTTTATCAATTAAAGTCGGTTCTACTCGTATATTTGCCATCATCACGTGGGTCCCTGGAGTCTTTAACTCTATCTCCATCCTTTGCAAGTCACACAAAATGGGCTTTTGCGTTGACAATATCGCACTCGTACTTGCATATGATCTTCTAATCAATGTGTCAGCTACCACGTTCGCTTTTTCCAGGATGGTATTGGATGGTATGATCATAATCTTTCAATAGTTCAAGCCAACGTCGTTGCCGCATATTAAGTTCCTTTTGAGTGAAGAAATATTTGAGGCTTTTATGATCCGTAAAGATCTCCACTTTCTCTCCATACAAGTAATGCCTCCAAATTTTAAGTGTGAAGACAACAGCTGCAAATTCTAGATCATGAGTAGGATAATTCCTCTCATATTCTTTGAGTTGTCTTGAGGCATAGGCTATGACTTTCCCATGTTGCATAAGAACACATCCTAACCCTTTGCCCGAAGCATCACTTTAGATGACAAATCCCTCCGAGCCAGATGGTATTGTCAGAACAGGTGCTGAAATGAGTCTCCTCTTGAGTTCTTGAAAACTCTTCTCACATTCCTCACTCCAACCGAATTTTGTATTTTTCCGAGTCAGCTGGGTTAATGGAGTAGCGATTCGAGAAAATCCTTCCACGAATCTCCGATAATAACCAGCTAAGCCGAGAAAGCTACGTACTTCGTTCACTAATTTGGGTTGCTCCCAGCTTTGAATAGCTTCAATCTTTGCCGGGTCAACAGATATTCTTCAAATTACGTACTTCGTTCACTAATTTGGTTTGCTCCCAGCTTTGAATAGCTTAAATCTTTGCCGGGTCAACAGATATTCCATGACTTGATACTACGTGCCCAAGGAATGCTACTTCCTCAAGCCAAAACTCGCATTTCTTCAACTTGGAATAAAGCTTGTATTCACGAAGCTTTTGGAGTATCAGCCTCAAGTGTTGCTCATGATCTTCACGGCTTTTAGAATAAATAAGGATGTCATCAATAAAGACGACCACAAAGTATTCCAAATATTCCTTGAAAACTCGGTTCATCATATCAATAAAGGCAGCAGGAGCATTAGTCAATCCAAAGGACATGACTAGGAATTCATAATGCCCGTACCGAGTTCTGAAAGCCATATTCGGAATATCATCGGTTCTAATCTTTAATTGGTGATATCCGGAACGAAGATCAATTTTTGAAAATAATTTGGCGCCTTGCAACTGGTCAAACAGATCATCTATACGTGGCAATGGGTACCTATTTTTGATGGTGACTTGATTCAACTCCCGATAATCAATACAAAGTGGCATACTCCCATCTTTCTTTTTCACGAATAGAACCGGAGCACCCCAAGGAGAAGTACTAGGATGAATAAAACCAATGTCTAATAATTTCTGTAGTTGGTTCATTAACTCCTGAAGTTCAATAGGAGCCATTCGATATGGGGCTTGGGAAATGGGTTTTGTACTGGGTTCAAGGTCGATACAAAATTCAATTTCACGCTCTGGGGTAGGCCAGGAAGTTCTTCAGGGAATACGTCAGGAAATTCATTAACAATAGAAATATCATTCAAAACTGACGTATTTTTGTTTAGATCCGTGACATGAGCTAAGAAAGCTTGACATCCATTTTTCAATAAACAAATAACTTTATGGCTTGAAATGATATTGATTGATTTTAATGGTTTAGTTGTTTGAATTCGCATAATAGGTTGGTTAGGAATATGGAAGCTAACAACCTTACGAAAACAATCAATTTTTGCATGATGAGTAGTTAACCAATCAATCCCTAGAATCACGTCAAATGCAAGTATTTTCAATGAAATAAGATCGACAGGTAATGTGAGGGTACCAATTTGAACCAAACAAGACTTATAAACAGTGGATTTAGTGAAGGTTTCTCCCAACGGAGTTTCCACAGATAAGTCAAAGTCTAATTTCTCCAGAGTCAAGTTTAATCCTTGAGCGCAAGTAGGAGAAATAAAAGAATGGGTAGAACCGGTATCAGATAAGGTATAGGCTTTGCTAGAGTTTATGATAAGCTTACCCGTGATGACCTCGTTCGGGTTCCTTGCTTTCTGGGAGGTCACAACAAATGCTCTCCCTTGCACCATCGACTTTAACTTTTATGGGACGACCTTTGGTGCCTCCATCCTTGCTGAACTTGTCTTCGGTGAACGACAAAATCGCGCTAGGTGACCTTCTCTTCCACAATTATAACACGCTTTGGATGGCATCGCGCAGTTTGGACTGATATGTCCATCCCTCGCATTTGAAGCATATGATAGGTGGTCGTTCTCCTTCCTTAACCATGGTTCTTTGATCTCGACATCTTTCCATCATTGTTGAATCTCCTTTTCTTGAAATGTCCATTTTTATTGCTTGGCCATGATTACCACCAAGTGGTTACCATTTCGGCATGTTGATTCCCTCCACGTTTGTTATCACCGCTTCGATGACTGATACCACTGGTATTTTCATGCTACCGGCTACTTTCTCTTGGTTGCGTTGACTCGTTACCCCGCCCCAATAACTGAGCCCTATTTACAACATCTGAGTGCAAACACAGTTTATGAGAAATAAGATATTGACGTATCTTCGGTTTCAAACCTCTTAAAAACATTCGCGTCATTCTCTCCTCATTATCGACCAAATGGGATGCAAATCGGGATAACTCCGCAAATTTAGCCTCGTATTGCGACACGGTCATATTGTTTTGTTCCAACTTGATAAACTAAACCTCTTTCATGTGACGAATAATCTCGGGAAAGTACTTGTTGTTGAATAGCTCTTGGAACTTCTCCCAAGACATCTTGAGTGCGTTAAGTCGAGTAACGCTTTTTCTGATTCCCACCGAAGAATCGCCTCTTCACGCAACATGAAGGTGGCGAAGGGAACCTTTTACTCCTCGGAGCATCCCAAGACATCAAATATCTTGGTGATCTGCTTTATCCATGCTTCCACCTTAAGTGGTTTTGGCTCTCCAATAAACTCCGGTGGTCCCAGCTCCTTGAACTGTTTAGCGGTGACCGTTCGAGAGTTTCTAGTGTTTCCACCTACATTTTGGACAGGAGTCGCTCTCGTCTGATGTTGCATGAATTGCATAAAGCCTCTGACCAATCCATCATTCTTCATTTGGTCAGTGTTGTTGTTTGCATGAGGATTGTCGCCTTCCTAATGCACATTATCCTGATTATTGATATGTGGAGACTCAACGATCTCTTGTGCTCCATTGCTATTCTCAACATTCTCGGATGTCATATTCAGATACTGCCACAAAACAAGGGTTAGTTGACATGTAACATATTATCTGTATACTTTGACCAACCAATTAAATACCAAATAAAATTAGGTAGGTCATACTAGCGAAGGAATTCCCCATCTCTCCCCTCCTAGTTCTAGTCTCACATCTTAGCCATGGATCATATCCCTAAGCTTTGATATCAACTGTGACTCCCCCAAAATAGGTATACATCACCTATTTTGAGTCACCAAATACATGGTACAGAATATAAATACAATCTTAATTATACAACAAGAGAGCTGTGAGTTTAAATACAAATACTATCTTCTAGATAATATCCACTCTCAGAATAAGTCCTCATTACATTTATTGTCACACTATTTAACAGAATAGTGAGGACTACTAGCTAATACTATCATTCGGACCATCACTCCGTTCCCCGACTCGTCCCAGCTACGTTCTCATTTCCTGAAGAGAACAGTGAAAGAAAGGGTGAGCTCAACTAGCCCAGTAAGAAATATTATGACTAAGATAATGCAGAATAAATTATCATTAGCCATAAACAGTGTTAAACTGGTACAATATAACCAACATCATGTTTAACTGTAGTGGAACAATCAATCCATTAAAAGAGTCAAGTAGAGAATAAAATCTACTATCTTTTATGATTTAAAAGGTTTTTCATCAATTTTATCGCTGAGACTCAGCTTAATAAATAATCCACATCATCAAATCACCCCAGCACTACGGCCAAGGATATTCTTTAGTATCACTACCACAAATTATCCATGCACTACGGGCCAAGGACATTCGTGTATTCATCAATGGTCATAATCATGCCAACAACGGTCCATCAATGCACTACGGGCCAATGAGGACTTTTACCACATCATTTATAACATTACGGTCATGATGACACCGAATAATCCCTGGTCATAATCATACCAAGTTCATCTATGCACTACAGGCCACAGATGACTTTCAACAAAATATAAACATGAGGATGATGACAATGATATAAGAATTCAATAAAACAAGTTCAAGAATTAATTTATCCAGGAACCAATAACGTCCAAATTGTCAACATGATACTTCTTTGTAGAGTAAAATTCAAGAATGCTCAGAAGAATATTTCCATGAAAAGATACTGGATGAAGCGCAAATATCAAGGATATTCCACTAATTTCATGGAGTATAGAAGTCAAAACTTTAACCAACTGAGTTTAAAAAGGAATGGAATAACAAAAGAAATCACCAGCCATGCGATAGATCGCACAGGCAGGTTATTCCAACAGAATAATAATTAACGAAACCAGTCCAAATAGAAACGATAGACGAGGATATTCCAGCGTAATAATAAAGATGGAATTAGGTCCCGCCAGAAAACGCATGCATGTGATATTCAGCGAGTAATAATAAAGACGGAATCGGGTTTACAGTAAAAACGCATGCATGTGATATTCCAACGAGAATAATAAAGGCGGAATCGGTCCGTGTAAAACGCATGCAGGATATTCCAATGTAATAATAACGAATGGAATAATGTAAGAATTTCACCAAGTATAGGGTAGCCAGCGTACAAAAGTTATTCCAACCGAATAATAAATAATGGAATAATGAAGTTCTCTTCATGAATACAAAAGAAATAATACCCATTACCGTAAAAGAAACTGGATATAAGAATAGTGAAGTAGCTGAATACTTTTCTTCTTTTTCTATATAAATTTCTCTCTCTAGAGTTTCAGTGAATTCGTAAGAAATAATGAAGGAATGAGCTTCTATTTATAGGAGAATTGAAGGGACACTGTGTAAGAAAAATCACAGAAGCAATAATTCTTTCATTCACGGATGCTTGACTGATGCATTAATTCATACACTGATGCTTACCCATTATGCAGTCAACTAAAATTTCAATCAAATTAAGTAAAAACAAAAACAAAAACTAAAATATAATATATATATATAACCACATGTTATAATCATATATATATATATATATATATATATATAATAACAATTCCATCCCAACTACGTTTCTCCCCCCCACCCCATTTTCATTTCAACCATTTCTTCCACACGTGGCCCCCACATGTGGGCTCCACCTTTGATATATTAAATAATTTTCACCGATTATTTTGAAAAAATGGGTAAATGGGATCCATAAAATACGCAAAACTTCATAAAAATCACCTTAATAATTTTAACAACATATATCATCATTATTATAATTCACAATATTAATCGACTGTGTCGTTCCGTGAAAGGCGGGGCTTTCAATAAGGATTTATCCCTATTGGTAATTAATTAGGTGACCAAACCTCTCCTTGTCAGAACTTCTAGACATCGTTAATATTGCAAATAATAATATTTATAACTTTGTCGTCTCAATTATTGATTTAATAATATATAAAATATTGACAATAATTGAATCAAAAAACATGAGATATTATGCAGTAATTATCGTAGTAATAATTGAACAAAACCGAGTGACTTCTCACGTAAGCATCAATAATCAATCTACCGTACTCTCTTGTAAACTACTACGTAGACATCGTACTTTTAACACCAGGTGTTTCAACAGTTAACGGTAAAACTTCCGCCGTTATTTTCATAAAGTATTTTTGTCATTTTCTTAATCTGACAATAATTCTGTTGTGGGGTCCACCAATGATTTTGCCGTTGTACGAATATTCCCTGTTAAAACTAATATTCCCCAACCAATCGAATAGTATAAAACAACTTGCGTACTTTGCAAAATTTATAAATATTACCCACAACTATAACATTATATCAAATTCATTCCATAATATTTAAAAATAATATTTATAGAAAATTCATCTTTATTTATAAAAGTTGGGGTCTTACAGTGCAAGCTAATTGAAGGTAATTTTTCATAATCTCAATATTATAAATATATATATATATATATATGAATTTACGAGAATAATTTTTATACTCTGTGAATTTCATAGGTTTAGAATTGTTGCTATATAATTCAATTATGATGATTACATGTGTTTATGATGATTAGAGATTATGTTTAAACGAGGAAATTGCATGCTAATTTTGGTTAACAGTAGAAAATAATGACAGTGTTTATGTTTTCTCATATGGCTTGTGTAAGTATCAATTTTGATGGTCAATTCATATGTTAAACTGCAAATTGAAGCTTGTTTATGCTAGTTCATTAAGAAACGAAGATAATGTAATTTGAACGAAGTGATTTGGTGAGGAATTGAAATCACAGTGTTGATTTTTATGAAGAAACTCAAAAATGGAGTTTTCATATAAAAATGAGAAATTTGAGAAATTAAAATAATTAGAAGTGTTGTTAAATTTTTCTATGTTGATGAATATGTTAGCAATCATGTTTATGATAGTTTTATATTTATTTTATATGTTAATATTACTGTTTTGTGGGTGAAATTCGTGTTTGCTTGGCTAAAGTCGGCTATTGTTCATAGCCAGAGCGACTGCCATCGGGTCAGGCATGCACCCAAGTAAGAATTGTGTTGGTGCTAAGGCTAAAAAAGCTAGCAATTGCCGCCATACACCGATCGATCTGAGCAGAGAGCTCTCTGGGCCGCTTGATTTTGGGGAAGCCTTACCACTTGGTCTAAGGTTATGTTAATGTGTCAAACATGTAGTAAGAAGGTTAAAACATAACCATATGTAATTGATAAATTTAAAGTATCTAATGATTAGTAAGTGATGAACGTGGTATATTAGAACTTAGTGAGCATGATGATTAGTAAACAAGTGTTGTGAAGGTTAACACTTGTAATTTCTGATATTTGTATGGTAGCTTAAGACTTGTGCTAAAATAATAAGTCTAGCTAGAAATACGTGTTATGTTGGAATGTGAATGTTAGTATATCTAATTGATGGTGATTCTAAACCTATATGTAGGTGTACGTGAGTTTAATATTATAGCTTGCACTCGAGGCAAGTTCTTTAACTCTACTTTTATAATAATTGTGCAAGCTTCAAAATCTCATCTATTTACATTGAGCATGTTTTAATCTTAAGTTATTGCAATTCTAATCATTGTTAGCTGACTCTAACTTGTTTATAGTTAAACAAGTTTCTCTAGTTCATTCTTTTATAATAAATGTTTCTTGAACCTTAATTCCTTGTGTTGAATGGTTCAATCACTTTGTATAGTTTATTACCAAGTGGAGTAAGCATTGTTTCCAGCTTGCTATCAATTAGTGCATGTTCGGTAACTAAATTTCTAATTTGGCAAGATCACAGACCTAGCTTATTATTGTTCAAGCCAATGTTTATCATTTTCTTCATGTTGATCAATACTTATGCTCTCTAGTTATTTTCAAGCATGAGTTTAGAATATAGTCAGTTCACCTATGATTCTCAAATATTCTATGTTATGTTGTTATTAAACATTTATTGTGTTATCAAACATTGTTGATTCAACTAGTTCCCTAGTTGATGATCGTTAAACTTCAAATTACCCTTGAAAGCTTATCCAAATCAAACTTTTTTTGGTGCGGACTTATACTCTAAATACTGAGATGAACAACCCTATTATTAGGGGTTTACACTTAGCGTTGAAATGTTTATGCACAATACATTGTACGAAGGACTGATCCCCCTAAGTACGTGGAGTCCTTATAGTCTTATGATTGTTAAAGTTAAAGTTGAAAGATTACTTATAACTGTGGACATGGTTCTTCGTCATTACACCCTCAGTTTTATGTCTCAAGATGTTAATAGAACATATCATTTAGTTCTATTGAGCCTATTATTTGGAAAATGTTGTAAAGTCTATCCATTATTAGTTCAAGTGAGCTTTGTTTGCTCACTCTTGCTTATATAACCATTACAACTAAGGATGAGAAGGTCGATGTACTTAGCACCAGTAAGGGAAAAAGGAAAGATGAACAAGTACTAAAGACTCGTAATATTTTAATATTTTATTATCAGACTCTATTTGAATTATTGTAATGAACTTATTTAATTTCCGCATTTGAATGATTGTATTTAAAGGTTAGATAACTTGGGAGAATTTTTATGTAATCCCTTAAGGGAAGGTTTATTGTTCAATCTTATTATGATTGGGTAGTTAGATATGAATGTTTTGATTAAGTGGACAACAAATCTTGAGGTAATGAAGAACCGGGATTTGGGGGTGTCACATGGGTAACCCAGATCTTACCCAGAACTGTCTGACAATGAGTTCATGCCCTCAGATCTTTCTGTTATTGGTTGTTTTGTTATTGTTGTTGTTTTCATGTTGAAGGTTGTTATATGGGCTGTAGCTTAAAGCCATTGGAACACCAAAATGATAATCAGGTTTCATATGGTGGACGGTCAAACTAGGCAAGAAGATCACGACTTCTGTTTTCTCGGTAACCTAGAAAACATTTGAAGTTGATCTCTGACATGGTTTGACCGAACCATATATTCTTGATCTGTTGTTGTTAAGGTGATGTTATGTATTGGATCTCTTCACCTACATGTTATGTACACATTGCACCCATTAGATCACACAAATACTACACGAACAACAAGTTGTAGAAGCCCAAAAGTGAACAGTCGAATTGTTCTTCACTTCTGGGTAACCCAGAAATGAAGAACAACTCTGACAGGCTATTTTGAAGGCTTAGATCTCCTTATTGTTATGCGTTATGACTTTGTTTGTTGCTTGATGGTGTAGTATTGCACTAGCACTACAATATATGACCCTTAACAAGCCCAAAAACATGAAGATCACTTGTCTAGACTTGGTCAAACATGGTACCCAGAAACTGTCTTATGAATGTTCTTGAGGACTCAAGAACACCTAAGGCGACGCTTTCTGTCGCTAAAGGCTATAGTGACAGATTTAATAATTTTATTTAATTTATTTTCCAAAAATTATTTAAAAATAGAAATTAATTAATAAAAACTCCAAAAAATTTTAAAATTTATTTTAAGTTATAAAATTAACTTTTAATAATTTGACATATTTTTCATAAATAATAATTTTTATTTGGATATTATTGAAATTTAATTTATTTAATAAATACATTAAATAAATTAATTAAAAATGATTTTATTATATTAAAATCATTTTAAATAATAATTAGGTATTTAATAATATTTTAAGTTATAAAACCTAACTTTTAATATTTTAAGACAAATTTCATTAATAATTTAATATTAATGATATTAGATTTATTTAGTAATTATATTAAATAAATTATTTAAAAATGATTTTAATATTATAAAAATCATTTTAAATGAAAATAAATAGTTTTAAAATATTTTCGGTTATAAAATATAACTTTTGATATTTAAAGATAAATTTCATTAATAATTTAATATTAATTATATTAGTTTTATTTAATAAATAAATTAAATAAATATTTTAAAATTAGTTTTATTGATTTAAAAATCATTTAAGAAGTAAATAAATGAATTAAAAATATTTTAATTTATAATTAATGACTTTTTAATATTTTAATAAATAATACATTAATATTTAAATATTAATAGTAATTATTTAAAATGATTTTAATTATTTTAAAAATTCATTTAAGAGTAATAAAATGTTTTAAAAATATTTTGAATTATTATAAATAACTTTAATATTTTGGCAATGGTTTCATTAATAATTTAATATTAATTAAATATTAATGATAGTAGAATTATTTAATATTTAAATCATTTAAAAATGATTCTAGTGTTTGAAAAATCATGATAAATTATAATAATTATTTAAAAATTATTATAAGGCTATGAAAAATAATACGACTGATATTTAAAATATCTAAATGAATATTGAGCTACAGAATAGAGTGTTAGACTCGATATTTACCCGATAAAGTCGTCGGTACACCGACATGTTTCAGAAATTGATCTAGACTTAGATAATTGGACTCGATACGTGTTTGTTTATGATCCAATTACTGTTAAACATATGTGACAATGTGATTAAGTTATGTACAAACTGCAAATAGCAGTACTATGTGTGATAGTATGTTATTCTAATCAAACAAATGATCTTATTACTGATAGGTTGTGATATAAAAGATAAAACTAAGTTGCGTAATTGTAAGCAGCAGCTCAGGCAAGTATCCTAACTTTTCATTTCTTTCATGCAATGGACATGAGTAAGAAAGTTACAGAATTATATTATCATTGTGCCAGATTATTAACTCTATTATTATTGATTATGTATCCAATCTTTTGTGTTCATACAAATTCTTAAATTATCCGATCATTGTTTATCAATACAGTACTGTTGTACAATCCAGATATTTATGATGTTCTTTAATTTCTAAATATGGTTATACGAGTGTCCTCACTTGGATAATTATTGTATTTAATCACATATTGATACATACTTATTGACGTCTAGTATGTATACGTTAACTTAAAAGTCGTCTAAGCTATTTGATCCGGCTAGACACAAACTTAACAATATTGTAGAATAAGATAGAACTTTATTATTATCCAATCAAATTATTTTGTTTCGGATTCTCGACTAAGTATGAATATCCCGTACATGGGAAAACTTTTGTACGCCAAAGGCGGATAAGATGAACGAATATATCGTTCTTTCATGTAGTATTGATCAATACAGGGCATAACTGGTTGTCACCCCCCGGGTGCCTATAAGTTATGACGGTTTGCAGATGAAGTTCTGTTTAACTTTTTTGAAAATAGAAAATAATGTTCATAGTCTGTCAACTGATCTCCAGTTATAGTCAGTACGTAGTTTCAAAATTTTGATATATATTTGATATGTTGTTATTATTGGTTCAGCTTACTTCACAACAGTTTATTCGTTGTAGAAGTGTCATTCGAAGAAAACATTTAATCCTTTCAGCTAATATTTATTGTTGGGCACCCAAATGCTCATCCTTGCTTAATTTAAATATTTTCAGCTAAACATGATCAACCAGAAAGCTCTGCCAAGAACAAAGGGAAAGGAAAGCTGACAGAATAAGTTGATGTTCTATTATGTAATAATTAGACTTTATTAAGATGATGGTACTTATTAATTATCATGTAATGAATGTTTAAAGGTCGCGTACCTGGGATTCAAACTCTGATATGTAAATTAAGTTTAGTACTTATATTATTATTATTATTATTATTATTATTAGTATTATTCCGCTCATAGAAATGGTATCGTGAAGCACCGAGTTCGGGTTTGAAGTACCTAGATTTAGGGGCGTCACAGATACCATAGAGACGTTGTTCGGTTGGATTGCATTGGAGATTCGAAGCAATTTTAGAGTATTCTATAATCGGTATAAATTATAAACCTCTGAATTAATTTTGTTTCGCATGGATCCTGTGTTGGGTTTCAGAAATTGCTTTGTAAATGTATATATTCCATTGTGCATTTCTGCACTGAAACCCTATAAACTCTTGCTGGAGAGAGAACAAGATAATGTGCTGATTCCTGATTTGCAGAGCTGGAATACTTCTCCATTTCTTCACTTTTTGAGCTTGAATTATTCTGATCAGATTCATTAGTGAATCCACCTTATTGATTTTCATTACCAGAATCTTCTTCAGCATCTTCTTTCTTTGACTCAAATTCATCATCACTCACTTTAATGATTGCATTAGAGTGTTTACATTGCTTCTTGTGGGGAAATTTAGCAAGTAGTCTGTAGCTCTTTCTTCTCCTTGGAGGTTCAGCTATAGGAGAGTCAGACTTTACTTCTTCTTCTGAATTTGAAGCTTCTGTATCATCAGACAGATTTCCTTGATATTCATCATTGGCAGGGGTTGGTCCTTCTTCTTCAACTAAACATCTTTTGAACCATCATGTGGGCTTGTAGGAGTAGTTACAGTAAGAGATGCAGTTTTGTCATCTTGCAGCCTTTCTTCATCTTCAGAGTGGATGCTCTGAAAGTTAGCCGTAGGGCTTATACATTCTTCTTAGTTATCAGAGTCTGCATTTTCTTTCATTGATCCAGCTTCACCTTCATTGCTGGATTTGTTCTTTGGGGACCCAATTTTGAGTTTATCAGTTCCCTTCTCTTCTTCTGACTCTACGTTCTCTTCTTTGTCAGATGGACTTTCTTGGGAAGTTGGGGCTTGCTTGTTTACCACCTTAGCTTTCTTTCTGGATGGCCCTTGAAGTAATCTGTTACTTCTCCTCTTTGTGGTCTCTGCAGTTGAGACCTTTTCATGTTCATCCTTGTCTTCTGTAAAGAGACTTCTTGGTAAGGACTCAATTTTCTTCACACCCTTGGATTTCTTCCTTGCTGGTGTGGTTGCTATTGGTACAGATTCACCAGATTCAGAGCTTTCCACCTCTTTTGCCTTTCTCTTCTTCGCAGAGTTCTTTTTGTTGCTCCTAGTTGTTGTTAACCTCATGTTTTCCTTTTGGTTTTTTTTCCAGTTCACAAACAGTTGTGGAGACATTACTTTGTGAACATTCAGAGGCTCTCCTTCATCATCCTTGATCTTGCCTCCCAATTTCTTCTTTAGCATAATGCTCAATAGTCTTCCATGAAAAACCTTTGTTAGGGGTTTATCTGTAGACTTCTTCATCTCAGCCTTTTTCACCCATTTAGAGATTTGATCGAACAAGATAGCTCCAAAGTTTATTTTCGTCTTCAAAACTATTGCAGACATAATCTTCAGTTATTGATCAAGTACAGTGTTATGTGCAGTGTCTTTGCATAATAAACATTTGCCCACTATCTCAGCAAGTAACTCGAATTCTTTAGGAAACTCCTTTTTCTTCATGTCCTTCAGACTAGGGTTTCTTTTGTACGCCATAATCTTATTTGCTTGTTCACTGTCGATCTCATCAAGGCTCTTCAGTCCCGGGTCAGGGAGGCCAAAGCATTGATTGATATCAGATGATTTCATCTTTAGAGACTAACCTTTGACCTTGGCAGAAAGGGTTCCAGAATTTATGGATGTGTTTGAGTAAAACTCCTTAACCTGTTCAGTATATACTCGAGTGCTTGCATCAAGACACTTTGAGAATCCAGCTTTCTTCGTAAGTTTAAGAATATCTCAAAACTTATTTTTGGATTTCTCAAACGACTTGGTTCCTAGCTGAATGCCAGTGATTACTTGCCAATCTGTCATTTGAAGATTTCACAGAGTATGGGTGTTTGATTTAGGGAGTTTTCTGAGAGATAGGTGAGTGTGATTTGGGCGAAGCTCTGGAGGGTTAGTGGATTTAGGCTTTGAAGAGGATTCTAGGGTTCAAAAAATGGGAGGGAGGTTCGATTGTTTCTGGTAACTATTTACAGATTTTGAATTTGTCTTTATGGTAGTCCCTTCTGACTCTGCGTATGCTGTGATGTGTCAACCATCCATTGGTTGCACGATGCCTAGTAATGAGCTGTAACTCCCTGGGACACCCCCAAAAATAGGTATACATCACCCATCTTGAGTTGCCAAATACATTGTACAAAATTCAAATATAACTTAATTATACAACAGTTGTGTAACATATGAAAAAACATAATCTAAGAGTTTTAATAAGAATACTGTCATCTAGACAATATCCACACTCAATGGAGTCCTCATTACATTTATTGTAACACTATTTTATAGAATAGTGAGGACTACTAAAACAACCATCTGGACCGTCAATCCATTCCCTGACTCGTCCCAACTATATTCTCATTTCCTGAAGAGAACGGTGAAAGAAAAGGAGAGCTCAACTAGTCCAGTAAGAAATATTATAACTAAGATAATGCATAATAATTTATCGTTAGCCTTCAACAGTGTTAAACTGATAAAATATAACAACCATCAAGTTTAACTGCAGCGGAACAAGCAATCCATTAGAAGAGTCAAGTAGAGAATAAAATCTACTATCTTCTATGATTTAAAAGGTTTTTCATCACTTTTATCGATGAGACTAAGCTTAATAAATAAACCACATCATCCCTGCACTACGGCCAAGGATATTCATTAGTGTCACGACCACAACTTATCCATGCACTACAGGCCAATGATATTCGTGTATTCATCAATGGTCATGATCATGCCAACAATTGTCCATCAATGCACTACGACCAATGAGGACTTTTACCACATCATTTGTAACATTACAGTAATGATTATACCGAATAATCCCTGGTTATAATCATACCAAGTCCATCATATCTATGCTGCGCAGCCACATATGACTTTCAACATATTATAAACATGAGAATGACAATGATATAAGAATTCAATAAAACAAGTTCAAGGATAAATTTTTAAAGATTTATAATTTAATTTATCCAGAAATCAATAACGTCCAAATTGTCAACATAATACTGTTTTGTGGAGTAAAATTCAAGAATGCTCAGAAGAATATTTTCATGAAAAGATACTAGATGAAGCACAAATATCAAGGATATTCCACTAATTTCATGGAGTATAGAAGCCAAAACATTAACCAACTGAGTATAATAGAATATATGAAACCGCAAATAGATTTTTGCCCGCCATGCGGTAATCCACGTAGACAGATCATTTCCACGATTTAATATGGAATGAATACGAAGGATCATTCACCATGCATGCGGTAATCCACATAGACAGGTTATTCCAACAGAATAATAAAGAATGGAATAACAACAGAATTCACCAGGCATGCGTAATCCACATAGATAGGTTATTCCAACAGAATAATAAAGAATAAAATAATAGAAGAATTTCACCATGTATGCGGTACTTTGCATAGACATGTTATTCCAATATAATAATAAATAATGGAATAACAACCCTTATGAATATTGAAAGAAAATAACCCTCTTCATGAATACGAAAAAATAATACCCCTTACCTTAGTAGGAGATTTAGATACAGTCAAGGACACAGAGTCTTAATAGATCTTCAAGAGTTTGAATAGTCCTCTCCGACTGCCTGTCCGTCTGAGGATGATATGCTGAGCTAAATCATAAATTCGTGCCCATAACTTTCTACAAACTAACCCAAAATCGTGAAGTGAATCTTGGGTCTCGATCAGAAACTATGGATACTGGCATACCATGCAATCTTACAATCTCGTTTATGTACATACGAGCAAGATGTTCAAGTGTATAAGTTTCTCGTATAGGTAAGAAATGAGCCGACTAGGTCAATCTATTAACAATGACCCAATCTATCATCTATGCCTTGAGAAACCTTGGGAAGACAGGTAATGAAATCCATGGTAATGTGCTCCCACTTCCATTCTGGCATCTCAAGTGGTTGCAATGGACCTTTTGGTACTTGATGCTCCGCCTTGACTCGTTGACAAGTTAGACACCTTGAGATAAACTTCGCGATCTCTCTCTTCATATTGCTCCACCAAAATGTATGTCGAAGATCATGATACATTTTGGTACTCCCAAGATGGATTGCAAACAGTGTATTGTGCGCCTTCATCATGATTTTATACTTTAAATCAGGGTCGTTAGGAACACAAAGTCTGGAGTTGACTCGAAGTATTCATTCTTCATCAATTCTTGCTTCTGGCATAGCACCTTCTTGCACTTTCTTCCTCATACGCATCAGTTCTAGGTCTATAGCTTGACTAGCTTTAACTTTATCGATTAAAGTCGATTCTACTCGAATATTCACCATCATCACATGGGTCCCTGGAGTCTTTAACTCTATCTCCATCCTTTGTAAGTCATACAAAATGGGCCTTTGTGTTGACAATATTGCACTCATACCCGCATATGATCTTCTACTCAATGCGTCAGCTACTACGTTCGCTTTATCAGGATGGTATTGAATGGTATGATCATAATCTTTCAACAGTTCAAGCCAACGTCGTTTCCGCATATTGAGTTCCTTTTGAGTGAAGAAATATTTGAGGCTTTTATGATCTGTATAGATCTCCACTTTCTCCTCATACAAGTAATGCCTCCAAATTTTAAGTGCGAAGACAACAGCTGCCAACTCCAGATCATGAGTAAAATAATTCCTCTCATATTCTTTGAGTTGCAGAGAGGCATAGGCTATGACTTTTCCATGTTTCATGAGAACACATCCTAACCCTTTTCCCGAAGCACCACTGTAGATGAAAAATCCCCCTAAGCCAGATGGTATTGTCAGAACAGGTGCTGAAATGAGTCTCCTCTTGACTTCTTGAAAACACTTTTCACATTCCTCGCTCCAACCGAATTTTGTATCTTTTTGAGTCAGCTGAGTTAATGGAGTAGCGATTCAAGAAAACCCTTCTACAAATCTCCGATAATAACCAGTTAAGCCGAGAAAGCTACGTATTTCAGTAACTCACTTAGGTTGCTCCCAGCTTTGAATTGCTTCAATCTTCGCCGAGTCAACATATATTCTATGATTTAATATCACGTGCCCAAGGAATGAAACTTCCTCAAGCTAGAACTCGAATTTCTTCAACTTGGCATAAAGCTTGTTTTCACGAAGCTTTTGGAGTATCAGCCTCAAGTGTTGCTCATGATCTTCACGACTTTTGGAATACATGAGAATGTCATCAATAAAGACGACCACAAAGTGATCCAAATATTCCTTAAATACTCGGTTCATCATATCAATGAAGGCAGTAGGAGCATTAGTCAATCCAAAAGACATGACTAGGAATTCATAATGCCCGTACCGAGTTCCGAAAGCCATCTTTGGAATGTCATCGGTTCTAATCTTTAACCGATGATATCCGGAATGAAGATCGATCTTTGAAAAGAATTTAGCACCTTGCAACAGGTCAAACATGTCATCAATGCGAGGCAACAGGTACCTATTTTTGATGGTGACATGAATCAACTCCCGATAATCAATATAAAGTCGCATACTTCCATCTTTCTTCTTCACGAATAGTATAGAAGCACCCCAAGGAGACGTACTAGGACGAATGAAACCGATGTCTAACAATTCCTGTAGTTGGGTTTTTTACTACTGAAGTTCAATAGGAGCCATTCGATATGGGGCTTTGGAAATGGATTTTGTACCGAGTTCAAGGTCGATAAAAAATTCAATTTCACGCTCTGGGGGTAGGCCAGGAAGTTCTTCAGGGAATACGTCAGGAAATTTATTAACAATAGAAATATCATTCAAATCTGACGTATTTTTGTTTAAATCTGTGACATGAGCTAAGAAAGCTTGACATCCATTTTTTAATAAACGAATAGCGTTATGGCTTGAGATGACAGTGATTGATTTTAATGGTTTAGTTGCTTGAATTCGCATAATAGGTTGGTTAGGAATATGAAAGCTAACCACCTTACAAAAATAAACAATTTTTGCATGATGAGTAGTTAACCAATCAATCCCTAGAATTACGTCAAATGCAAGTATTTTCGATTAAATAAGATCAACAGGTAATGTGAGGGTACCGATTTGAACCAAACAAGACTTATAAATAATGAATGTAATGAAGGTTTCTCCCAACTGAGTTTCCACAGATAAGTCAAAGTCTAATTTCTCCGGAGTCAAATTTAAACGTTAAGCGGAAATAGGAGAAATAAAAGAATGGGTAGAACCGGTATCAAATAAGGTATAGACTTCGCTAGAGTTTATGATAAGCTTACCCGTGATGACATCGTTCAGGTTTCTTGCTTTCTGGGAGGTCCCAACAAACGCTCTCCCTTGAACAACTGGTTTTGACTTTTCTGGGACGGCCTTTGGTGCCTCCATCCCAGTTGGACTTGCCTTCCCTGAAGGATAAAATTTAGCTAGGTGACCTTCTCTTCTATAATTGTAACACGTTTTGGACTGCTGTGCACAGTTTGGAATGATATGTCCCTCCTCTCCGCATTTGAAGCATATGATAGGTGGTCGTTCTCCTTCCTTAACAACGGGTGATGATGCTGATGTCTTTCCATCATTGTTGAATCTCCTCTTCTTGAAATGTCTATTCTTATTGTCTTAGCCATGATTACCACCGAAGTGGTTACAATTTTGGGCATGTTGATTCCCTCCACGTTTGTTGTCACCACTTCGATGACTGCTACCACAAGTATAATCATTTTATCGGCTGCTTTCTCTTGGTTGGGTTAACTCGTTATCGCGCTCCAATAACTGAGCCCTATTTACAATATCTGAATACAAACACAGTTTATGAGAAATTAGATTTTGACGTATCTCAAGTTTCAAACCTCTTAGAAACATCCGCGTCATTCTCTCCTCATTATCAACCATGTGAGATGCAAACCGGAATAACTCGGCAAACTTAGCTTCGTACTGCGACACGGTTATATTGTTCTGGTCCAACTTGATGAACTATACCTCTTTCATGTGACGAATACTTTAGGGAAAGTACTTGTCGTTGAATAGTTCTTGGAACTTCTCCCAAGACATCATCAGTGCGGCGGGTTCAGTACGTTTTACCAATTCCCACCAGTAATCTGCCTCTCCTCGCAACATAAAGGTGGAAAAGGGAACCTTTTGCTCCTTGGATCATCCCAAGACATCAAATATCTTGGTGATCTGCTTTATCCACGTTTCCGCCTTAAGTGGTTTTGGCTCTCCACTAAAATCCGGTGGTCCCAGCTCCTTGAACTGTTTAGCGGTGACCGTCCGAGAGTTTCCAGTGTTTCCACCTACATTTTGGACAGGAGCCGCTCTCGCTTGTTGTTGCATGAATTGCATAAAGCCTCTGAACATTCCATCGTTCATTATTTGATCGTTGTTGTTTACCTGAGGATTATTGTCTTCCTGTTGCACATTATCCTAGGTATTGATCTGTGGTGACTCAACGGTCTCCTGTGCTCCATTGCTATTCTCAATATTCTCGAATGTCATTTTCAAATACTTCCACAAAACAAGGGTTAAATGACATGCAACATATTATCCTTATACTATGACCGACCAATTAAATACCAATTAAACGTAGGTAGGTAATACTAGCGAAGGAATTTACCATCTCTCCCCTCCTTGTTCTTGTCTCACATCTCAGCCAGAGATCATATCCCTAAGCTTTGATACCAACTGTGACACCCCCAAAAATAGGTATATATCACCCATCTTGAGTTGCCAAATACACAAAATTCAAATACAACTTAATTATACAACAGTCGTGTAACATACGACAAAACAGAATCTAAGAGTTTTAATAAGAATATTGTCATCTAGACAATATCCACACTCAATGGAGTCCTTATTACATTTATTGTCACACTATTTTATAGAATAGTGAGGACTACAAAAACAACCATCTCGACTGTCAATCCGTTCCCCGACTCGTCCCATCTATATTCTCATTTCCTGAAGAGAACAGTGAAAGAAAGGGTGAGCTCAACTAGCCCAGTAAGAAATATTATGACTAAGATAATGCAGAATAATTTATCGTTAGCCTTCAACAGTGTTAAACTGATAAAATATAACAACCATCAAGTTTAACTGCAGCGGAACAAGCAATCCATTAGAAGATTCAAGTAGAGAATAAAATCTACTATCTTCTATGATTTAAAAGGTTTTTCATCACTTTTATCGATGAGACTAAGCTTAATAAATAAACCACATCATCCCTGCACTACGGCCAAGGATATTCATTAGTGTCATGATCACAACTTATCCATGCACTACAGGCCAATGATATTCGTGTATTCATCAATGGTCATGATCATGCCAACAATTGTCCATCAATGCACTACGACCAATGAGGACTTTTACCACATCATTTGTAACATTACAGTAATGATTATACCGAATAATCCCTGGTTATAATCATACCAAGTCTATCTATGCACTGCAGGCCACATATGACTTTCAACATATTATAAACATGAGAATGACAATGATATAAGAATTCAATAAAACAAGTTCAAGGATAAATTTTTAAAGATTTATAATTTAATTTATCCAGAAATCAATAACGTCCAAATTGTCAACATGATACTGTTTTGTGGAGTAAAATTCAAGAATGCTCAGAAGAATATTTTCATGAAAAGATACTAGATGAAGCACAAATATCAAGGATATTCCACTAATTTCATGGAGTATAGAAGCCAAAACATTAACCAACTGAGTATAATTGAATATATGAAACCGCAAATGGATTTTTGCCCACAATGTGGTAATCCACGTAGACAGATCATTTCCACGATTTAATAAGGAATGAATACGAAGGATCATTCACCATGCATACGGTAATCCACATAGACAGGTTATTCTAACAGAATAATAAAGAATGGAATAACAACAGAATTCACCAGGCATGCGTAATCCGCACAAATAGGTTATTCTAACAGAATAATAAAGAATGGAATAACACAAGAATTTCACCATGTATGCAGTACTTCGCATAGACAGGTTATTCCATCATAATAATAAAGAATGGAATAACAACCCTTACGAGTATTGAAAGAAAATAACCATCTTCATGTATACGAAAGAATAATACCCCTTACCTTAGTAGGAGATTTAGATACTGCAATAGTGTAGTAACAAAATACTCTTCTTCTTTCTTTCTTATTCTCTCTATACTTTCTCTCTCTATAGCTTGAATGATTTGGTGAAAAATAATGAAGAAATGATCTTCTATTTATAGGCTTGGTAGAGTAAGGGTAAAATAGTCTTTTTGCCATAATTTATGACATCATCGCTGACATCATCGATCATATTACATCATTTCTTACCTCATCGTCTGATGACATCATCACTTGCATCATAGGAATTCAAATTCAATTTGTTCTCTTCCACCTCTGTTTACTTTTATATCATGAATTTACTATAATAATGTTACCATTCAAATTATAAAAAATGTACTATTATATAATCACATCATACTACTATAATGTAATATTATAATAATATATTTGAATAAATTATTTTATCGGAAAAGATAAAATACCAATTTTCAACAAATGTCACCTGTTAAAAATTCCTCAATTTAAATCCACATTGAATAAATATTTTCTTATCACATATATCAATAATTAATTATTCACAAATAATATTACAAAATTACAATATCGACAACCTGGTCGTTCCCTAGAAGGAGGGGGCTTTCCGATAAGGATTTCTTCTTATTGGCGCGTAATTAGGTGACCAAACCCCTTTCCTCGACAGAACTTTCTAGACATTGTCAATAATGCCAATAATAATATTATTCAAATAATATGAATTATTGATTTGATAATTTGAAATACTGTGCAATGACAATTATTGAATCAATAATATAAAATATCAACGTAGCAATTATTGAATAAATAAAATAAAATATAGAACAGTAATTACTGTAACCATTATTGAGTAGTGATGTAACGACCCCAAAATTCATACAATTTAATTCTCGACTTCAGTCGTTAATAATACATTCAACCTCTAATTTTACATCATTAAACGATAATACAACCATTGAAATTTGCAGAATAATTAAAATTTTCTATTACAAACTATCCTCGTTCCCTAAACCTTCAACCTTTACATCTAAATATCTCAGAATCATTTTAATACTACAATAGTTTACATTCGCAAAACAATATTACAATTCAACATTAATACATTATTCAAAACATTAGACATGGTTTACATCTCATGAATCTTAATCATGGTATAAAGAAATAACAACTTTAGTTAAAATATTAATCTCTGTGTATTATTTCTGATCCACGTCATTCAAGTAGCACATAGTGTTACCTTCAATCCTTGACCTGCAAAAATGGTTATTTGCAAGGTTGAGCTCGACAACCCAGCAAAATCTAACAGTTTTCATGCATCACGTAACACATAATAACATGCAAAACATAGCATACATGTTGTAGTTCACATAACAACTATAAAGATTGAGTTCATTACTCAATCATCATTCATAGCTCAATCATCATAATCATAGATTGACTTTCACATTTCATACTTTTGACATATATAATACATCATACACTAAAATTTTAAAGCAAATCATCATCAAGTTCACATAGCAAAAAGGAACTGAAAGACTTGCCTTTACCGGCGTTTTACCAACACGCTAATACTTCGCGTCCTTGCACAACCTACACTGTATATGAGATTGATAATAAATAAAATCAATACTCAATCTCAAGGTCAAATTTATTCTAAGACCTTACTTTATCTTATTATCCTTTATAATGTCTTTATAGACATCTAACTATTTTATATGCAACTCGGTTTATTTTTCATTTTCATCACCACACATGCTAGACTATCACACTTGTAGTTTAATGTGCGCATATCACACCATTTTATTTTACCAATTTGGTTTCAAAAATGCATATTCAACACATTGTTTACATATTTAATTTTCCTTCATAAATCAAAAATTACCCTTTTCGATTTCTTTCCAATATTATTCTTGTATTATCATCTTTTCATACTTAGATATCCAATATTAGCCATTAGTTAGACACTTTGTATACCAAAGTTTAGAAACACTATTACTCTATAATCAAAACAAAATTTATTTATTTAACTCAATAAATAATTCAATTAAATATTTGTATATATTAAAATTAATATATAACATTCTCTTCACATCAATTCACATATTCTACAATATATGACATACACATACTCACACCCAACATATCTCATAAATAATACTTTTATTTATAAAATTCTCATTTATAATTTTTAAAAATATGGGATGTCACATCCTTCCCTCCTTATAAGGATTCCGTCCTCGGAATCACCGAAACCCTACCTTACTCAGGTTTTCCTCAAATTTATTCATTGAATAACTTCAACACATTACCTTAATATAGGTTTTATATTTTCTACTCTCACCATTCTTTATAATAAATTCTTATAATTTTTATTTCATAACATTTACTTAGACTCAATTATATTTGAGTATTACATATTCTTTGATCCGTTCATTATCTTCTCTCTAAGGATCATTATCATATATTATATGATCAAACTCTCGGGACATTACATTCACCCCTTCTTCTAAGAATTTCGTCCTCGAATTTTTTTTATTTATTTTTTAATCTTTATTCATTCAATCTATCAAAGTAGATTTTTACGTCACTACTTCATTCATTCATTGGTTTCTATAACCACTTTCTTTCCACAAACATTATTCTACAATTATTAAACTTTTCTATTAAAAGTTTCACATTATTCTTTGATAACTCACATCCTTCTCACTTCAAAATTTCTTTTCTCACTTATTCAACATATCCATCATTCAGTGTCGCATTTTACGACTTACTTCTTCTAAGGAATACTTTCCTTTTTCACTTCCATCTTGCAGAATAACAAGAATCCTCCACAATTGTTCAATAATTAGGAAGTAGTATGAATAACTCAGGAATTTAAAAGATTCTAAATCATGCCGAGGGTCACAAGACCATGAACTCTATTCTCTAGGTTTAATAGTTCTTCACCCCCGGTTCTTCACACTTTAAACCCTCTTTGACAGAATGTTTATCAATCACAAAGACTGAAAACACCCTCCGCAAGTACTCTAGGTGATCAACCTATTGTACATGTATTGTATACAAACATTTCAGCGCAAAGTATAAAACTAAGCGCAACCCCTAATAATAGGATTGTTCATCTCAGCTTTTCAACATCTGAATCTGCACCAAAACAATTTGGTTTGGCATAACTTCTCAAGAAACTCTTGAATTTTATGAACATTTTTCAATAATTGTCTAGCTGAATCAAATAGCATAGACCACTACAACAATTCGGACATCAACCAAAATATACATATACATACATACATATGTATTCTCATATCTCAAAGAAATCATAAAAATCTTTTTATGACGTTATGATACCGCACTGTATTTACAGTGCGTTGAGGATTCCGTCATTTGGTGATTTTATCATATTACATCATACCATAGTGGGCTGACGATCCTTAGATCATATCCAACACTAGGTAATAGTGCATTGATGACTCCATCATTTTTATCATCTTTGCACCAGGTTACATGATGCATTAATGATATAAAATACATTTTGATATATTGCAAATCATTTTTGTCTAGCCGAAACAATTAGCAAAGACATACGAATAATAGTATTGTTGTTAAAACTCATTGGTTCCATCATTTGATCCAATGTTTTTCAAGAAAATAGAAGTGTAAACATCAACACGAAGTCAATAAATTTTGAAAGTCTAGCATAACTAGTAGATTTAGAATACCTATGCTTCCACCATCAACTCCACTTTCTGTAATGATCCATTGCTTAAAAGGTCTATCTATTCCTATCATCCTCAATACTCCATTTACACTTATCTATACCCAGTTCATCAAACTTACCACACGTTATGAGTTTAGGAACTTGCCACAATCATATGAGTTTAAGAACTTATCCTAGTCAGACCATAGGCGTCCATTCGCTAAGGGTTCAAAACATAACATATTATTATGAGTCACGAACTTACCATATGCATTAGTTTTAAGAACCGCGCCTAATCCTAATAATATCTGTCTAATCATAATAGTTTCTAACTATCAAACATACACATGAGAAAAGAATCATCTTTTCACCACATATACATAGATAGCGTGACACCAACATTCCAATGATTATCAATATGATAAATCGAGTGCAAGCACAAAACCCTCGCCCATACAAAGATTTGTATAACTCAGCCATCACATGAGTCCTCAATTGAAATCCCACCTAACTCTATCTTACTCTTAACTTGTTCTTTGCTCGATACGAATTCCTCGTATCACATTATCTATAACTCCTCATGAGTTATCTCATACTTTTTCATAGTACACCATCTTCATAGCATTAAGCTATAATTATTCAAACATTATAGACCATCTTTCTTTTATAACTTAAACAGACCACGTCGTGATCTTATTCTATAATCATCTCCCTTAAAATTATTTTCTTAACTCGTGATCGTTTTGTTTTACGATCGTCTTTCTTTCTCTTTTTTATCATTTATGACATTATTCATTATCTTGGCTTTTGGAGTTAGGAAACTCCCATTTCTTATCTTTATATCTCTTCAAGATTCTTCTTTGAATCTTCTTGTTTATATAACAATTCTTCCTTTAAGAATTTCTAACTTCATTTAAATTGTTCAACATTTCATTCAAGTTCTACACTTTCATCATACGTATCCACTTTCTATACTTAGTACACATCGAGTCTCTACCAGTTTTAATATGGTACGCTGAGTGGTTTCCCACAAACAACCAACAAACTAGGTTCTGAGTTGCTAGTTCGTATATACCTCTACTCTATAAAGGAATCGTTTAGCCCAGATACCATACATCAACTACGAAAGGGTACAATTGTACCACATAGATATAACTCTCTATTCTTAACTTCTTTATCATTCTCTTTTTATTGACATTCTCTATTTATTATCACCTTACATCCTTATTATTGGAGTTGGGTAACCCCACATTCATATTCCTTATAACTCTGCGAGATTCTTCTTTGAATCCTTTCACGCAAGTTTTAATCCCTTATTGTTCAAACTCTATTTGAGCTTATTCGTTCCTTATTTTCACCTCTCTTCTCTAAGGTTATAGCCTAAGGTACTCTTACCTAAGGTTTCTAACCTATCAGCTTTGATACCAACTGTAACGACCCCAAAATTCATACAATTTAATTCTCGACTTCGGTCATTAATAATACATTCAACCTCTAATTTTACATCATTAAAGGATAATACAACCATTAAAATTTGCGGAATAATTAAAATTTTCTATTACAAACTATCCTCGTTTCCAAAACCTTCAACCTTTACATCTAAATATCTCAGAATTATTTTAATACTACAATAGTTTACATTCACAAAACAATATTACAATTCAACATTAATACATTATTCGAAACATTAGACATGGTTTACATCTCATGAATCTTAATCATGGTATAAAGAAATAACAACTTTAGTTAAAATATTAATCTCTGTGTATTATTTCTGATCCACGTCATTCAAGTAGCACATAGTGTTACCTTCAATCCTTGACCTGCAAAAATGGTTATTTGAAAGGTTGAGCTCGATAACCCAGCGAAATCTAACAGTTTTCATGCATCACGTAGCACATAATAACATGCTCAACATATAACAATAATCATAAAACAAACATAGCATACATGTTGTAGTTCACATAACAACTATAAAGATTGAGTTTATTACTCAATCATCATTCATAGCTCAATCATCATAATCATAGATTGACTTTCACATTTCATACTTTTGACATATATAATACATCATACACTAAAATTTTAAAGCAGATCATCATCAAGTTCACATAGCAAAAAGGAACCGAAAGACTTGCCTTCTGGGCGTTTTACCAACACGCTAATACTTCGCCCTTGACAACCTACCTAATCGTATATGAGATTGATAATAAATAAAATCAATACTCAATCTCATGGTCAAATTTATTCTAAGACCTTACTTTATCTTATTATCCTTTATAATGTCTTTATAGACATCTAACTATTTTATATGCAACTCGGTTTTATTTTTCATTTTCATTACCACACATGCTAGACTATCACACTTGTAGTTTAATGTGCGTATATCACACCATTTTATTTTACCAATTTGGTTTCAAAAATGCATATTCAACACATTGTTTACATGTTTAATTTTCCTTTATAAATCAAAAATTACCCTTTTCGATTTCTTTCCATTATTATTCTTGTATTATCATCTTTTCATACTTAGATATCCAATATTAGCTATTAGTTAGACACTTTGTATACCAAAGTTTAGAAACACTATTACTCTATAATCACAACAAAATTTATTTATTTAACTCAATAAATAATTCAATTAAATATTTATATATATTAAAATTAATATATAACATTCTCTTCACATCAATTCACATATTCTACAATATATGACATACACATACTCACACACAACATATCTCATAAATAATAATAATTTTATTTATAAAATTCTCATTTATAATTTCTAAAAATGCGGGATGTCATAAGTGACTTCTTACGTAAGCGTAAATAATCCAAGATACTGTATAATAATGTGTGCTACTATGCAATCACATATTTTACTCTACTTTTACCACTGGATATTTCAACAGTTAACGGTAAAACTTTTGCCATTATTTTTATAAAAAGATAATTTTGCAGTTTTCTAACTCCAAGCAATAATTACATTTGTAGGTCCACCGATGATTATGTCGTAATTACGAATATTCCCAGACAAAAAGAATATTCTCCAACCAAACGAATTTTTTATAACCACTTACTTATTTTGCAAAATTTATAAATATTACCCACAACTATAACTGTAAGACCTCAACTTTTATGAATAAAGAATAATTTCCTCGAAATATATTTTTGAATATTATGGTGTGGATTTGATATAATGTTATAGTTATGGATAATATTTACAAATTTTGCAAAAAGCAAGTGGTTATATAATATTCGATTGGTGGGAATATTCGTTTTAATGAGGAATATTCGATACGACATTACACAATCAAAGTGGACCCTAATGAACTAAGTAATCGTAATGAAAACGACAAAATTATCTTTTTAAAAATAATACGAAAAGTGTCTTAGATTAAACTATTGAACTACCCGATAGTAAAAGTACTGATATCTGGCGTGATTGCATAATAGCACATTGTATTGATTATTGATGCTTACGTGAGAAGTCACTCAGTTAAACTCTATTATTGCTACAGTAATTGCTTCATCATATCTCTCATATTACTGATTCAATTATTATCACAGTATCATCTACATAATATTTATTATTATTAAATCAATAATTGAGATGACAAAGTTATTTATATTATTATTTGCAATATTGACAATGTCTAGAAGTTATGTCAAAGAGAGGTTTGGTCACCTAATTGCTCGCCAATAAGGAGAAATCCTTATCGAAAAGCCCCCCCTTTCCTGGGAATGGCCTGGTTGTTAAATATTGTGAGTTATAATATTAATGATGAATAAGTTCGTGTTGATTAAAGATAAAATTGATAGTTCCATTGTGTTTGGATTATAAGTGTTAGTGGAAATCGACATTTATTTCTATAGTAATTGATGTCTGGAGGTTATATTTACCAATTGGGTAATTAATCAGATAAATGAGCAATTAATTGTTATTATTTCACATGCTTATAACTATTTGTTCACATGTGTGTACTATTAATTCACATTCATGTACTATTAGGGGAGGTGGTGCAAGATTGATAATACTTGCATGACTAAATTAAAAATGGAGGTATAGATGAAGGTACTATATTGTAATTAGTTTTTTCACATGATTATACTATTAAGTCACATGAATGAACTATTGATTCACATTATTTACTATTAGGGGAGGTGGTGCAAGTTTGATAATACTTGCAAGACTAAATTAAAAATGTAGAAAAAAAGGAAGGTATTATACTATAATATTTCAAGCCCCAAAACGTACAATTATCGAAACTATATTTTCCTATAAATAGAAGCTCATTCTTCTTTCATTCTCACCAATTCACTAAGTATCATAAGAGCAATTATTGTAGAGAGAAATTATAGAGAGAAAGAAGAAGAGAAGTCTGTTACCTCACTATTCCAGTATCCAGTTTCTTCTAAAAGTAAGGGGTATTATTTCTTTCATATTCATGAAGAGAGTTATTTTCTTTCAATACTCGTAAGGGTTGTTATTCCATTCTTTATTATTCTGTTAGAATAACCTGTCTGTGCGGTCTATCGCATGCCTGGTGAATTCTGTTGTTATTCCATTCTTTATTATTCTATTGGAATATCCACATGCATGCGGATTACGCATTGACTGGTTCCATTCTTTATTATTCTGTAGGAATACCCTGTCTGTGCGGGTTACGCATGAACTGGTTCCATTCTTTATTATTATGTTGGAATAACCTGTCTGTGCGGATTACACACGCCTGGTGAATTCTTCTGTTATTCCATTCTTTATTATTCTGTTGGAATAACCTATCTATGTGGATTACCGCATGCATGGTGAATGATCCTTCATATTCATTCCTTATTAAATCGTGGAAATGATCTGTTTACGTGGATTATCGTATGGCGGGCAAAAAATCCATTTACGGTTTCATATATTCTATTATACTCAGTTCGTTAAAGTTTTGGCTTCTGTACTCCATGAAATTAGTGGAGTATCCTTGATATTTGTACTTCATCTAGTATCTTTTCATGGAAATATTCTTCTGAGCATTTTTGAATTTTACTCCACAAAACAGTATCATGTTTAAAATTTGGACGTTATTGATTTCTGGATAAATTAAATTATAAATCTTTAAAAATTTATCCTTGAACTTGTTATATTGAATTCTTATATCATTGTCATCATCCTCATGTTTATAATATGTTGAAAGTCATCTGTGGCCTGTAGTGCATAGATGGATTTGGTATGATTATGACCATGGATTATTAGGTATAATCATGACCGTAATGTTACAAATGATGTGGTAAAAGTCCTCATTGGCCGTAGTGCATTGATGGACAGTTGTTGGCATGATCATGACCATTGATGAATACACGAATATCCTTGGCCCGTAGTGCATGGATAATTTGTGGTCGTGATATTAATAAATATCCTTGGCCGTAGTGCAGGGATGATGTGGTTTATTTAAAAGTCGAGTCTCAAATGATAAAAGTGATGAAAAACCTTTTAAATCATAGAAGATAGTAGATTTTATTCTCTACTTGACTCTTCTAATGGAATGCTTGTTCCGCTGCAGTTAAACTTGATGTTTGTTATAGTTTATCAGTTTAACACTGTTGAAGGCTAACGATAAATTATTCTGCATTATCTTAGTCATAATATTTCTTACTGGGCTAGTTGAGTTCACTCTTTCTTTCACCGTTTTCTTGTGAAATGAGAATATAAATTTGGGGACGAGTGGGGAAGCGGATTCGACGGTCCAGATGGTTGTTTTAGTAGTCCTCACTATACTATAAAATAGTGTGACAATAAATGTAATGAGGACTTCATTGAGTGTGGATATTGTCTAGATGACAATATTCTTATTAAAACTCTTAGATTATGTTTTGTCGTATTTTACACGACAGTTGTATAATTAAGTTGTATTTGAATTTTGTACCATGTATTTGGCGACTCAAGATGGGTGATGTATACCTATTTTGGGGGCGTCACAATAACATTATATCAAATTCACTCCAGAATATTCAAAAATAATATTTATAGAAAATTCATCAAATTCATAAAAGTTGGGGTCTTACACTCCCCATAACCTTTTCGGGTTTATATTCCTTTTAAGAGAATAAGTATTATTGACGTGGATTGACCGTTGACCTTTTTGGTTCGTAGAGTATCGCGGTGAGGTAGCTATTGTAAGACCCCAGATTTTATGAAATGAAAGTATTCAATTTTGTTATAATTATTATTTTATTCCGTAAATGGTTAAATTGATAAAAGGTTAAAGTTAAGAGTGATATGTGAAAATTTTGCAAAATAAGCAAGTTGTTATAAAATACTCCCTCCTATTCATATTAAGTGTCTTTTTAGAGTTAAGCACACTTATTAAGAAATAACACAAAATGTCTTTTGTATCCCTAATTAATTATTTCTCTCTCCACAATGATCCATGGAATTGCATTTACTAAGCATATTAAATAGAGGGGTGAATTAGGAAAAAATAGTGCAATATTGAATAGGGATTCCAAAACGACACTTATATTGAATAAAATGAAACTCTCCAAAACGACACTTAATATGAATAGGAGGGAGTATTCATTTTGTCGGGGAATATTCTTTTTGTCTGGGAATATCCCTACGACAGAACAATCATTGGTGGACCCCACAACTAAAGTATTTTCGTAATTAGAAAATGACGGAATTATCTTTTTATAAAAATAACGGCGAAAGTGTTACCGTTAAAACTATTGAACTACCATGTTGTAAAAGTACAGTAATACGCGTGGTTGCATAGTAGCACATGGTATTGATTATTGATACTTATGTAAGAAGTCACTTAGTTATACTCAATTATTGCTACAGTAATTGATGCATCATATCTCTCATATTATTAATTCAATTATTGTTATAGTATCATCTTCATAATATGTTATATTATTAAATCAATAATTGTGACGATAAAGTTATTCATATTATTATTTGCAATATTGACAATGCCTAGAAGTTTTGTCAAGGAGAGGTTTGATCACCTAATTGTGCGTCGATAAAGAGAAATCCTTATCGGAAAGCCCCCTCTTTCTTGGAAACGACCTGGTTGTTAAATATTATGAATTATAATATTAATGATGAATAAGTTCGTGTTGATTAAAGATGAAATTGATAGTTCCATTATGTTGGAATTATTAGTGTTAGTGAAAATCGACATTTATTTCGATAATAATTGATGTCTGGAGGTTATATTGACCAATCGGGTAATTAACCGGATAAATGATTAATTAATTGCTATTAATTCACATTCTTATAACTATGTGTTCACATATGTGTGTACTATTAATTTACATGATTTACTATTAGGGGAGTTGGTGCAAGATTGATAATACTTGCATGACAAAATTAGAAATGGAGGTATAGTTGAAGGTACTATACTGTAATTAGATTTTTTCACATGATTATACTATTTGAGTCACATGATTTACTATTGCTTCACATGATTTATTATTAGGGGATGTGGAGCAAGTTTGATAATACTTGCAGGACTAAATTAAAAATGAAGAAAAAGAGGAAGGTATTATACTGTAATATTTCGAGCCCCAAAACGTGCACTTATCGAAACTATATTTTCCTATAAATAGAAGCTCATTCTTCCTTCATTTCTCACCAATTAACAAAAGCTATAGAGCAATTATTATAGAGAGAAATTATACAGAGAAAGAAGAAGAGAAGTCTGCTACCTCACTATTCTAGTATCCAGTTTCTTCTAAGGTAAGGGGTATTATTTCTTCGTATTCATGAAGAAAGTTATTTTCTTCCAATACTCGTAAGGGTTTTTATAAAGACCCCAAACTCGGGTACTTGAAACCCAAATTCGGTGCTTCACGATACCATTTCTATGAGCGGAATAATACTAATAATAATAACAATAATATAAAAATCAAACTTAACTTACATTTATCAGAGTCTAATCCCAATTACGCAACATTTACTATAATTCTTTACAAGATATATAATACATATCATTATATTAATACAGTCTAACTATTACAAAAGATACCATTAAACATATTCTGTTTGCTTTCCTTTTCACGTGTTATTGGCCGAACCTTCTAGCTGTTCACAATTATCTGAAAACATTTAAATTAACCAAGGATGAGCATTTGAGTGCCCAACAAGTAATGTAACGCCCCCAAATTCAGGTACTTGAAACCCGAACTCGGTGCTTTACGATACCATTTCTATTAGCGGAATAATACTAATAATAATAACAATAATATGAATATCAAACTTATCTTACATTTATCAGAGTCTAATCCCAAGTATGCAACCTTTACTACATTCTTTACATGATATATAATACATATCATTATCTTAATACAGTCTAACTATTACAAAAGATACCATTAAACATATACTGTTTGCTTTCCTTTTCACATGTTCCTGTTTGAACCTTCGGGTTGATCATGCCTAGCTGAAAACATTTAATTTAAAGCAAGAATGAGCATTTAGGTGCCCAGCAAGTAATAACAATTATAAATATAATTAGCTGAAAGAAATAAATGTTTTTTTGTACATCACTTCTACAACTAATTTATAGTTGTGAAGTAAAAGCTGAGCAAATAATAACATAACAATTCTATCTCAAATTTTTGAAACTACGTATAGACTATATATATAGGGTAGTCGACATACTATGAACATTGTTTTAAATTTTCAATAAGGTTTAGCAGAACTTCATCTGTAAATCGTCATAGCTTACGGGCACGAGGGTGTACATCCCATGGACCCTGTATTGATCAATACTACATTACAAGAACGATAAGATCATTCACTCTGTCCGCCTTGGGCGCATAAAAGTTTTCCCGTGATCGGGATGTTCATACTTAGACTGGAATCCGAACCAAAATAATTTGATTGGATACAAAAAGGTTTTTATCATATTCAACAACATTTTAAAATTTGTGTCTAGCTAATCAAATAGCTTAGATGGCTATATATATATATATATATATATATATATATATATATATATATATATATATATATAAGATGTGATTAAATACAATGATTATCCAAGTGGGGACACTTGTATAACCATAAATTGAAATTAACGAATAGAATATATATCTGAATTACCATATACTAACATGTTGATAAACAATGATCGGATATAGAATATATCACAATAGGGTTAATAATATAGCATAATAATAATATAATTCTGAAACTTCTTACTCATGTCCAGTAAGATACTTGCCTGATGCGCTGCTTACAGTTCGTAACTTAGTTCTATCTTTATATAACACCTATCACTAATAAGATCATTTGATCGATTAGAATAAAATACTATAACACATAGCACTGCTTATTGCAGTCATCACATAACCTAATCACATTGTCACATATGTTTAACAACTATTGAATCACAAATAAACACATATACAGACAAATTATACAAGTCCAGATCAATTTCTGATACATGTCGGTTTACCGACGGCTTTATCGGGTAATTATCGAGTCTAAGACTCTATATCGAAGTTTAATATCTAATTAGACTATTTAAGTAACAGTCATATCATTTTTAATTGACTTATAATAATTTTATAACATTTATTATCATTTATCATAAATTTTCAAATATCGAAATCATTATTAAATGATTTAAATATTAAACCATCCTATTATCATTAATATTTAATTAATATTAAACCATTAATGAAACCATTTCCAAAATGTTTATTTATAATAACTCAAAATACTTTTAAAGTATTAATATTACACTTAAATGATTTTTAAAGAATTAAAATCATTTTAAATAATTATCATTAATATTAAAATATTATTGCATAATCTATCAAAATATTAGAAGTCATTAATTATAACTTAAAATATTTTTAATTCATTAATATCCTTATTAAATTATTTTAAATAAATAAAACCATTTTAAAACTATTTATTTAATATAATTATTAAATAAACTTAATATCATTTATTATTAAATTAATATCATTAATATTGAATTATTAATGAAATTATCATTTAAATATAAAAGTTTTATTATATAACTTAAAATATCTTTAAACACTTTATTTTTATTTTAAATGATTTTTTATAATATTAAAATCATTTTAAAACTAATTTAGTTAATATAATTATTAAATAATTCTAATATCATTAATAGTAAATAATTAATGAAAATTAGCTTTAAATATGGAAAGATATATTTTATAACTTACAATATTTTTAAACTATTTATTTTCATTAAAAATGATTTTTGAATATTAAAATCATTTTTAAACTAATTTATTTAATATAATTATTAAATAAATTTAATATCATTTAATATTAAAATATTAATATTTTTCATGACAAAATATCAAAAGTTATATTTTTAACTTAAAATACTTTTATAACCTTTAAATCATTTTTCTATAATTTTAAATCATTAATTCTATTTTTCATAATTTATTTAATATATTAAATAAATAACTTAATTATCATTAATATTAATTAATTAATAAAATTCATCACAAAATATTAAAAGTTACATTTATAACTCAAAAATATTTTAAAACACTTTATTCTTATTTAAAATGATTTTTATAACATTAAAATCATTTTCTCTAATTTATTTAATACACTAATTAAATAAATTAAATATAATTAATATTCAAATAATTATAAATATTAATGAAAAATGTCCCAAATAATTAAAAGTTATTTTTCATAATTTAAAATAATTTTTGAAACCATTTTTATAATTTTTAGAATTTAGTTTCTATTTTTATTCATTTTTCAAAAATTAATTAATTAAAATTTTCTAAGTCCGTCGCTAAAGCCTTCTGCAACAGAAAAGCGTCGCCTTAGGTGTTCTTGAGCCCAAGAACACTGACAGTCAGTGTTCATGGTGCCTACTTTGACCGTCTGTAACTTTCTAGTCAGATTATTTTTTGGCAAGGTCTTGTAATGGTCTTGTAGTAGGGTTGTAAGACTACACAATACAACAACTAACATGGTCATACAACATAATAACGAGGAGATCTTTCCCTTCAAACGCAATGTCAGAGCTTTCTAGGTTTTCTAGGTTACCCAGAAACCTAGTCAGCCTCGAGGGTGCAATTTGAGGTTCAATTTGATTTAGGTTCTGGTCATTAACGAGTGGTTTTTATGGTTCAATCGTATAGTATACATGAAAAGGTAAGCATAACATGCATCATATAAATCAAAATACAACATAATCGTAAGATATCATTCGGTTAAACGGTTGTCAGAAACATGTTCTTCCGGTTTCTGAAAATTCTAGAAATCTTAAGTCATGGCCGAATGGCCTACTTTGACCACTTACTCCGTTCCCTTTGTTAATTATATAAACGATATAAAAACCATAATTATAAAGTATATATGTAAGGCTACAAACTGGTTACAACAACAACAACATAAAAAGACTTAACATCTGACAGATTTAAGCCGTGAAATATCTTGTCAGACACTAGAATAGAGTTTCTGGGTTGCCCAGAAACTCTTGGTCATGCTCGGTTAACCGAGTTTGACCACGAATATCTTACAACCGGGATCTGATTCAAGCATGATTTTAAATCCAGATAAAAGAAATCATTACATACTACATGTTAAATCATTTAAACAGCCAAAACCATAAACAGAGAAAGATATCTGAGGTCTAACATAGAAGTCATCGGACCTGAAAAAAAAAATTTCCAGATTTTGAAAAACATCAATTTCGAGAACTTTGATATTATGGATCTGGTATCTAACAACCCAGATCACTACATAACATCTTATAACACAACATTAAACAACAAACAGCAAGATCTAACATCAGATCATAAAAATTTTAAATTCTAGGGTTTATACCTTTATGCTTTGATTCATGATTCTGGGCTTCTAGATCTGTTATGGTGATAGTAGGGCTTGAATTGTGAGCTAATATACAAATATATTTCGTAGCTATGAGCTTGAGAGAGTTTAGATTGTCAGTTGGTACAAAATGAGCTAGCAATTGATTTTTCTCTCTCTTTAAATCTATTTATAGAAGTTAGATGCAATGAATGGCTGATCTAGAGCTGATTTGCTGGCTGATATTGTAACGCCCGAGAAAATCGGATGTTTGAGAATTAAATTTTTATTTTTATTAAATGAATTTAATTGATTATTTATTGAGCAAGCTAATCGAAGGTCGTTATATGACCTAAACATATCAGAACGTCGTAGTATTTTGGCTACGTGGTAGAATTAAAGTGTTTGAATTTCCAAGAAGAAAATAAAGGCTTTCCGAAAAAATTTCCGAAAAACACTATTCACGCATTTCTGCTCGGGAATTATTTTTGAACTTCCGAGAAATATGTAACGATAGAATATTGAGGTGAGATGGAATATCCAATAATATTTCAGTTATGAAAAACGTAATATTTCGCCTGTGGACTTAAAACCTAACGTTTAAGGAAAATGATTTACGAGAAGGAAATGTAATGTGATAAATGAATTAAGCGTTGATCATATAATATGTAGGTGTTATGCGAATGAATGAATACGAGTATGAAACGAAGTATTATACGAATGTGTATGAATGATAGTATATCGTATATGATGAATAGTATACGAGTTAAAATATGAGATTAGTACGTAAATAATACGTCCTTAGGCTTTAAGCCAAATGTAATGAAATGGTAGGATTGTGTAGGAAATATATAAAGTCCAATGGGATTTGATAAGGCCCAAATGTAAGTATAACTAAGTCCAATATAATTTAATGTGCAAGCCCAAAGTAAATTAATGTAAGCCCAAAATGATTAAGTTAGGTTAATTAAACCTAAGCCCAAGTAAGTATCCAATGGGTAAGAACCATGGAGCAACCCATGGGTGATTCAAAGTGATGAGCAAGTAACTTAGTGGCTAAGTTATGTGATTAGCAAGAATACTTAAGGGTTAAGTAAATGTGGTGCCCAAGTATTGGATAGATGTTGTGATGACCAAGGATTAGTTTTGGTGGCCAAGTAATTTGTTTAGGGAGCAAGTTTATTTAGGGGCAAAGTAATGAATAGTAAGGAGGTGGAAGTGGCTTATTGTCCATTATGCCCTCATTTAGGATTTTCTATAAATAGAAGGAGAGCTAGCTCATTTGTGGTTTGTTAATTTTATCCAACAAGTGAAGTGTTTATTTGGTAGAGAGAATAAGCACATATAAGTTAGACTTTCTTGGTTAGATTTTCCAACAACAACTTAGAGCTTATTGGTTAGAGAGAAAAGTTACATAAGCTAGCAAGTTAACCTTTGAAGTTCAAGAATCAAGAAGGAGATTAAAGATTTACCAAGTGTTATTCAAAAGTAAGTGATCTTAAACCTTGTTTCTTTCTTTCTTCCATTGATAGAGAATGGGGTATTGGTAGAACAAGCATGCTAAGAAGAGGTTGGAATAATGAATCAAAGGGCTTAAGTCTTAATAAGCTGGATAAGTCATGAATAAGAAATTCATTCGTAAATAAGTTATGAACTTATAATGAAAATATAAGAATTTGTTAGAATTCGTAACATGTTTACATTAATAAAATTAGTATGATTAATAAGATGTAAGAATAATGATTAAAGGACTTAACTCATTAATAAGTCATATGAAAATAAGACATAAGTCATGAAATGGAAATATAAGTATTTTTTACTTTAATAAGTTGCAAAATCATCAAGAAAAGGTAATAAATTATCATGTTTTTAAGTTAACATAGCATATATTTCAAGATGTTAGTATGATGGATTGAATCCAATTGAAACGGTTTAAAAATCTCAAGTAACGAAGTTTCGCCAGAATTCACACGATTAGACGACAATCGTCGAATTCGTGAAATTCTCGGAATGGAAGTCGGATTTTGTGTTGGAGCTCGGAAGCGTTGGTTTTCAATGGAGACAAGTCTTATTTGGCATTATAGAGTTGCGGACTCGAAAATGGCCGGATTCTGACTTAGAACAAAGAAACGAGTATTGAACATTCTCGAACGTTTACCGTTTTCATTGAAAATGAACTAATAGGTGAATTTTTAGCAAACGAAGTCGAATATATAAAATTCTAGCATGAACATGTAGAGTACGCGATTTGTGAACCGTAGGCTCTTGAACGAGCCAATTCGGACTTATAACGAAGAAGTTCTGGCTTAGAAGTCTCACATAATGGAAAATCATCAAAATTATTCGTAGCACAGAGTCATGGCCATGGCTGCAATCGTAACTAATTAATTAGTCATTTGCATTGCAGCATAAAGCAAGCCTCATCATCTGTTAGTTCATGCCATGCCAAATAACAATAGATAACACTAGGACTCATGACAGCTTGCCTTGAGTCCGGTCTTTTGTTTTATATGGCGTGCAGCGTGGCAAAAAAAAAGAAAAGGCTGGACTGATTATTTCAAATTTTTTAGATTTACATAGAGAGGATTGGTTATGAAGATAAAAAGAAAGGCAATAAGGTAATACAAACTTAAGGAACATGAAGGGAAATTGTTTAGCAATGAACTAAGGAACTTAATCAAACATTGTTAAGTTATAATTAAACCCCAAGTATGATATCTTAGGGTTAAAGAAAGGCAATTAAAGATGAACGCGAACGATAGGCAATAAGTGTACTTAACAAATGACGATCGAGTTTTGATTAATAACGTAATGACATTAGTAAGCCGTGAGGAAGGAGGTTTAACTTAAACCGAGTTGTATTAATGAAATAATTTCACTTAGAGTTATAGAAAGGAGAGAAGTTGGTAAAGAATGACGGAAAGCCGGAACCAATAATAACAAATCTAATATTGGATTAGATTGAGAAGTAGGGTAAGATTCTTTAGGAACCAAGTATGTTCATTCATGACCTAATGTGGTATGTTATGTGATTATGTGTTGTAAAGACTTTAAAGACTCAAGGGAAAAGTAATTATACTATAGCAGACGCAGAAGGCAAGTTTTTCTTAAACGCTTGTCTAACCTTCGTGTTAGCCAGGTTTTCAAATGATTCACATTATGAGATGCATGTATGGTTTTGAAGAAAGAGTCGATGCCAGTTTTAGCTCGGCTAGACTAATCTTGATAGATTGATTGAACATTTACAAGTCTTTCAATATAGAATTGCTACTTATATTATCCCACGCCAACTAATTGGTACGGATTCAAGGTAAGCCTGAATATGTAGAAACAAATGTATTTTCATCGAGTATTCAATGGGCATATGAGGTTGCCACAACTTAAACGTACACACGTTTAATGGATGTAGTGTTGATAAACATAGAGTACTATAGGCTGATCACCTAAAAGTGCTCGTAAGATATGCCGGACTTACGGACTTCGTGCCGGGTTGTCCTTTTCAAAGAACTATAAGACGTTCACGTCTTGAACCAGAATTGATGAATATTGTTATTGTAAAATATTTTGAAAGAAAAGAAACGCTATTTTAAGTTATTGATAGTACTTCGTAACTATCATCCAATTATTGAAGATATACGATTCCTTTGTTTCAAGCATGTTTTTAAAAATGAAATTGTTGTACTTGCTGAGCTTGTTATGCTCATACTTGCTTGAACCATATGATTGCAGCTTAGAAGATATGACCAAAGGATTCGACAAGGATACAGTGAAGGCTAAAGCGAACTTGTAGTGTACCTATGTAGTAGTATAGGTTTGTAATGATAATATTTGATATTATGACAAGAACAAATGTAACGGTTATAAAGAACCTGGGAAATGGTAGTATTGTTTTGGAATATATGTAAGACATATTCGTTCTTGTGAGGCTTTTTCAATTGAATGTTTGTGTGAACTGTAGTACCGTGGAGCACCATCTGTCGAGTTAAAAGAGACCCAGATTTGGGTGCGTCACAGGTTAGTATCAAAGCATTAGGTTATAAAACTTAAGGGGGGAAGAACCTTAGGCTAATAACCTCGTTAAGGAAGAGAAGTCCAAAGGAAGTAAACTCGAGCTTTACTTAAGTTGAATGAGTTAATAAGGTATTGAGGAAACTCAGTATCAAAAGATTTAAAAGATGGAAAGTAACCCTAAATAAATTAAATGTGATTTGTGCTTATACGATTCTGTGTTATGTACTAATCAACATATGTGTTATTGTAGGATGTCAATCGATAGTTTGATGTATAGAGATATACATACGGTAAGCGAAGAGCTTGTGAACCGAGTAGAGCCTGTACCTATGTCGATAGCGGAGGTACCATTCGTGATTCTAGCGGAGTCGGAGGCAGAGGAGTACTTTTCTGAGGAAGACTACTCAGAGGGAGAGATGGATATATCGTCATACCTTAGTATGATGAACGATAGGGAGGAAGAAAGAGAGGTAACATCGATTTCTACGGTGGTACCTACACTGGAGTCATCACCTCCAGATGCAATAAAAGCATTGTATCTAGCAGCGCTTGACAGGAATGTGCAACTGGGTACAATTGTGCAGAATCAGAGTGAAGAGATTAGTTATCTCCATGAAGCTAAGATGTCTGCAGAAGCAGATTTTGAGTTAGAGCACGATAAGCAGGTGCTTATGGTAGAGAAGGCTAGGAATTATAAGGCAGAGGCCGATGACCTTCGTAGAGAACTTGGGAAGAAGAACCGTAAGATAGCCCGGATATCTTACATCCATGAGAGTGCACATAAGGATTTCAAGCTGAAGGTTGCTTGTTATTCCAATGAGTCAGGACAAACCCGTCATACTATTAGTCGAGATACTGTAGTGGCGATTGCAAATGAGAAACACAAGGATGCTGTTATGCATTATTAGAATGTTAGAGTTATAAATATGTGTGTAGTGACGTAAAACCCTCTTTTAAAGGGTAGCCTTTTTGTAAATCCCAACTTTTGTGAGGTACTATTTCGGAATAAAAATGTAATAGCTTTTGGCTATGAATGCAAATTGTAAATAGTTTCAAACTATGAAGAAGCATATGAATATAATAAAGTTTTCATGGAAATGATTTGTTATGATGCGATTTGATATGTGGCGATTAATAACGAAGTAAATAAATAGATAATAATGAAATTTTATTTAATCTAAAAATGTCGCCAGGGAGAAGATAACGTAATAAGGAAGCGGAATCACATAATGATAATTAATGGGGTCAAAACAACCCTATGCAAGAGTTCGTTAAGTTATTAATGGCTGCATTTCCCCAAACCAGAGGTAGAGTACCAGCGAAACCTAAGGTAGCTAGAACGATTACCTTTAAAGAGTTTAAAAGCATAGGTCCGCCGGAGTTCAAAGGAACGGCGGACCCAATAGAGGCCCAGACCTGGGTAAAATAAATAGAGAAGGTGTTTGTTATTACAAACGTAGTTGAGGCGCAAAGGATTTCTTTTGCAACTTACATAACGAAAGGGGAAGCCAACCTTTGGTGGGAGGCTTACCAGGGTGGGGCTAGAACAAATGTGGTAGCATGGGAACAATTCAAGAAGGTTTTCTTCGAGAATTATTTCCCTACAAGTGTGCGAGGGAGGATGGAGATTAAGTTCTTAGAACTTAAGCAAGGGGACATGACATTTCTCCAGTACGCGACCAAATTCAAAAGAATTGGCAAGGTTTGTTTCACATCAAGTGGACACGAAGGAGGTGAAGGTTCGTAGGTTGGAGCAGGGCCTGAAACCCTAGCTCTATAGTGGGATTTTGGTGATCTAGCGTGTTTCCTATGGGATCATTATGGAGAAGGTGATTATAGCATAAGGTGATAGTGAGTTGTAGACTCAATACCACAAAGAGGGAAAAGATGAGAGCAAGAGAGAGGGAGGAACCAAGGTAGAGAATGGTAGTGGCAGTATGCCAAAGAGACAAGAATTTTTAACTCCAGGAATACTGAAGTGGGACAAGGGGATCCTAAGTGAAGGATTGAGGTGTGTAAGACATGTGGAAAGACTTAACTAGGAGTCTGTCTGGAAGGGATTATAAATACCTTTAAAACATTAAGATAGAGGAGGAGGGATTAATTTTCGTTAATTATATTCATGGAAATGGTTTCATGAATAATAGAAGTAAGCAAGTATCGGTAGATATGTTCCGATTAATGTCGAGAGGATTTGAGGAAATTCTCGGTATGAATGGGTTGATTAACCATAGAACTATAATATATGTTATAAGAAAAGTGTGAACCTCTAGTTTTCTCGGAAAATCTAAGGTAGTAATTTACGGTAACAAAATACCACGACATTATTATTGTCGAACCATGACGCAAGTTAGGTTGGTGTTAAGGAAGAGGAGGAGTCGTTATGGTTGCGTATCAACTATCGTAGGAGGAATAAGTTAGTAGTTAATAATAAATACCCATGGCCCATGATCGATGATCTATTTTGTCAGTTGAGAGGGGCAAAGAATTTTTCCAAAGATAGATTTGTGTACGGGGTATAGTCGGTTGGAAGTAAGAAAGAAAGAGGAGGTACCATTAGCGCCACAGGATTTAAGAGAAAGGTTAATTGCGGCACCTGTATTGTCTTTATCAGATGATACAGGGAATTTTGTAGTGTATCTCGATGTTTTGCATGGATGATATGATTGCGTGCTCTTATAGCATGGCAAGGTCATTGCGTATGCATCATGCCAGTTAGGGATTATAAGAAGGTCTAACCTACTTATGATCTATAATTGGTAGCTGTTGTTTTGAATTAAAAGTTTGAAGATAGTATTTATACGGGGAAGAAATACTGTGAGATATACACGGACTATGGGAGTCTGAAATATATCTCCACACATGAGAAGTTGAATATGCAGTAGGGGGAGGACTATGATATCTTATATCATTCAAGGAAGGTAGACGTAGAAGCCGACACGTTAAATGAAGGGTAAGGAAAAGCTATCGATGTTAGTAACTCAGAAGGAGTTAACAACAGAGATGACAAGCACGGAGTTAGAAGTTAAATTATGGAATGAAGGGGTAGAATTGTTATTCAAAATGTAGACTCAATCCACGATAAAGGAACGAGTTAAGTAAGTACAACTAAGTAACGAGGGATGCAAGAAGAAGATGATGCAGGATAAGTAGAAGACTAAGTATAGTCTTATTTTGAGGGAGGAATTTGAGTTCCAAATAAGTTTAACGTTAAAAGAAGAGCTAATAAAAGGAAGATATCGTAATGTGTTATTAAGTGATTAACTTCCGATTCAAATTATTGATAGAAAGTGATAAGTCATTTGAGAGAAGATAATACCTTTGATGAAGGTGAAATAAAAGAACCCCAATGTCGAATAAGCATTGTGGGAACTCGAGATTAAAATAAAGGAAAATTTTTCCTCTGTGGTGTAGGTATTATTAGCGTGATTCTGGGGACGGAATCCTTATAAGGAGGGAAGAATGTAACGCCCGAGAAAATCGGATTTTTGAGAATTAAATTTTTATTTTTATTAAATGAATTTAATTGATTATTTATGGAGCAAGCTAATCGAAGGTCGTTATATGACCTAAACATATCAGAACGTCGTAGTATTTTCGCTACATGGTAGAATTAAAGTGTTTGAATTTCCAAGACGAAAATAAAAGCTTTCCGAGTAATTTTTCGAAAAATACTATTCACGCATTTACGCCGGGAATTATTTTTGAACTTAGAGAATACGTAACGATAGAATATTGAGGTGAGATGGAATATCCAATAATATTTCAGTTATGGAAAACGTAATATTTCTCCTGTGGACTTAAAACCTAACGTTTAAGGAAAATGATTTACGAGAAGGAAATGTAATGTGACAAATGAATTAAGCGTTGATCATATAATGTGTAGGTGTTATGATAATGAATGAATACGAGTATGAAACGAAGTATTATACGAATGTGTATGAATGATAGTATATCGTATATGATGAATAGTATACGAGTTAAAATATGAGATTAGTACGTAAATAATACGTCCTAAGGCTTTAAGCCAAATGTAATGAAATGTTAGGATTGTGTAGGAAATATATAAAGTCCAATGGGATTTGATAAGGCCCAAATGTAAGTATAATTAAGTCCAATATAATTTAATGTACAAGCCCAAAGTAAATTAATCTAAGCCCAAAATGATTAAGTTAGGTTAATTAAACCTAAGCCCAAGTAAGTATCCAATGGGTAAGAACCATGGAGCAACCCATGGGTGATTCAAAGTGATGAGCAAGTAACTTAGTGGCTAAGTTATGTGATTAGTAAGAATACTTAAGGGTTAAGTAAATGTGGTGCCCAAGTATTGGATAGATGTTGTGATGACCAAGGATTAGTTTTGGTGGCCAAGTAATTTGTGTAGGGAACAAGTTTACTTAGGGGCAAAGTAATGAATAGTAAGGAGGTGGAAGTGGCTTATTGTCCATTATGCCCTCATTTAGGATTTTCTATAAATAGAAGGAGAGCTAGTTCATTTGTGGTTTGTTAATTTTATCCAACAAGTGAAGTGCTTATTTAGTAGAGAGAATAAGCACATATAAGTTAGACTTGCTTTGTTAGATTTTCCAACAACAACTTAGAGCTTATTGGTTAGAGAGAAAAGTTACATAAGCTAGCAGGTTAACCTTTGAAGTTCAAGAATCAAGAAGGAGATTAAAGATTTACCAAGTGTTATTCAAAAGTAAGTGATCGTAAACCATGTTTCTTTCTCTTTTGCATTGATAGAGAAGGGGGTATTGGTATAACAAGCATGCTAAGAAGAGGTTGGAATAATGAATCAAAGGAATTAAGTCTTAATAAGCCGGATAAGTCATGAATAAGAAATTCATTCGTAAATAAGTTATGAACTTATAATGAAAATATAAGAATTTGCTAGAATTTGTAACATGTTTACATTAATAAAATTAGTATGATTAATAAGATGTAAGAAAAATGTTTAAAGGACTTAACTCATTAATAAGTCATGAAAATAAGACATAAGTCATGAAATGGAAATATAAGTATTTTATACTTTAATAAGTTGCAAAATCATCAAGAAAAGGTAATAACTTATCATGTTTTTAAGTTAACATAGCATATATATCAAGATGTTAGTATTATGGATTGAATCCAATTGAAACGGTTTAAAAATCTCAAGTAAAGAAGTTTCGCCAGAATTCACACGATTAGACGACAATCGTCGAATTCGTGAAATTCTCGGAATGGAAGTCGGATTTTGTGTTGGAGCTCGGAAGCATTGGTTTTCAATGGAGATAAGTCTTATTTGGCATTATAGAGTTGCGGACTCGAAAATGGCCGGATTCCGACTTAGAACGAAGAAACGAGTATTGAACGTTCTCGAACGTTTACCGTTTTTATTGAAAATGAACTAATATGTGAATTTTTAGCAAACGAAGTTGAATACATAAAATTCTTGCATGAACACGTAGAGTACAAGATTTGTGAACCGTAGGCTCTTGAACAAGCCAATTCGAACTTATAACGAAGAAGTTACGAAGCCGGAAATCTCACATAATGGAAAATTTGTCAAAATTATGCGTAGCACGAAGTCGTGGCTGCATGCAACTCAAGCCAATTATTAAGCACTTGCAGACACAAAGAAAGCATCACCTCACCCTGTTAGTTCACACCGCAGTGTGGCAGATAACACTAGGACTCATGCTTGACCTTGAGTCCGGTCTTTTCAGTTTTAAGGCGTGGTATGCAACGTGGTACAAAAAAAAAAAAGATGGTAAGCGCCTTGATCCTAGGGTTTTCATAGAGAGGATTGGTTATGAAGATAAAAAGAAAGGCAATAAGGTAATACAAACATAAGGAACATGAAGGGAAATTGTTTAGCAATGAACTAAGGAACTTAATCAAACATTGTTAAGTTATAATTAAACCCCAAGTATGATATCTTAGGGTTAAAGAAAGTCAATTAAAGATAAACGTGAACGATAGGCAATAAGTGTACTTAACAAATGACGATCGAGTTTCAATTAATAACGTAATGACATTAGTAAGCCGTGAAGAAGGAGGTTTAACTCGAACCGAGTTGTATTAATGAAATAATTTCACTTACAGTTATAGAAAGGAACGAAGTTGGTAAAGATGATGTAAAGAATGACAGAAAGACGGAACCAATAATAACAAATCTAATATGGGATCAGATTGAGAAGTAGGGTAAGATTCTTTAGGAACCAAGTATGTTCATTCATGACCTAATGTGATATATTATGTGATTATGTGTTGTAGAGACTTTAAAGACTCAAGGGAAAAGTAATTATACTATAGCAGACACAGAAGGCAAGTTTTTCTTAAACGCTTGTCTAACCTTCGTGTTAGCCAGGTTTTTAACTGATTCACATTATGAGATGCATGTATGGTTTTGAAGAAAGAGTCAATGCCAGTTTTAGCTCGGCTAGACTAATCTTGATAGATTAATTGAACTGTTTACAAGTCTTTCAATATAGAATTGCTAACTTATCCACGCCAACTAATTGAGTGCGGATTCAAGGTAAGCCTGAATATGTAGAAACAAATGTATTTTTTTCGAGTATTCGATGGGCACGTGAGGTTGCCACAACTTAAACGTACATACGTTTAATGGATGTAGTGTTGATAAACATAGAGTACTATAGGCTGATCACCTAGAAGTGCTCATAAGATATGTCGGACTTACGGACTTCGTGTCGGGTTGTCCTTTTCAAAGAAACTATAAGACGTTCACGTCTTGAACCAGAATTGATGAATATTGTTATTGTAAAATGTTTTGAAAGAAAAGAAACGCTATTTTAAGTTATTGATAGTACTTCGTAACTATCATCCAGTTATTGAAGATATACAATTCCTATGTTTTAAGCATGCTTTTAAAAATGAAATTGTTGTACTTGCTGAGCTTGTTATGCTCATACTTGCTTGAACCATATGATTGTAGCTTAGACGATATGACCAAAGGATTCGACAAGGATAAAGTGAAGGCTAAAGCGAACTCGTAGTGTACCAATGTAATAGTATAGGTTTGTAATGATAATATTTGATATTATGACAAGAATAAATGTAACGGTTATAAAGAACCTAGAAAATGGTAGTATTGTTTTGGAATATATGTAAGACATATTCGTTCTTGTGAGGCCTTTTCAATTGAATGTTTGTGTGAACTGTAGTACCGTGGAGCACCATCTGTCGAGTTGAAAGAGACCCGGATTTGGGGGGCGTCACAGATATCAATCACTTGGCAAGTCAATGGTTGGTCACCAACCACATTATAGCTAGATTTACAAGTTTTGTACAATAATGCAACATGTGGTAAAATGGTCATTAACCCTATGAATTTAATGGCATTTTAGTATTTGGTCTAACCCTTAGGGTTTAGGGTTTAGGTAAGGGTTTAGGGTTTGAACCATTTTAGGTTTTAAAAGAAAAATTCTAGGATTTCCAAAATTAGGATTTAATAAAATAAATAACAATTTAGTTTCCAAAAAAATATAATTTAGAGTTTACTAAATATAATTAATTTTCTAATTCGATTGTTTAAAATTTACTAATCATAATTAACCTTGATCATTAAACAATTAGGGTTTATAATAAGTAATTAGGTTTTTAAAATTACTAATTAGAGTTTGCACAAAAATAAAGATAATATTAGTTTCTAATTTTTGCAAATTAGGGTTTCTTAATCGTGTTTAATTTTCTAATTACATTATACATGAACATTAGGATTTTAATGTCCACTAATTAGCATTTAGCTTGAAATTAACAATTAGGGTTACCAATTTAGAAAATTAGGGTTTCTAATTTAAAAATTAGGAGTTGTATCCCTGGCTGCCACGATATCTTGAACGGTCACGTTGAAGACGCTTGTGGTTGATTTCGTTGGTTTGTTTGTTGAAGTCGGTCCCGTTATCGCCAATGTCCTTCTGTCTTTCCTCGTATTCGTATTCCTTGCCTTCTTTCTCCTTCCTGAACAGTCTTTCACCTTATACTCCATTGATTCACACTTAAAACACACATACTTGCCCTTTATCTCCTTTCTTTTTATCGTATAGGTGACAAAACTATCTTTTACCCCTTCGTTATCTTAGCTATCACAAATGTTGCTACAGGGTCAGTTGATCCTCCTAATCCTGGCAGTACGATGGCCTTGAAGTCTTTAACGTTCATCGATCGATTATTTGGTTGATCTTCCCGCGACTGGTATTCCGTTCTGCATAGCTTGATCGTCCATATTCGCAAAATTTAGATTATCAGTCCGGGTTGTCTTCGACTTTGTTGTGAGTTCTTACATCCATGTATTTCATTTTCGTCTTAGCAGCATTATCATAAATTATTCTTATTAACTTACATTCTAAACCTTATCGTATACGTATAATCATATAACACAAAATTCTTTATTCATCATGTACTCAAAATATTATATTTTGAAATTTTGGTTTTCTGCATTAACTAGTACTCATACAATTAACTACTATCTTTATACCAACTTATTTCATTAATCCATCATAGACTCATATTCATAACACTTGACATACCAAAGCACATGCTGCTTTAAACATCCGATATCCCTTTGTGACTCAAAATTCGGGAATCGCTGCCACAACTTATATAAAATTTGAAAAATATTACCTTATACAGACATACCTATCATATACACTACATACCATCATACATAATCCAGTAATACTAATACTACTTATTTTCATACACCTTCACTAAGGATCAGTTGCTTAGTATTCTATATATTCCCATCATCCTCAATAATACATTCACACCTAATTATACTTAGCTCATCCAACTTACCACACATTATGAGTTTAAGAACTCGACTTTGACCACATATTCTTTAACTATACTCTACCTATCAGTTACACTATCGTTTCAGGGTCCAGTACTATACTTTCCAAAATAACCACCTCATTAAGGTAGCTTTCAATGTGAGCCTCTATTTTAGCTATTGGCTTTGATATTGGCTCGGTTATGGAGGTTGACTTCTTCTTTACGATTCGAGGGTATCTTAATCCTTTTCTATCTGACATCTACACAACTAAGTTATCCTGATTATCAACTAATATATACATACAACAAATAATAGTTTTATACAAGTTATCATTTATTTGATCTGACGATGAATTTATTCAATTCATCTCCTTTTTAAACTCTATATAAGTTATTTGAATTTTCAATGTTTCCCCTATGTTCCAAGGTTATAGCCTAAGGTCTAACCCACCTAAGGTTTTTAACCATAAGCTCTGATACCATGTTGTAACGCCCCCAAATTCAGGTAATTGAAACCCGAACTCGGTGCTTTACGATACCATTTCTATGAGCGGAATAATACTAATAATAATAACAATAATATGAATATCAAACTTATCTTACATTTATCAGAGTCTAATCCCAAGTACGCAACCTTTACTACATTCTTTACATGATATATAATACATATCATTATCTTAATACAGTATAACTATTACAAAAGATACCATTAAACATATACTGTTTGCTTTCCTTTTCACTTGTTCTGTCCTCGAACCTTGGGTTGATCATACTGGTGAAAACATTTAATTTAAAGCAAGAATGAGCATTTAGGTGCCAAACAAGTAATAACAATTATAAATATAATTAGCTGAAAGAAATAAATGTTTTCTTTGTACATCACTTCTACAACGAATTTATAGTTGTGAAGTAAACTGAACCGATAATAATAACATAACAATTCTATCTCAAATTTTTGAAACTATGTATAAACTATATATATATATATATATAGGGTAGTCGACATACTATGAATATTGTTTTAAATTTTCGATAAGGTTTAGCAGAACTTCATCATAGCCAAACCGTCATAGCTTACGGGCACGAGGGTGTACATCCCATGGACCCTGTATTGATCAATACTACATTACAAGAACGATAAGATCGTTCACTCTATCCGCCTTGGGCGCATAAAGGTTTTCCCGTGATCGGGATGTTCATACTTAGACTGGAATCCGATCCAAAACAATTTGATTGGATACAAAAAGGTTTTATCATATTCAACGACATTTCAAAATTTGTGTCTAGGTGATCAAAATAAGCTTAGACGGCTTATATATATATATATATATATATATATATATATGTGTGATTAAATACAATGATTATCCAAGTGGGGACACTTGTATAACCATATATAGAAATTAACGAATAGAATATATATCTGAATTACCACCATATACTAACATGTTGATAAACAATGATCGGATATAGAATATATCACAATAGGGTTAATAATATAGCATAATAATAATATAATTCTGAAACTTCTTACTCATGTCCATTGCATAAAGGAAATGCAAAGGTAAGATACTTGCCTGATGCGCTGCTTACAGTTCGTAACTTAGTTCTATCTTTATATAACACCTATGAGTAATAAGATAATTTGATCGATTAGAATAACATACTATAAAACATAGCATTGCTTGTTGCAGTCATCACATAACCTAATCACATCGTCATATATGTTTAACAACCATTGAATCATAAATAAACACATATACAGATAAATTATACAAGTCTAGATCAATTTACGAAACATGCCGATTGTCTTAAACTGGCTTTATTAGGTAATTATCGAGTCTAAGACTCTATATCGAAGTTTAATATCTAATTAGACTATTTAAGTAACAGTCATATCATTTTTAATTGACTTATAATAATTTTATAACATTTATTATCATTTATCATAAATTTTCAAATATCGAAATCATTATTAAATGATTTAAATATTAAACCATCCTATTATCATTAATATTTAATTAATATTAAACCATTAATGAAACCATTTCCAAAATGTTTATTTATAATAACTCAAAATACTTTTAAAATATTAATATTACACTTAAATAATTTTTAAAAGAATTAAAATCATTTTTAAATAATTATCATTAGTATTAAAATATTATTGCATTATCTATCAAAATATTAGAAGTCATTAATTATAACTTAAAATATTTTTAATTCATTAATATCCTTATTAAATGATTTTTAAATAAATAAAACCATTTTAAAACTATTTATTTAATATAATTATTAAATAAACTTAATATCATTTATTATTAAATTAATATCATTAATATTAAATTATTAATGAAATTATCCTTTAAATATAAAAGTTATATTTTATAACTTAAAATATCTTTAAGCACTTTATTTTCATTTTATATGATTTTTATAATATTAAAATCATTTTTAAACTAATTTAGTTAATATAATTATTAAATAATTCTAATATCATTAATAGTAAATAATTAATGAAATTTACCTTTAAATATGAAAAGTTATATTTTATAACTTAAAATATTTTTAAACTATTTATTTTCATTAAAAATAATTTTTCTAATATTAAAATCATTTTTAAACTAATTTATTTAATATAATTATTAAATAAATTTAATATCATTAATATTAAAATATTAATATTTTTCATGACAAAATATCCAAAGTTATATTTATAACTTAAAATACTTTTCTAACATTTAAATCATTTTTCTATAATTTTTAAATCATTAATTCCATTTTTCATAATTTATTTAATATATTAAATAAATAACTTAATTATCATTAATATTAATTAATTAATAAAATTCATCACAAAATATTAAAAGTTACATTTATAACTCAAAAATATTTTAATACACTTTATTCTTATTTAAAATGATTTTTATAACATTAAAATCATTTTTCTCTAATTTATTTAATACACTAATTAAATAAATTAAATATAATTAATATTCAAATAATTATAAATATTAATGAAAAATGTCCCAAATAATTAAAAGTTATTTTTCATAATTTAAAATAATTTTATAACCATTTTATAATTTTTAGAATTTAGTTTCTATTTTTATTAATTTTAGGAAATTAATTAATTAAAATTTACTAAGTCCGTCGCTAGCTAAAGCCTTATATGACGAAAAGCGTCATTTTAGGTGTTCTTGAGCCCAAGAACACCGATAGTCGATGTTCATGGTGCCTACTTTTTAATCCTGTAACTTTCTTTTGTCGATTTTTTTTTTGGCAAGGTCTTGTAATGGTCTTGTAGTAGGGTTGTAAGACTACACAATACAACAACTAACATGGTCATACAACATAATAACGAGGAGATATGTCCCTTCAAACGCATTGTCAGAGCTTTCTAGGTTTTCTGGCTAACCCAGAAACCAAGTCAGCCTCGAGGGTCCAATTTGAGGTTCAATTTGATTTAGGTTATGGTCATTAACGAGTGGTTTTTATGGTTCAATTGTATAGTATACATGACAAGGTACACATAACATGCATCATATAAATCAAAATACAACATAATCGTAAGATATCATTTGGTCAAACAGTTGTCAGAAACATGTTCTTCCGGTTTCTGGAAATTCCATAAATCTTAAGTCATGGCCGAATGGCCGATTTTGACCACTTACTCCATTCCCTCTGTTAATTATACAAACGATATAAAAGCCATAATTATAAAGTATATATGTAAGGCTACAAACTGGTTACAACAACAACATAAAAAGACTTAACATCTGACAGATTTAAGCCATGAAATATCTTGTCAGACACTAGAATAGAGTTTCTGGGTTGCCCAGAAACTCTTGGTCATGCTCGGTCAACCGAGTTTGACCACGAATATCTTACAACTGGGATCTGATTCAAGCATGATTTTAAATCCAGATAAAAGATATCATTACATACTACATATTAAATCATTTAAACAGCCAAAACCATAAATAGAGAAATATCTACGTGGTCCGGCATAAATACATCGAATGAAAAAAAAAAAATTTCAGATTTTGAAAACATCAATTTCGAGAACTTTGATGTTATAGATCTGGTATCTAACAACCCAGATCACTACATAACATCTTATAACACAACATTAAACAACAAACAGCAAGATCTAACATCAGATCATAAAAATTTTAAATTCTAAGGTTTATACCTTTATGCTTTGATTCATGATTCTGGGCTTCTAGATCTATTATGGTTGATAGTGGGGCTTGAATTGTGAGCTGATATACAAATATATTTCGTAGCTATGAGCTTGAGAGAGTTTAGATTGAGAGTTGGCACAAAATGAGCTAGCAATTGATTTTTCTCTCTCTTTAAATCTATTTATAGAAGTTAGATGCAATGAATGGTTGATCAGAAAGTGATTTCTTTGGTGATATCAGGTCATTGGCAAGTCAATGGTTGGTCACCAACCACATTATAAATTGGATTTACAAGTTTTTGTACAATAATGCAACAAGGGTAAAATGGTCATTAGCCTATGAATTTAATGGCATTTTAGTCATTGAAGTGCAAACCCTTAGGGTTTAGGGTTTGAACCATTTTAGGTTTTAAAAGCAAAATTCTAGGATTTCCAAAATTAGGATTTAATAAAATAAATAACAATTTAGTTTCCAAAAATATAATTTAGAGTTTACTAAATATAATTAGTTTTCTAATTCGATTGTTTAAAATTTACTAATCATAATTAACCTTGATAATTAAAAAAAATTAGGGTTTATAATAAGTAATTAGGTTTTTAAAATTACTAATTAGAGTTTGCACAAAAAATAATAATATTAGTTTCTAATTTTTTGAAAATTAGGGTTTCTTAATCGTGTATAATTTTCTAATTACATTATACATGAACATTAGGATTTTAATGTCCACTAATTAGCATTTAGCTTGAAATTAACAATTAGGGTTACCAAATTAGCAAATTAGGGTTACTAATTTACAAATAAGGGTTTCTAGCTAATTAGGGTTTCCTAATTTAGAAAATTAGGTTTTTCCTAACTAATATAAAAATATATAATACTTGTCTTTAGACACATTATCACAGCATCACGACTACATAATGACTCAACCAAAACTTAAAGTCGTAATTGACTTTCAAATTAGGGTTAATCAATAATTCTAGGATTTTAGCGTGAAATACCATAATTGACAAATTATTGTCAATATCCACAAACAGTACATATTTATATCATTGAGAAATATAATTAATATTATATTATTATTCTTATTTAATCAAAATTAAAAATTAGGGTTTGGATTCAATATTTAATTTATCTTCCATATTTAACCTTAATAATTAAGGTAAAATAATTAACTTATTAATCTATGCTAAAATTCATATAATAAAATAATTATTATAATTATTCTAGAAATCATTTCATATATTATTTAATTAATATAAAATTATATTTTCATGGAAAATAATTAATAAAAATATTTCTTCTATAAAATTAATTATTATAAGAATATACTTTATAATAATCAATAATTCTAAAATATAATTATTTGTAAATATTCATGTAATAAATATATTTTTATTTACCACATAAATACATATACACATTATCTTATACAAATCCTCATCCTTAAAATAAAAAAAAATTATATGCAAAATTTTTGATTTATTTATCTGAGAATATCAAGTTATTACGGGGTAATAACAATTATAATTATATTTAGTTGAAAAGAATTAAATATTTTCTTTGTACATCACTTCTACAACGAATTTATAGTTGTGTAGTAAACTGAACCGATAAATAACATAACAATTATATCTCAAAATTTTGAAACTACGTATTGACTATATGTATAGGGTAGTCAACATACTATGAACAATGTTTTAAATTTTTGAAAAGGTTAGACAGAACTTCATCTGCTAACCGTCATAGATTATGGGCTCGAGGGTGTACATCCCATGGACCCTATATTGATCATTACTACATTACAAGAACGATATTATCGTTCACTCATCCACCTCAAGTAGCATAAAAGTTTTCTCGTGATCAGGATGTTCATACTTAGACTGGAATCCGAACCATAACAATTTGATTGGATACAAAAAAGTTTTTAACTTATTCAACGATATTTCTGAATTTGTGTCTAGCTAGGTCAAATAGCTTAGGCGGCTATATATATATATATATATATATATATATATATATATTAACATGTGATTAAATACAATGATTATCAAGTAATTGATTGTGTAACAATGTTTAGCAACTAACGAACAGAATATATATCTGAATTACCATATACTAATATGTTGATAAACAATGATCGGATATAGAATATATCACAATAAGGTTAATAATATAGCATAATAATAATATAATTACGAAACTTCTTACTCATATCCATCAGATAAAGGAAATGCAAAGGTAAGATACTTGCACGATCGCGTTACCGCTTACGATTAGTAACTTAGTTCTATCTTTATATAACACCTATGAGTAATAAGATAATTTGATCGATTAGAATAACATAATATAAAACATAGCACTGCTTGTTGCAGTCATCACATAACCTAATCACATTATATATATATGTTTTAACAACCATTGAATCATAAATAAACACATATCTGAGATAAATTATACAAGTCAGATCAATTTACGAAACATGCCGATTAAAAAGCGGCTTTTATTAGGTAATTATCGAGTCTAAGACTCTATATCGAAGTTTAATATCTAATTACACTATTTAAGTAATGATCATATCATTTTAATTGACTTATAATAATTTTATAACATTTATTATCATTTATCATAAATTTTCAAATATCGAAATCATTATTAAATGATTTAAATATTAAACCATCCTATTATCATTAATATTTAATTAATATTAAACCATTAATGAAACCATTTCCAAAATGTTTATTTATAATAACTCAAAATACTTTTAAAATATTAATATTACACTTAAATAATTTTAAAAGAATTAAAATCATTTTTAAATAATTATCATTAGTATTAAAATATTATTGCATTATCTATCAAAATATTAGAAGTCATTAATTATAACTTAAAATATTTTTAATTCATTAATATCCTTATTAAATGATTTTAAATAAATAAAACCATTTTAAAACTATTTATTTAATATAATTATTAAATAAACTTAATATCATTTATTATTAAATTAATATCATTAATATTAAATTATTAATGAAATTATCCTTTAAATATAAAAGTTATATTTTATAACTTAAAATATCTTTAAGCACTTTATTTTCATTTTATATGATTTTTATAATATTAAAATCATTTTTAAACTAATTTAGTTAATATAATTATTAAATAATTCTAATATCATTAATAGTAAATAATTAATGAAATTTACCTTTAAATATGAAAAGTTATATTTTATAACTTAAAATATTTTTAAACTATTTATTTTCATTAAAATAATTTTTCTAATATTAAAATCATTTTAAACTAATTTATTTAATATCATTTAATATTAAAATATTAATATTTTTCATGACAAAATATCCAAAGTTATATTTATAACTTAAAATACTTTTCTAACATTTAAATCATTTTTCTATAATTTTTAAATCATTAATTCCATTTTTCATAATTTATTTAATATATTAAATAAATAACTTAATTATCATTAATATTAATTAATTAATAAAATTAATCACAAAATATTAAAAGTTACATTTATAACTCAAAAATATTTTAATACACTTTATTCTTATTTAAAATAATTTTATAACATTAAAATTATTTTTTCTCTAATTTATTTAATACACTAATTAAATAAATTAAATATAATTAATATTTAAATAATTATAAATATTAATGAAAAATGTCCCAAATAATTAAAAGTTATTTTTCATAATTTAAAATAATTTTATAACCATTTTATAATTTTTAGAATTTAGTTTCTATTTTATTAATTTTTTGGAAATTAATTAATTAAAATTTACTAAGTCCGTCGCTAAAAGCCTTCTCATGACGTAAAAGCGTCGCTTTAGGTGTTCTTGAGCCCAAGAACACCGATAGTCGATGTTCATGGTGCCTACTTGACCGTCTGTAACTTTGCACGATTTTTTTTGGCAAGGTCTTGTAATGGTCTTCAGTAGGGTTGTAAGACTACACAATACAACAACTAACATGGTCATACAACATAATAACGAGGAGATATGTCCCTTCAAACGCATTGTCAGAGCTTTCTAGGTTTTCTGGCTAACCCAGAAACCAAGTCAGCCTCGAGGGTCCAATTTGAGGTTCAATTTGATTTAAGTTATGGTCATTAACGAGTGGTTTTTATGGTTCAATTGTATAGTATACATGACAAGGTACACATAACATGCATCATATAAATCAAAATACAACATAATCGTAAGATATCATTCGGTCAAACAGTTGTCAGAAACATGTTCTTCCGGTTTCTGGAAATTCAATAAATCTTAAGTCATGGCCGAATGGCCGATTTTGACCACTTACTCCATTCCCTCTGTTAATTATACAAACGATATAAAAGCCATAATTATAAAGTATATATGTAAGGCTACAAACTGGTTACAACAACAACATAAAAAGACTTAACATCTGACAGATTTAAGCCGTGAAATATCTTGTCAAACACTAGAATAGAGTTTCTGGGTTGCCCAGAAACTCTTGGTCATGCTCGGTCAAACGAGTTTGACCACGAATATCTTACAAGTGGGATCTGATTCAAGCATGATTTTAAATCCAGATAAAAGATATCATTACATACTACATATTAAATCATTTAAACAGCCAAAACCATAAATAGAGAAATATCTATGTGGTCCGATATAAGGCATCAGGACGAAAAAAAAAAAATTTCCAGATTTTGAAAAACATCAATTTCGAGAACTTTGATGTTATAGATCTGGTATCTAACAACCCAGATCACTACATAACATCTTATAACACAACATTAAACAACAAACAAAGAAGATCTAACATCGGATCATAAAATTTTAAATTCTAAGGTTTATACCTTTATGCTTTGATTCATGATTCGGGCTTCTAGATCTCATTATGGTTGATAGTGGGGCTTGAATTGTGGTGATATACAAATATATTATTTCAGAGCTTGAGAGAGTTTAGATTGAGAGTTGGCACAAAATGAGCTAGCAATTGATTTTTCTCTCTCTTTAAATCTATTTATAGAAGTTAGATGCAATGAATGGTTGATCTGAAATGATTTTTTTGCCGATATCGATCATCAGCAAGTCAATGGTTGGTCACCAACCACATTATAGCTGGATTTACAAGTTTTGTACAATAATGCAACAAGGGGTAAAATGGTCATTAGCCCTATGAATTTAATGGCATTTTAGTCATTGGTGCAACCTTAGGGTTTAGGGTTTGAACCATTTTAGGTTTTAAAAGCAAAATTTAGGATTTCCAAAATTAGGATTTAATAAAATAAATAACAATTTAGTTTCCAAAAAATATAATTTAGAGTTTACTAAATATAATTAGTTTTCTAATTCGATTGTTTAAAATTTACTAATCATAATTAACCTTGATAATTAAAAATTAGGGTTTATAATAAGTAATTAGGTTTTTTAAAATTACTAATTAGAGTTTGCACAAAAAAATAATAATATTAGTTTCTAATTTTTGAAAATTAGGGTTTCTTAATCGTGTATAATTTTCTAATTACATTATACATGAACATTAGGATTTTAATGTCCACTAATTAGCATTTAGCTTGAAATTAACAATTAGGGTTACCAAATTAGCAAATTAGGGTTACTAATTTACAAATAAGGGTTTCTAGCTAATTAGGTTTCCTAATTTAGAAAATTAGGTTTTCTTAACTAATATAAAAATATATAATACTTGTCTTTAGATTACATTATCACAAAGATCACGACTACACATAATGACTCAACCAAAACTTAAAGTCGTAATTGACTTTCAAATTAGGGTTAATCAATAATTCTAGGATTTTAGCGTGAAATACCATAATTGACCAATTATTGTCAATATCCACAAACAAGACATATTTATATCATTGAGAAATATAATTAATATTATATTATTATTCTTATTTAATCAAAATTAAAAATTAGGGTTTGGATTCAATATTTAATTTATCTTCCATATTTAACCTTAATAATTAAGGTAAAATAATTAACTTATTAATCTATGCTAAAATTCATATAATAAAATAATTATTATAATTATTCTAGAAATCATTTCATATATTATTTAATTAATATAAAATTATATTTTCATGGAAAATAATTAATAAAAATATTTCTTCTATAAAATTAATTATTATAAGAATATACTTTATAATAATCAATAATTCTAAAATATAATTATTTGTAAATATTCATGTAATAAATATATTTTATTTACCACATAAATACATATACACATTATCTTATACAAATCCTCATCCTTAAAATAAAAAAAAATTATATGCAAAATTTCTGATTTATTTATACAGAAAATATCGGGTTATTACAGGTAATAACAATTATAATTATATTTAGCTGAAAGAATTAAATATTTTCTTTGTACATCACTTCTACAACGAATTTATAGTTGTGAAGTAAACTGAACCGATAAATAACACAACAATTATATCTCAAAATTTTGAAACTAAGTATTGACTATATGTATAGGGTAGTCAACATACTATGAACATTGTTTTAAATTTTTGAAAAGGTTAGACAGAACTTCATCTGCTAACCGTCATAGATTATGGGCTCGAGGGTGTACATCCCATGGACCCTATATTGATCATTACTACATTACAAGAACGATATTATCGTTCACTCTGTCCACCTTGGGCGCATAAAAGTTTTCTAGTGATCAGGATGTTCATACTTAGACTGGAATCCGAACCATAACAATTTGATTGGATACAAAAAAGTTTTTAACTTATTCAACGATATTTCTGAATTTGTGTCTAGCTAGGTCAAATAGCTTAGACGGCTTTTATATATATATATATATATATATATATATATATATTAACATGTGATTAAATACAATGATTATCCAAGTAATCAATTGTGTAACAATGTTTAGCAACTAATGAACAGAATATATATCTGAATTACCATATACTAACATGTTGATAAACAATGATCGGATATAGAATATATCACAATAGGGTTAATAATATAGCATAATAATAATATAATTCTGAAACTTCTTACTCATGTCCATTGCATAAAGGAAATGCAAAGGTAAGATACTTATTACGATCTACCGCTTACGATTATTTAAATTTAGTTCTATCTTTATATAACACCTATGAGTAATAAGATAATTTGATCGATTAGAATAACATAATATAAAACATAGCACTGCTTATTGCAGTCATCACATAACCTAATCACATTGTCATATATGTTTAACAACCATTGAATCATAAATAAACACATATACAGATAAATTATACAAGTCTAAATCAATTTCTGAAACATGTCGGTGTACCGACGGCTTTATTAGGTAATTATCGAGTCTAAGACTCTATATCGAAGTTTAATATCTAATTAGACTATTTAAGTAACATTCATATCATTTTTAATTGACTTATAATAATTTTATAACATTTATTATCATTTATCATAAATTTTCAAATATCGAAATCATTATTAAATGATTTAAATATTAAACCATCCTATTATCATTAATATTTAATTAATATTAAACCATTAATGAAACCATTTCCAAAATGTTTATTTATAATAACTCAAAATACTTTTAAAATATTAATATTACACTTAAATGATTTTTAAAAGAATTAAAATCATTTTTAAATAATTATCATTAGTATTAAAATATTATTGCATTATCTATCAAAATATTAGAAGTCATTAATTATAACTTAAAATATTTTTAATTCATTAATATCCTTATTAAATGATTTTTAAATAAATAAAATCATTTTAAAACTATTTATTTAATATAATTATTAAATAAACTTAATATCATTTATTATTAAATTAATATCATTAATATTAAATTATTAATGAAATTATCCTTTAAATATAAAAGTTATATTTTATAACTTAAAATATCTTTAAGCACTTTATTTTCATTTTATATGATTTTTTATAATATTAAAATCATTTTTAAACTAATTTAGTTAATATAATTATTAAATAATTCTAATATCATTAATAGTAAATAATTAATGAAATTTACCTTTAAATATGAAAAGTTATATTTTATAACTTAAAATATTTTTAAACTATTTATTTTCATTAAAAATAATTTTTCTAATATTAAAATCATTTTTAAACTAATTTATTTAATATAATTATTAAATAAATTTAATATCATTAATATTAAAATATTAATATTTTTCATGACAAAATATCCAAAGTTATATTTATAACTTAAAATACTTTTCTAACATTTAAATCATTTTTCTATAATTTTTAAATCATTAATTCCATTTTCATAATTTATTTAATATATTAAATAAATAACTTAATTATCATTAATATTAATTAATTAATAAAATTCATCACAAAATATTAAAAGTTACATTTATAACTCAAAAATATTTTAATACACTTTATTCTTATTTAAAATGATTTTTATAACATTAAAATCATTTTTTCTCTAATTTATTTAATACACTAATTAAATAAATTAAATATAATTAATATTCAAATAATTATAAATATTAATGAAAAATGTCCCAAATAATTAAAAGTTATTTTCATAATTTAAAATAATTTTTATAACCATTTTTATAATTTTTAGAATTTAGTTTCTATTTTTATTAATTTTTAGGAAATTAATTAATTAAAATTTACTAAGTCCGTCGCTAAAGCCTTCTGCGACAGAAAAGCGTCGCCTTAGGTGTTCTTGAGCCCAAGAACACTGATAGTCAGTGTTCATGGTGCCTACTTTGACCGTCTGTAACTTTCTTGTCAGATTTTTTTTTGGCAAGGTCTTGTAATGGTCTTGTAGTAGGGTTGTAAGACTACACAATACAACAACTAACATGGTCATACAACATAATAACGAGGAGATATGTCCCTTCAAAAGCATTGTCAGAGCTTTCTAGGTTTTCTGGCTAACCCAGAAACCAAGTCAGCCTCGAGGGTCCAATTTGAGGTTCAATTTGATTTAGGTTATGGTCATTAACGAGTGGTTTTTATGGTTCAATTGTATAGTATACATGACAAGGTAGACATAACATGCATCATATAAATCAAAATACAACATAATCGTAAGATATCATTCGGTCAAACAGTTGTCAGAAACATGTTCTTCCGGTTTCTGGAAATTCCATAAATCTTAAGTCATGGCCGAATGGCCGATTTTGACCACTTACTTCATTCCCTCTGTTAATTATACAAACGATATAAAAGTCATAATTATAAAGTATATATGTAAGGCTACAAACTGGTTACAACAACAACATAAAAAGACTTAACATCTGACAGATTTAAGCCGTGAAATATCTTGTCAGACACTAGAATAGAGTTTCTGGGTTGCCCAGAAACTCTTGGTCATGCTCGGTCAACCGAGTTTGACCACAAATATCTTACAACTGGGATCTGATTCAAGCATGATTTTAAATCCAGATAAAAGATATCATTACATACTACATATTAAATCATTTAAACAGCCAAAACCATAAATAGAGAAATATCTACGAGTGGTCCATATATAAGGTCGTCGGACAAAAAAATAAATTTTCAGATTTTTGAAAACATCAATTTGAGAACTTTGATGTTATGGATCCGTATCTAACAACCAGATCACTACATAACATCTTATAACACAACATTAAACAACAAACAGCAAGATCTAACATCAGATCATAAAAATTTTAAATTCTAAGGTTTATACCTTTATGCTTTGATTCATGATTCTGGGCTTCTAGATCTGTTATGGTTGATAGTGGGGCTTGAATTGTGAGCTGATATACAAATATATTTCGTAGCTATGAGCTTGAGAGAGTTTAGATTGAGAGTTGGCACAAAATGAGCTAGCAATTGATTTTTCTCTCTCTTTAAATCTATTTATAGAAGTTAGATGCATTGAATGGCTGATCTAGAGCTGATTTGCTGGTTGATATCAGTCACTTGGCAAGTCAATGGTTGGTCACCAACCACATTATAGCTGGATTTACAAGTTTTGTACAATAATGCAACAAGGGGTAAAATGGTCATTAGCCCTATGAATTTAATGGCATTTTAGTCATTGGTCTAACCCTTAGGGTTTAGGGTTTGAACCATTTTAGGTTTTAAAAGCAAAATTCTAGGATTTCCAAAATTAGGATTTAATAAAATAAATAACAATTTAGTTTCCAAAAAAATATAATTTAGAGTTTACTAAATATAATTAGTTTTCTAATTCGATTGTTTAAAATTTACTAATCATAATTAACCTTGATAATTAAAAAATTAGGGTTTATAATAAGTAATTAGGTTTTTTAAAATTACTAATTAGAGTTTGCACAAAAAAATAATAATATTAGTTTCTAATTTTTGAAAATTAGGGTTTCTTAATCGTGTATAATTTTCTAATTACATTATACATGAACATTAGGATTTTAATGTCCACTAATTAGCATTTAGCTTGAAATTAACAATTAGGGTTACCAATTTAGCAAATTAGGGTTACTAATTTACAAATAAGGGTTTCTAGCTAATTAGGGTTTCCTAATTTAGAAAATTAGGTTTTTCCTAACTAATATAAAAATATATAATACTTGTCTTTAGACACATTATCACAGCATCACGACTACATAATGACTCAACCAAAACTTAAAGTCGTAATTGACTTTCAAATTAGGGTTAATCAATAATTCTAGGATTTTAGCGTGAAATACCATAATTGACCAATTATTGTCAATATCCACAAACAGTACATATTTATATCATTGAGAAATATAATTAATATTATATTATTATTCTTATTTAATCAAAATTAAAAATTAGGGTTTGGATTCAATATTTAATTTATCTTCCATATTTAACCTTAATAATTAAGGTAAAATAATTAACTTATTAATCTTTGCTAAAATTCATATAATAAAATAATTATTATAATTATTCTAGAAATCATTTCATATATTATTTAATTAATATAAAATTATATTTTCATGGAAAATAATTAATAAAAATATTTCTTCTATAAAATTAATTATTATAAGAATATACTTTATAATAATCAATAATTCTAAAATACAATTATTTGTAAATATTCATGTAATAAATATATTTTTATTTACCACATAAATACATATACACATTATCTTATACAAATCCTCATCCTTAAAATAAAAAAAAAATTATATGCAAAATTTCTGATTTATTTATACAGAAAATATCGGGTTATTACAGGTAATAACAATTATAATTATATTTAGCTGAAAGAATTAAATATTTTCTTTGTACATCACTTCTACAACGAATTTATAGTTGTGAAGTAAACTGAACCGATAAATAACATAACAATTATATCTCAAAATTTTGAAACTACGTATTGACTATATGTATAGGGTAGTCAACATACTATGAACATTGTTTTAAATTTTTGAAAAGGTTAAATGTAACTTCATCTGCTAACCGTCATAGATTATGGGCTCGAGGGTGTACATCCCATGGACCCTATATTGATCATTACTACATTACAAGAACGATATTATCGTTCACTCTGTCCACCTTGGGCGCATAAAAGTTTTCTAGTGATCAGGATGTTCATACTTAGACTGGAATCCGAACCATAACAATTTGATTGGATACAAAAAGTTTTTAACTTATTCAACGATATTTCTGAATTTGTGTCTAGCTAGGTCAAATAGCTTAGACGGCTTTTATATATATATATATATATATATATATATATATATATATTATCATGTGATTAAATACAATGATTATCCAAGTGGGAATAATTGTAGGTAACAATGTTTAGCAACTAATGAATGTAATATATATCCCGAATTACCATATACTAACATGTTGATAAACAATGATCGGATATAGAATATATCACAATAGGGTTAATAATATAGCATAATAATAATATAATTCAAACTTCTTACTCATGTCCATCAGATAAAGGAAATGCAAAGGTAAGATACTTATTCGATCTTGCGCTTACGGTTCAGTAACTTAGTTCTATCTTTATATAACACCTATGAGTAATAAGATAATTTGATCGATTAGAATAACATCTTATAAAACATAGCACCGCTTATTGAGTCATCACATAACTTAATCACATTATTATATATGTTTAACAAACCATTGAATCATAAATAAACACATATCTGAGATAAATTATACAAGTACAGATCAATTTCAAAACGCTTGCCGAAATTTAACTGGCTTTATTAGGTAATTATCGAGTCTGAGACTCTATATCGAAGTTTAATATCTAATTAGACTATTTAAGTAACATTCATATCATTTTTAATTGACTTATAATAATTTTATAACATTTATTATCATTTATCATAAATTTTAATATATCGAAATCATTATTAAATGATTTAAATATTAAACCATCCTATTATCATTAATATTTAATTAATATTAAACCATTAATGAAACCATTTCCAAAATGTTTATTTATAATAACTCAAAATACTTTTAAAATATTAATATTACACTTAAATGATTTTTAAAAGAATTAAAATCATTTTTAAATAATTATCATTAGTATTAAAATATTATTGCATTATCTATCAAAATATTAGAAGTCATTAATTATAACTTAAAATATTTTTAATTCATTAATATCCTTATTAAATGATTTTAAATAAATAAAAACATTTTAAAACTATTTATTTAATATAATTATTAAATAAACTTAATATCATTTATTATTAAATTAATAACATTAATATTAAATTATTAATGAAATTATCCTTTAAATATAAAAGTTATATTTTATAACTTAAAATATCTTTAAGCACTTTTATTTTCATTTTATATGATTTTTTATAATATTAAAATCATTTTTAAACTAATTAATTAATATAATTATTAAATAATTCTAATATCATTAATAGTAAATAATTAATGAAATTTACCTTTAAATATGAAAAGTTATATTTTATAACTTAAAATATTTTTAAACTATTTATTTTCATTAAAAATAATTTTTCTAATATTAAAATCATTTTTAAACTAATTTATTTAATATAATTATTAAATAAATTTAATATCATTTAATATTAAAATATTAATATTTTCATGACAAAATATCCAAAGTTATATTTATAACTTAAAATACTTTTCTAACATTTAAATCATTTTTCTATAATTTTTAAATCATTAATTCCATTTTCATAATTTATTTAATATATTAAATAAATAACTTAATTATCATTAATATTAATTAATTAATAAAATTCATCACAAAATATTAAAAGTTACATTTATAACTCAAAAATATTTTAATACACTTTATTCTTATTTAAAATGATTTTATAACATTAAAATCATTTTTTCTCTAGTTTATTTAATACACAAATTAAATAAATTAAATATAATTAATATTCAAATAATTATAAATATTAATGAAAATGTCCCAAATAATTAAAAGTTATTTTTCATAATTTAAAATAATTTTATAACCATTTTTATAATTTAGTTTCTATTTTTATTAATTTTTTGGAAATTAATTAATTAAAATTTACTAAGTCCGTCGCAAAAAGCCTTCTCATGACGTAAAAGCGTCGCATTTAGGTGTTCTTGAGCCCAAGAACACTGATAGTCAGTGTTCATGGTGCCTACTTTGACCGTCTGTAACTTTCTTGTCAGATTTTTTTTTGGCAAGGTCTTGTAATGGTCTTGTAGTAGGGTTGTAAGACTACACAATACAACAACTAACATGGTCATACAACATAATAACGAGGAGATATGTCCCTTCAAACGCATTGTCAGAGCTTTCTAGGTTTTCTGGCTAACCCAGAAACCAAGTCAGCCTCGAGGGTCCAATTTGAGGTTCAATTTGATTTAGGTTATGGTCATTAACGAGTGGTTTTTATGGTTCAATCGTATAGTATACATGACAAGGTACACATAACATGCATCATATAAATCAAAATACAACATAATCGTAAGATATCATTCGGTCAAACAGTTGTCAGAAACATGTTCTTCCGGTTTCTGGAAATTCCATAAATCTTAAGTCATGGCCGAATGGCCGATTTTGACCACTTACTCCATTCCCTCTGTTAATTATACAAACGATATAAAAGCCATAATTATAAAGTATATATGTAAGGCTACAAACTGGTTACAACAACAACATAAAAAGACTTAACATCCGGATGATTTAAGCCGTGAAATATCTTGTCAGACACTAGAATAGAGTTTCTGGGTTGCCCAGAAACTCTTGGTCATGCTCGGTCAACCGAGTTTGACCACGAATATCTTACAACTGGGATCTGATTCAAGCATGATTTTAAATCCAGATAAAAGATATCATTACATACTACATATTAAATCATTTAAACAGCCAAAACCATAAATAGAGAAATATCTACAGGGTCTGACATAAGGCTGTCAGACAAAAAATAAATAAATTTTCCAGATTTTGAAAAACATCAATTTCGAGAACTTTGATGTTATGGATCTGGTATCTAACAACCCAGATCACTACATAACATCTTATAACACAACATTAAACAACAAACAGCAAGATCTAACATCAGATCATAAAAATTTTAAATTCTAAGGTTTATACCTTTATGCTTTGATTCATGATTCTGGGCTTCTAGATATGTTATGGTTGATAGTGGGGCTTGAATTGTGTGCTGATATACAAATATATTTCGTAGCTATGAGCTTGAGAGAGTTTAGATTGAGAGTTGGCACAAAATGAGCTAGCAATTGATTTTTCTCTCTCTTTAAATCTATTTATAGAAGTTAGATGCAATGAATGGCTGATCTAGAGCTGATTTGCTGGCTGATATCAGTCACTTGGCAAGTCAATGGTTGGTCACCAACCACATTATAGTTGGATTTACAAGTTTTGTACAATAATGCAACAAGGGTAAAATGGTCATTAGCCCTATGAATTTAATGGCATTTTAGTCATTGGTCTAACCCTTAGGGTTTAGGGTTTGAACCATTTTAGGTTTTAAAAGCAAAATTCTAGGATTTCCAAAATTAGGATTTAATAAAATAAATAACAATTTAGTTTCCAAAAAATATAATTTAGAGTTTACTAAATATAATTAGTTTTCTAATTGATTGTTTAAAATTTACTAATCATAATTAACCTTGATAATTAAAAATTAGGGTTTATAATAAGTAATTAGGTTTTTTAAAATTACTAATTAGAGTTTGCACAAAAAATAATAATATTAGTTTCTAATTTTTGAAAATTAGGGTTTCTTAATCGTGTATAATTTTCTAATTACATTATACATGAACATTAGGATTTTAATGTCCACTAATTAGCATTTAGCTTGAAATTAACAATTAGGGTTACCAATTTAGCAAATTAGGGTTACTAATTTATAAATAAGGGTTTCTAGCTAATTAGGGTTTCCTAATTTAGAAAATTAGGTTTTTCCTAACTAATATAAAAATATATAATACTTGTCTTTAGACACATTATCACAGCATCACGACTACATAATGACTCAACTAAAACTTAAAGTCGTAATTGACTTTCAAATTAGGGTTAATCAATAATTCTAGGATTTTAGCATGAAATACCATAATTGACCAATTATTGTCAATATCCCCAAACAGTACATATTTATATCATTGAGAAATATAATTAATATTATATTATTATTCTTATTTAATCAAAATTAAAAATTAGGGTTTGGATTCAATATTTAATTTATCTTCCATATTTAACCTTAATAATTAAGGTAAAATAATTAACTTATTAATCTATGCTAAAATTCATATAATAAAATAATTATTATAATTATTCTATTTATCATTTCATATATTATTTAATTAATATAAAATTATATTTTCATGGAAAATAATTAATAAAAATATTTCTTCTATAAAATTAATTATTATAAGAATATACTTTATAATAATCAATAATTCTAAAATACAATTATTTGTAAATATTCATGTAATAAATATATTTTATTTACCACATAAATACATATACACATTATCTTATATAAATCCTCATCCTTAAAATAAAAAAAAATTATATGCAAAAATTTCGATTTATTTATACAGAAAATATCGGGTTATTACAGTGTAATAACAATTATAATTATATTTATTTGAAAGAATTAAATATTTTCTTTCATACATCACTTCTACAACGAATTTATAGTTGTGTAGTAAATCTGAACCGATAAATAACATAACAATTATATCTCAAAATTTTGAAACTACGTATTGACTATATGTATAGGGTAGTCAACATACTATGAACAATGTTTTAAATTTTTGAAAAGGTTATGCGAGAACTTCATCTCGCTAACCGTCATAGATTATGGGCTCGAGGTGTACATCCCATGGACCCTATATTGATCATTACTACATTACAAGAACGATATTATCGCTCACTGGCATTCCCTCAAGTAGCATAAAAAGTTTTCTCGTGATCGGGATGTTCATACTTTAAGATGGAATCCAGAACCATAACAATTTGATTGGATACAAAAAGTTTTTAACTTATTCAACGATATTTACGAATTTGTGTCTAGCTAGGTCAAATAGCTTAGATATATATATATATATATATATATATATATATATATATATATATATATATATATATATATATTAACGTGTGATTAAATACAATGATTATCCAAGAAATAATTGTGTAACAATGTTTAGCAACTAATGAATGTATATATATATCCGAATTACCATATACTAATATGTTGATAAACAATGATGGGATATAGAATATATCACAATAGGGTTAATAATATAGCATAATAATAATATAATTACGAAACTTCTTACTCATGTCCATCAGATAAAGGAAATGCAAAGGTAAGATACTCACTGATGCTACCGCACATACGATTCAGTAACTTAGTTCTATCTTTATATAACACCTATGAGTAATAAGATAATTTGATCGATTTGAATAACATACTATAACACATAGCACTACTTATTGCAGTCATCACATAACCTAATCACATTGTCACATATATTTAACAACCATTGAATCATAAATAAACACATATACAGACAAATTATACAAGTCTAGATCAATTTCTGAAACATGTCGATGTACCGACGGCTTTATCGGGTAATTATCGAGTCTAAGACTCTATATCGAAGTTTAATATCTAATTAGACTATTTAAGTAACATTCATATCATTTTTAATTGACTTATAATAATTTTATAACATTTATTATCATTTATCATAAATTTTCAAATATCGAAATCATTATTAAATGATTTAAATATTAAACCATCCTATTATCATTAATATTTAATTAATATTAAACCATTAATGAAACCATTTCCAAAATGTTTATTTATAATAACTCAAAATACTTTTAAAATATTAATATTACACTTAAATGATTTTTAAAAGAATTAAAATCATTTTTTAAATAATTATCATTAGTATTAAAATATTATTGCATTATCTATCAAAATATTAGAAGTCATTAATTATAACTTAAAATATTTTTAATTCATTAATATCCTTATTAAATGATTTTAAATAAATAAAACCATTTTAAAACTATTTATTTAATATAATTATTAAATAAACTTAATATCATTTATTATTAAATTAATATCATTAATATTAAATTATTAATGAAATTATCCTTTAAATATAAAAGTTATATTTTATAACTTAAAATATCTTTAAGCACTTTATTTTCATTTTATATGATTTTTTTATAATATTAAAATCATTTTAAACTAATTTAGTTAATATAATTATTAAATAATTCTAATATCATTAATAGTAAATAATTAATGAAATTTACCTTTAAATATGAAAAGTTATATTTTATAACTTAAAATATTTTTAAACTATTTATTTTCATTAAAATAATTTTCTAATATTAAAATCATTTTAAACTAATTTATTTAATATAATTATTAAATAAATTTAATATCATTTAATATTAAAATATTAATATTTTTCATGACAAAATATCCAAAGTTATATTTATAACTTAAAATACTTTTCTAACATTTAAATCATTTTTCTATAATTTTAAATCATTAATTCCATTTTTCATAATTTATTTAATATATTAAATAAATAACTTAATTATCATTAATATTAATTAATTAATAAAATTCATCACAAAATATTAAAAGTTACATTTATAACTCAAAAATATTTTAATACACTTTATTCTTATTTAAAATGATTTTTATAACATTAAAATCATTTTTCTCTAGTTTATTTAATACACAAATTAAATAAATTAAATATAATTAATATTCAAATAATTATAAATATTAATGAAAAATGTCCCAAATAATTAAAAGTTATTTTTCATAATTTAAAATAATTTTTATAACTATTTTTATAATTTTTAGAATTTAGTTTCTATTTTTATTAATTTTTCGGAAATTAATTAATTAAAATTTACTAAGTCCGTCGCTAAAGCCTTCTCATGACGTAAAAGCGTCATTTAGGTGTTCTTGAGCCCAAGAACACTGATAGTCAGTGTTCATGGTGCCTACTTTGACCGTCTGTAACTTTCTTGTCAGATTTTTTTTTGGCAAGGTCTTGTAATGGTCTTGTAGTAGGGTTGTAAGACTACACAATACAACAACTAACATGGTCATACAACATAATAACGAGGAGATATGTTCCTTCAAATGCATTGTCAGAGCTTTCTAGGTTTTCTGGCTAACCCAGAAACCAAGTCAGCCTCGAGGGTCCAATTTGAGGTTCAATTTGATTTAGGTTATGGTCATTAACGAGTGGTTTTTATGGTTCAATTGTATAGTATACATGACAAGGTACACATAACATGCATCATATAAATCAAAATACAACATAATCGTAAGATATCATTCGGTCAAACAGTTGTCAGAAACATGTTCTTCCGGTTTCTGGAAATTCCATAAATCTTAAGTCATGGCCGAATGGCCGATTTTGACCACTTACTCCATTCCCTCTGTTAATTATACAAACGATATAAAAGCCATAATTATAAAGTATATATGTAAGGCTACAAACTGGTTACAACAACAACATAAAAAGACTTAACATCTGACAGATTTAAGCCGTGAAATATCTTGTCAGACACTAGAATAGAGTTTCTGGGTTGCCCAGAAACTCTTGGTCATGCTCGGTCAACCGAGTTTGACCACGAATATCTTACAACTGGGATCTGATTCAAGCATGATTTTAAATCCAGATAAAAGATATCATTACATACTACATATTAAATCATTTAAACAGCCAAAACCATAAATAGAGAAATATCTACAGGGTCTGACATAAGGCTGTCAGACAAAAAATAAATAAATTTTCCAGATTTTGAAAAACATCAATTTCGAGAACTTTGATGTTATGGATCCGGTATCTAACAACCAGATCACTACATAACATCTTATAACACAACATTAAACAACAAAAAAGAAGATCTAACATCGAGATCATAAAATTTTAAATTCTAAGGTTTATACCTTTATGCTTTGATTCATGATTACGGGCTTCTAGATATGTTATGGTTGATAGTGGGGCTTGAATTGTGTCTTCGATATACAAATATATTTCAGTAGCTATGAGCTTGAGAGAGTTTAGATTGAGAGTTGGCACAAAATGAGCTAGCAATTGATTTTTCTCTCTCTTTAAATCTATTTATAGAAGTTAGATGCAATGAATGGTTGATCTAGAGCTGATTTGCTGGCTGATATCAGTCACTTGGCAAGTCAATGGTTGGTCACCAACCACATTATAGCTGGATTTACAAGTTTTGTACAATAATGCAACAAGGGGTAAAATGGTCATTAGCCCTATGAATTTAATGGCATTTTAGTCATTGGTCTAACCCTTAGGGTTTAGGGTTTGAACCATTTTAGGTTTTAAAAGCAAAATTCTAGGATTTCCAAAATTAGGATTTAATAAAATAAATAACAATTTAGTTTCCAAAAAATATAATTTAGAGTTTACTAAATATAATTAGTTTTCTAATTCGATTGTTTAAAATTTACTAATCATAATTAACCTTGATAATTAAAAAATTAGGGTTTATAATAAGTAATTAGGTTTTTAAAATTACTAATTAGAGTTTGCACAAAAAATAATAATATTAGTTTCTAATTTTTTGAAAATTAGGGTTTCTTAATCGTGTATAAATTTCTAATTACATTATACATGAACATTAGGATTTTAATGTCCACTAATTAGCATTTAGCTTGAAATTAACAATTAGGGTTACCAATTTAGCAAATTAGGGTTACTAATTTACAAATAAGGGTTTCTAGCTAATTAGGGTTTCCTAATTTAGAAAATTAGGTTTTTCCTAACTAATATAAAAATATATAATACTTGTCTTTTAGACACATTATCACAAAGATCACGACTACATAATGACTTAACCAAAACTTAAAGTCGTAATTGACTTTCAAATTAGGGTTAATCAATAATTCTAGGATTTTAGCGTGAAATACCATAATTGACCAATTATTGTCAATATCCCCAAACAGTACATATTTATATCATTGAGAAATATAATTAATATTATATTATTATTCTTATTTAATCAAAATTAAAAATTAGGGTTTGGATTCAATATTTAATTTATCTTCCATATTTAACCTTAATAATTAAGGTAAAATAATTAACTTATTAATCTATGCTAAAATTCATATAATAAAATAATTATTATAATTATTCTATTTATCATTTCATATATTATTTAATTAATATAAAATTATATTTTCATGGAAAATAATTAATAAAATATTTCTTCTATAAAATTAATTATTATAAGAATATACTTTATAATAATCAATAATTCTAAAATACAATTATTTGTAAATATTCATGTAATAAATATATTTTTATTTACCACATAAATACATATACACATTATCTTATACAAATCCTCATCCTTAAAATAAAAAAAAATTATATGCAAAATTTACGATTTATTTATACAGAAAATATCCAAGTTATTATGGTAATAACAATTATAATTATATTTAATGAAAGAATTAAATATTTTCTTTGTACATCACTTCTACAACGAATTTATAGTTGTGAAGTAAACCTGAACCGATAAATAACACAACAATTATATCTCAAAATTTTGAAACTAAGTATTGACTATATGTATAGGGTAGTCAACATACTATGAACATTGTTTTAAATTTTGAAAAGGTTAGATGAACTTCATCTCGCTAACCGTCATAGATTATGGGCTCGAGGTGTACATCCCATGGACCCTATATTGATCATTACTACATTACAAGAACGATATTATCGTTCTCACTCCATCACCTCAAGTATAAAAGTTTTCTAGTGATCGGGATGTTCATACTTAGATTGGAATCCGAACCATAACAATTTGATTGGATACAAAAAAGTTTTTAACTTATTCAACGATATTTCTGAATTTGTGTCTAGCTAGGTCAAATAGCTTAGACGGCTTTATATATATATATATATATATATATATATATATATTAACATGTGATTAAATACAATGATTATCCAAGTGGGGTCAATTGTGTAACAATGTTTAGCAACTAATGAACAGAATATATATCTGAATTACCATATACTAACATGTTGATAAACAATGATCGGATATAGAATATATCACAATAGGGTTAATAATATAGCATAATAATAATATAATTCTGAAACTTCTTACTCATGTCCATCAGATAAAGGAAATGCAAAGGAAGATACTTTCGATCATGCTGCATACGATCAGTAACTTAGTTCTATCTTTATATAACACCTATGAGTAATAAGATAATTTGATCGATTTGAATAACATACTATAACACATAGCACTACTTATTGCAGTCATCACATAACCTAATCACCTTGTCACATATGTTTAACAACCATTGAATCATAAATAAACACATATACAGACAAATTATACAAGTCTAGATCAATTTCTGAAACATGTCGATGTACCGACGGCTTTATCGGGTAATTATCGAGTCTAAGACTCTATATCGAAGTTTAATATCTAATTAGACTATTTAACTAACAATCATATCATTTTTAATTGACTTATAATAATTTTATAACATTGATTATCATTTATCATAAATTTTCAAATATCGGAATTATTATTAAATTATTTAAATATTAAACCATCCTATTATCATTAATATTTAATTAATAGTAAACCATTAATGAAACCATTTCCAAAATGTTTATTTATAATAACTCAAAACACTTTTAAAGTATTAATATTACACTTAAATGATTTTTAAAAGAATTAAAATCATTTTAAATAATCATCATTAGTATTAAAATATTATTTCGCATTATCTATCAAAATATTAGAAGTCATTAATTATAACTTAAAATATTTTTAATTCATTAATATCCTTATTAAATGATTTTTAAATAAATAAAACCATTTTAAAACTATTTATTTAATATAATTATTAAATAAACTTAATATCATTTATTATTAAATTAATATCATTAATATTAAATTATTAATGAAATTATCCTTTAAATATAAAAGTTATATTTTATAACTTAAAATATCTTTAAACACTTTATTTTCATTTTATATGATTTTTTATAATATTAAAATCATTTTTAAACTAATTTAGTTAATATAATTATTAAATAATTCTAATATCATTAATAGTAAATAATTAATGAATTTTACCTTTAAATATGGAAAGTAATATTTTATAACTTAAAATATTTTTAAACTATTTATTTTCATTAAAAATAATTTTTCTAATATTAAAATCATTTTTAAACTAATTTACTTAAAATAATTATTAAATAAATTTAATATCATTTAATATTAAAATATTAATATTTTTCATGACAAAATATCCAAAGTTATATTTATAACTTAAAATACTTTTCTAACATTTAAATCATTTTTCTATAATTTTAAATCATTAATTCCATATTTCATAATTTATTTAATATATTAAATAAATAAATTAATTATCATTAATATTAATTAATTAATAAAATTCATCACAAAATATTAAAAGTTACATTTATAACTCAAAAATATTTTAAAACACTTTATTCTTATTTAAAATGATTTTTATAACTTAAAATCATTTTTCTAATTTATTTAATACACTAATTAAATAAATTAAATATCATTAATATTCAAATAATTATAAATATTAATGAAAAATGTCCCAAATAATTAAAAGTTATTTTTCATAATTTAAAATAATTTTTATAACCATTTTTATAATTTTTAGAATTTAGTTTCTATTTTTATTAATTTTTCGGAAATTAATTAATTAAAATTTACTAAGTCCGTCGCTAAAGCCTTCTGCGACAGAAAAGCGTCGCCTTAGGTGTTCTTGAGCCCAAGAACACTGATAGTCAGTGTTCATGGTGCCTACTTTGACCGTCTGTAATTTTCTTGTCAGATTTTTTTTTGGCAAGGTCTTGTAATGGTCTTGTAGTAGGGTTGTAAGACTACACAATACAACAACTAACATGGTCATACAACATAATAACGAGGAGATATGTCCCTTCAAACGCATTGTCGAGCTTTACAGGTTTTCCGCTAACCCGTAAAACCAAGTCAGCCTCGAGGGTCCAATTTGAGGTTCAATTTGATTTAGGTTATGGTCATTAATTCAGTGGTTTTATGGTTCAATCGTATAGTATACATGACAAGGTACACATAACATGCATCATATAAATCAAAATACAACATAATCGTAAGATATCATTCGATCAAACAGGTTGTCGAAACATGTTCTTCTTAGGTTTTCGGAAATTCCAGAAATCTTAAGTCATGGCCGAATGGCCGATTTTGACCACTTACTCCATTCCCTCTGTTAATTATACAAACGATATAAAAGCCATAATTATAAAGTATATATGTAAGGCTACAAACCGGTTACAACAACAACATAAAAAGACTTAACATCTGACAGATTTAAGCCGTGAAATATCTTGTCAAACACTAGAATAGAGTTTCTGGGTTGCCCAGAAACTCTTGGTCATGCTCGGTCAACCGAGTTTGACCACGAATATTGTGACGCCCCCAAAATTAGGTATACATCACCCATCTTGGGTCGCCACTTACATGGTACAGAATTTAAATACAACTTATTAACATAACTGTCTTGTACAATACGACATAAACTGTGAGTTTAAATACAAATATCGTCTACTAGATATTATACAAACTCAAACAAAAAGTCCTCATTACAATTATTATCACACTATTTCACAGAATAGTGAGGACTACTAATGCTATCTTCAGGACCATCACTCGTTTCCCCGACTCGTCCCAGATATATATTCTCATTTCATGAAGAGAACAGTGAAAGAAAGGGTGAGCTCAACTAGCCCAGTAAGAAATATTATGACTAAGATAATGCAGAATAAATTATCAATAGTCTTCAACAATGTTAAACTGATAAAATACAATAGACAACCAGTTTAACTGCAGCGGAATATGCAATCCATTAAAAGAGTCAAGTAGAAAATAAAATCTACTATCTTTTATGATTTAAAAGGTTTTTCATCACTGTTATAGCTGAGACTCAGCTTTAATAAATAATCCACATCATCGAATCACCCCACACTACTACGGCGAGGATATTATTTAGTATCACGACCACAATTATTCCCGCATCTACACGCCAAGAATAGTTGTGTATTCATTAATGGTCATGATCATGCCAACAACCGTCCATCAATACACTACTACTAATCGAGGATTTTTACCACATCATTTGTAACATTACGGTGGCCATGATTACACCGAATAATCCTCGGTCATAATCATACCAAGTCCATCCATGCTCTCTGTGCCATGATGACTTTAAAAAAATATAAACATGAGGATGATGACAATGATATAAGAATTCAATAAAACAAGTTCAAGAATTATTTTATCCAGAATTATTAACGCCCAAATTGTCAACATGATATCGCTTTGTAGAGTAAAATTCAAGAATGATCGGAAGAATATTTCCATGAAAGATATCTTTGGATGAAACGCAAATATCAAGGATATTCTACTAATTTCATGGAGTATAGAAGTCAAAGTTTTAACCAATGGGTATAATAAAGAATGGAATAACAAAAGAAATCACCATGCATGCGGTGATTGCGATAGACAAAGTTATTCCAACAGAATAATAATAACGGAACCAGTCGTGAAATTATGACCAAGCAGGATGTTCCAATGTAATAATAAAGATGGAACCGGATCCGGTGTGTAAAACACACAGATAGGATATTCCAACAGAATGATAAAGATGGAACCAGTCGGTGTAAAACACACGCATGCGGGATGTTCCAACAGAATAATAAAAGCGGAACTGTGTCCGTGTAAAACACATGCAGATGAGGATGTTCCAATGTAATAATAGAAGAATGTCACCAAGTATAGGGTAAATCGGCATTATCAAAGTTATTCCAATGTAATAAATAAGAATGGAATAACATAAGGATTTCACCAAGTATAGGATATGCCGCATATACAGATTATGTATAGGGTATGTCACTTTTTACAAAGTTATTCCAATGTAATAATAGTGAATGGAATAATGTAAGTTCTCTTCAAGAAGAAAGAATAACACCCTTCTAGTAAAAGAACTGAATATAGAAGTAGTGAAGTAGCAGAATACTCTTCTTCTTTCTATAACTTTCTCTCTATAGCTTCTCTCTATAATTTCTCTCTCTAGAGTTTCAATGAATTAGTAAGAAAATAATGAAGGAATGAGCTTCTATTTATAGGAAAATGGAATGCATAGTAACTAATCCATGAACGGTCCAGATTGATTTACTTTAATCTGACGGTCCATATTTAAAGCAAAATCTTTTAAATAAAATATAATATTATGTAAACACTATGCAAAACACTATGCATAATAAAATATAATATATTTTATTTATAAAATAACTTTAATAAAGTATTCTGTTTTATATAAAAAGATGTTTCTGTTTTATTACGTTAATAATACGAATAAAACAAAAAGTCATTATCGCTATAATAATTCATGACAATAATGGAATCAAACTGAGTGACTTCTCACATAAGCATCAATAATCAATACCGTGTGCTACTATGCAACCACATGTATTACTGTACTTTTACTACCGAGTAGTTCAACAGTATCAACGGTAAAACTTCCGCCGTTATTTCAATAAAATATTTTTGTCGTTTTCTCAATCCGACAATAATTCTGTTGTGGGGTCCACCAATGATTGAGCCGTTGTACGAATATTCCCTGCTAAACCGAATATTCCCCGACCAATCGAATATAATATAACCACTTGCATACTTTGCAAAATTTATAAATATTACCCACAACTATAACATTATATCAAATTATTCCATAATATTCAAAAATAATATTTATAGAAAATTCATCTTTATTTATAAAAGCTGGGGTCTTACAACCTCCCCTTCTTATGAAATTTCGCCCTCGAAATTAGGGTACGTACCTGGTATGTTGAAGAGGTAAGGATACCTTGATTTCATTTCAGATTCTAACTCCCAAGTCATTTCCTCAACATCGTGGTTCCTCCACAAAACTTTGACTTGAGGTATAACCTTGGAGCGTAGAATATGTTCCTTCTTATCCAAAATTTGAACAGGAACCTCTTCATACGTCAAATCTTCCGCTATTTCGTCCGGTTCTAACTCAATAATATGGTTCGGGTCTTTCACATATTTACGTAACATGGATATGTGAAAAACGTTATGAACACGAGACATATTTGGCAGTAAAAAGCGAGTCTATAGGCCACGATTCCTACTCGATCGAGGATTAAAATGGACCGATGAATCGAGGATTAAGTTTTCCTCTCTTTCCAAATCTTGTAACTCCTTTCCATGGAGCAACTCTTAACAACACATGATCTCCTATATCAAATTCCACGTCCTTTCGATGAAGATCAGCATAACTCTTTTGTCGATTTTGTGAGGTTTTTATACGTTGTCGGATCGTTTGAATCTTTTCCGTAGTCATACGTATCAACTCCGGTCCCAACAACGTTGCTTCACCCACCTCATCCCAAAGATCTTGGAGAACGACACTTTCTTCCGCATAACGCTCGAATGGAGCCATGCCAATACTTGCTTGATAATTGTTGTTGTAGGAAAACTCCACCAATGGTAAGAACTTGTCCCAACTCCTTGAAATCAAGAAACACGAGTCTTAATAGATCTTCAAGAGTTTGAATAGTCCTCTCCATTCGTTCGTCCGTCTCGAGGATTATATGCCGAGCTAAATCGTAAATCCGTGCCCATAGCTTTTTGCAAACTAACCCAAAATCGTGAAGTGAATCTTGGGTCTCGATCGTAAACTATGGATACCCAAGATACCATGCGATCTTACAATCTCGTTTATGTACATACGAGCAAGACGTTCAAGTGTATAAGTTTCTCGATCGCAGAAGAAATGAGCGGACTTGGTCAATCTATCAACAATGACCCAAATTGCATCAATGCCTTGAGAAACCTTAGGAAGGCCCAGAACGAAATCCATGGTAATGTGCTCCCACTTCCATTCGGAATTTCAAGTGGTTGCAATGGACCTTTTGGTACTTGATGCTCGCTTTAACTCGTTGACAAGTTAGACACCTTGAGATAAAGCAGTAGCTATCTCTCTCTTCATATTGCTCCACCAAAATGTATGGACGAATATCATGATACATTTTGGTACTCCCGTGATGGATTGCAAATGGTGTGTTGTGCGCCTCCATCATGATATTATACTTTAAATCGTGGTCGTTAGGAACACAAAGTCCGGAGTTGACTCAAGTATTCCTTCTTCATCGATTCTTGCTTCCTAAGATAGCACCTCTTGCACTTTCTTCCTCATACGCATCGGCTCCTGTGTCCAGTAGCTTGAGCAGCTTTAACTTTATCGATTAAAAGTCGGTTCTACTCGTATATTCGCTATCATCACAGGCGTCCTGGAGTCTTTAACTCTATCTCCATCCTTTGCAAGTCACACAAAATGGGCCTTTGTGTTGACAATAACGCACTCGTACTTGCATACGATCTTCTACTCAATGCATCAGCTACCACGTTCGCTTTTCCAGGATGGTATTGGATGGTATGATCATAATCTTTCAACAGTTCAAGCCAACGTCGTTGTCGCATGTTGAGTTCCTTTTGAGTGAAGAAATATTTGAGGCTTTTATGATCCGTAAAGATCTCCACTTTCTCCCCATACAAGTAATGCCTCCAAATTTTAAGTATTAAAGACAACAAATGCCAACTCCAGATCATCATGAGTAGGATAATTCCTCTCATATTCTTTGAGTTGTCGCGAGGCATAGGCTATAACTTTTCCATGTTGCATAAGAACACATCCCAACCCTTTGCTCGAAGCATCACTGTAGATGACAAATCCCTCCGAGCCAGATGGTATTGTCGAGCAGTCTTTGAAACAAGTCTCTTCTTGAGTTCTTGAAAACTCTTCTCACATTCTTCGCTCCAACCGAACTTTGTATCTTTTCGAGTCATTTGAAGTCGATGGAGTAGCGATTCGAGAAAATCCTTCCACGAATCTCCGATAATAACCAATTAAACCGAGAAAGCTACGACTTGGCCATCGATTTAGGTTGTTCCAGCTTTGAATAGCTTCAATCTTTCTTTGGGTCAACAGATATTCCATGACTTGATACCACGTGCCCAAGGAATGCTACTTCTTCAAGCCAGAACTCGCATTTCTTCAACTTGGCATAAAGCTTATATTCACGAAGCTTTTGGAGTGTCAGCCTCAAGTGTTGCTCATGATCTTCACGGCTTTTGGAATAAATAAGGATGTCATCAATAAAGACGACCACAAAGTGATCTAAATATTCCTTGAATACTCGGTTCATCATATCCATAAAGGCAGCAGGAGCATTAGTCAATCCAAAGGACATGACTAGGAATTCATAATGCCCGTCTTCGAGTTTCAAAGCCGTCTTTGGAATGTCACGGTTCTAATCTTCAATTGGTGATATCCGGAACGTAAGATCAATCTTTGAAAAGAATTTGGCTCCTTGCAACCGGGTCAAACAGTCATCAATACGTGGCAATGGATACCTATTTTTGATGGTGACATGATTCAACTCCCGATAATCAATACAAAGTCGCATACTCCCATCTTTCTTCTTCACGAATAGAACAGGAGCACCCCAAGGAGAAGTACTAGGACGAATAAAGCCAATGTCTAACAATTCCTGCAGTTGGGTCTTTAACTCCTGAAGTTCAATAGGAGCCATTCGATATGGGGCTTTGGAAATAGGTTTTGTACCGAGTTCAAGGTCGATACAAAATTCAATTTCACGCTCTGGGGGTAGGCCAGGAAGTTCTTCGGGGAATACGTCAGGAAATTTATTAACAATAGAAATATCACAAAACCGACGTATTTTTGTTTAAATCATGACATGAGCTAAGAAAGCTTGACATCCATTTTTCAATAAACGAATAGCTTTATGGCTTGAGATGACCGTGATTAATTTTAATGGTTTGGTCGTTTGAATTCATTATAATAGGTTGATTAGGAATATGAAAGCTAACAACCTTACGAAAACAATCAATTTTTGCATGATAAGTAGTTAACCAATCAATCCCTAGAATCACGTCAAATGCAAGTATTTTAATGAAATAAGATCGACCGAGGTAATGTGAGGGTACTGATTTGAACCAAACAAGACTTATAAACAGTGGATGTAATGAAGGTTTCTCCCAACGGAGTTTTCACAGATAAGTCAAAGTCTAATTTCTCCGGAGTCAAATTTAATCGATGAGCGCAAGTAGGAGAAATAAAAGAATGGGTAGAACCGGTATCAAATAAAGTGTAGACTTCATTAGAGTTTATGATAAGCTTACCCGTGATGACCTCATTCGGGTTCCTTGCTCTCTGGGAGGTCACAACAAACGCTCTCCTCAGACCATGGCTGGGTTTGACTTTTTCGGGACTACCTTTGGTGCCTCCATCCTAGTTGAATTTGTCTTGATGAACGACAAAAAATCGAGCTAAGTGACCTTCTCTTCCACAATTATAACATGCTTTGACTGGCATGGCACGATTCGGATCGATGTGTCCCTCTTCTCCGCATTTGAAGCATATGATAGGTGGTCTTTCTCCTTCCTTAACAACGGGTCTTTGGTCCGACGTCTTTCCATCATTGTTGAATCTCCGTTTCTTGAAATGTCCATTCTTATTGTTTTGGCCTCGATTACCACCGAAGTGGTTACCATATCTCGGCCTGTTGATTCCCTCCACGCTTGTTGTCACCGCTCGATGACTACTCTCATTTGGTATTATAACTTTGTTTAATTTGCTCTCTTTTAGTTGCGTTGACTCATTATCGCTCCACTAATCGAGCCCTATTTACAACATCGAATACAAACACGGTTTATGAGAAATAAGATGTTGACGTATCTCGACTTCAAACTTCTTAAAACATTCGCGCCATTCTCTCTTCATTATCCACCAAGTGGGACCTTAACCGTGATAACTCGCAAATTTTGCCTCGTATTGCGACAATGTCATATTGTTTTGTTCCAACTTGATAAACTCTACCTCCTTCATGTGGCGAATACTTTCGTGAAAGTATTTGTCGTTGAACGACTCTGGAACTTCTCCCAAGATATCTTGATGACAACAGATTGAGTACGTTTCTTACCGATTCCCACCGATGTCGCCTCTCCGCGCAACATAAAGGCGGCAAAGGGAACCTTTTGCTCATCGGAGCATCCCAAGACATCAAATATCTTGGTAATCTGCTTTATCCATGCTTCCGCCAGAAGTGGTTTTGGCTCTCCCTTAAACTCCGGTGGTCCCAGCTCCTTGAATTGTTTAGCGGTGACCGCCCGAGAGTTTTTCGTGTTTCCACCTACGTTTTGGACAGGAGTCGCTCTCGCCTGCTGTTGCATAAATTGCATAAAGCCTCTGAACATTTGATCATTCATCATTTGGTCAGTGTTGTTGTTTGCATGAGGATTGTCGCCTTCCTGATGCACATTATCCTGATTATTGATATGTGGTGAATCAACGATCGCCTGTGCTCCATTGCTATTCTCAACATTCTCAGATGTCATTTTCAGATACTGCCACAAAACAAAAGATTAATTGACATGTAACAATTATCTTTATATTCTGACCGACCAATAAAATAGCACATAAACTTAGGTAGGTCATACTAGCGAAGGTATTCCCCGTCTCTCCCCTCCTAGTACTTTTCTCACATCTTAGCCAGGGATCATATCCCTTAGCTCTGATACCAACTGTGACGCCCCCAAAATTAGGTATACATCACCCATCTTGGGTCGCCACTTACATGGTACAGAATTTAAATACAACTTATTAACATAACTGTCGTGTACAATACGACATAAACTGTGAGTTTAAATACAAATATCGTCTACTAGATATTATACAAACTCAAACAAAAAGTCCTCATTACAATTATTATCACACTATTTCACAGAATAGTGAGGACTACTAATGCTATCTTCAGGACCATCACTCGTTTCCCCGACTCGTCCCAGCTATATTCTCATTTCCTGAAGAGAACAGTGAAAGAAAGGGTGAGCTCAACTAGCCCAGTAAGAAATATTATGACTAAGATAATGCAGAATAAATTATCAATAGTCTTCAACAATGTTAAACTGATAAAATACAATAGACAACCAGTTTAAGTGCAGCGGAATATGCAATCCATTAAAAGAGTCAAGTAGAAAATAAAATCTACTATCTTTTATGATTTAAAAGGTTTTTCATCATTTGTTATATTGAGACTCAAACTTTAATAAATAATCCACATCATCGAATCACCCTTACGCACTACTACCAAGGATATTATTTAGTATCACGACCACAATTATTCCCGCACTACGGCCAAGAATAGTTGTGTATTCATTAATGGTCATGATCATGCCAACAATCGTCCATCAATGCACTACTACCATCGAGGATTTTTACCACATCATTTGTAACATTACGGCCATGATTACACCGAATAATCCCTATCATAATCATACCAAGTCCATCCATGCTCTGTGCCACGAGATGACTTTAAAAAAAATATAAACATGAGGATGATGACAATGATATAAGAATTCAATAAAACAAGTTCAAGAATTATTTTATCCAGGAATTATTAACGTCCAAATTGTCAACGTGATCTTTGCTTTGTAGAGTAAAATTCAAGAATGATCGAAGAATATTTCCATGAAAAGATATCTTTGGATGAAACGCAAATATCAAGGATATTCTACTAATTTCATGGAGTATAGAAGTCAAAGTTTTAACCAATGGGTATAATAAAGAATGGAATAACAAAAGAAATCACCATGCATGCGGTGCCAGCATAGACAAAGTTATTCAACAGAATAATAATAACGGAACGAAGTCGGTGAAATTCGCTTGACAAGCGGGATGTTCCAACAGAATAATAAAGATGGAACCGGATCCGGTGTAAAACACATGAGATAGGATATTCCACAGAATGATAAAGAGGCGGAACCGGTCAAAGGTGTAAAACACATGAGCAGGATGTTCCAGCAGAATAATAAAAAGCGGAACTGTGGGTGTAGTAAACACATGCATGAGGATGTTCAGCGAGAATAATAGAAGAATGTCACCAAGTATAGGGTAAATCAGCATGATCTGAGTTATTCCAACAGAATAAATAAGAATGGAATAACATAAGGATTTCACCAAGTATAGGATATGCCGCATATCTGATTATGTATAGGGTATGTCACTTTTACAAAAGTTATTCCAATGAATAATAGTGAATGGAATAATGAAGTTCTCTTCAAGAAGAAAGAATAACACCCTTTCTTAGTAAAAAGAACTGAATATAGAAGTAGTGAAGTAGCAGAATACTCTTCTTCTTTCTATAACTTTCTCTCTATAGCTTCTCTCTATAATTTCTCTCTCAGAGTTTCAATGAATTCGTAAGAAAATAATGAAGGAATGAGCTTCTATTTATAGGAAAATGGAATGCATAGTAACTAATCCATGAAGCGGTCTGCATTGATTTACTTTAATCGACGGTCCATATTTAAAGCAAAATCTTTTAAATAAAATATAATATATTCTATTTATATAAAAACATTTTACTATGCAAACACTATACGAAAAACACTATGCATAATAAAATATAATATATTTTATTTATAAAATAACTTTAATAAAGTATTCATTTTTATATAAAAGATGTTTCGCATTTTATTACGTTAATAATACTGAATAAAACAAAAAAGTCATTATCGCTATAATAATTCATGACAATAATGGAATCAGTTGAGTGACTTCTCACATAAGCATCAATAATCAATACCGTGTGCTCTTATGCAACCACATATATTATTGTACTTTTACTAAAGAGTAGTTCAACAAGATCAAGCAGTAAAACTTCAATAGTTATTTCAATAAAATATTTTTGTCGTTTTCTCAATCCAAGCAATAATTACATTAGGGTCCACCAATGATTGAGGTAGTTATACGAATATTACCCGCTAAACCGAATATTCCTGAACCAATCGAATATAATATAACCACTTGCATACTTTTGCAAAATTTATAAATATTACCCACAACTATAACATTATATCAAATTATTCCAGTAATATTCAAAAATAATATTTATAGAAAATTCATCTTTATTTATAAAAGCTGGGGTCTTACAAATATCTTACAACTGGGATCTGATTCAAGCATGATTTTAAATCCAGATAAAAGATATCATTACATACTACATATTAAATCATTTAAACAGCCAAAACCATAAATAGAGAAATATCTACAGGGTCTGACATAAGGCTGTCAGACAAAAAAAAAAAAATTTCCAGATTTTGAAAAACATCAATTTCGAGAACTTTGATGTTATGGATCTGGTATCTAACAACCCAGATCACTACATAACATCTTATAACACAACATTAAACAACAAACAGCAAGATCTAACATCAGATCATAAAAATTTTAAATTCTAAGGTTTATACCTTTATGCTTTGATTCATGATTCTGGGCTTCTAGATCTGTTATGGTTGATAGTGGGGCTTGAATTGTGAGCTGATATACAAATATATTTCGTAGCTATGAGCTTGAGAGAGTTTAGATTGAGAGTTGGCACAAAATGAGCTAGCAATTGATTTTTCTCTCTCTTTAAATCTATTTATAGAAGTTAGATGCAATGAATGGCTGATCTAGAGCTGATTTGCTGGCTGATATCAGTCACTTGGCAAGTCAATGGTTGGTCACCAACCACATTATAGCTGGATTTACAAGTTTTGTACAATAATGCAACAAGGGGTAAAATGGTCATTAGCCCTATGAATTTAATGGCATTTTAGTCATTGGTCTAACCCTTAGGGTTTAGGGTTTGAACCATTTTAGGTTTTAAAAGCAAAATTCTAGGATTTCCAAAATTAGGATTTAATAAAATAAATAACAATTTAGTTTCCAAAAAAATATAATTTAGAGTTTACTAAATATAATTAGTTTTCTAATTCGATTGTTTAAAATTTACTAATCATAATTAACCTTGATAATTAAAAAATTAGGGTTTATAATAAGTAATTAGGTTTTTAAAATTACTAATTAGAGTTTGCACAAAAAAATAATAATATTAGTTTTTAATTTTTGAAAATTAGGGTTTCTTAATCGTGTATAATTTTCTAATTACATTATACATGAACATTAGGATTTTAATGTCCACTAATTAGCATTTAGCTTGAAATTAACAATTAGGGTTACCAATTTAGCAAATTAGGGTTACTAATTTACAAATAAGGGTTTCTAGCTAATTAGGGTTTCCTAATTTAGAAAATTAGGTTTTTCCTAACTAATATAAAAATATATAATACTTGTCTTTGAACACATTATCATGACATCACGACTACATAATGACTCAACAAAACTTAAAGTCGTAATTGACTTTCAAATTAGGGTTAATCAATAATTCTAGGATTTTAGCGTGAAATACCATAATTGACCAATTATTGTCAATATCCACAAACAAGTACATATTTATATCATTGAGAAATATAATTAATATTATATTATTATTCTTATTTAATCAAAATTAAAAATTAGGGTTTAGATTCAATATTTAATTTATCTTCCATATTTAACCTTAATAATTAAGGTAAAATAATTAACTTATTAATCTATGCTAAAATTCATATAATAAAATAATTATTATAATTATTCTAGAAATCATTTCATATATTATTTAATTAATATAAAATTATATTTTCATGGAAAATAATTAATAAAAATATTTCTTCTATAAAATTAATTATTATAAGAATATACTTTATAATAATCAATAATTCTAAAATACAATTATTTGTAAATATTCATGTAATAAATATATTTTATTTACCACATAAATACATATACACATTATCTTATACAAATCCTCATCCTTAAAATAAAAAAAAAATTATATGCAAAATTTCTGATTTATTTATACAGAAAATATCGGGTTATTACAGGTAATAACAATTATAATTATATTTAGTGAAAGAATTAAATATTTTCTTTTGTACATCACTTCTACAACTAATTTATAGTTGTGAAGTAAAATCGAACAGATAAATAACATAACAATTATATCTCAAAATTTTGAAACTACGTATTGACTATATGTATAGGGTAGTCAACATACTATGAACATTGTTTTAAATTTTTGAAAAGGTTAGACAGAACTTCATCTGCTAACCGTCATAGATTATGGGCTCGAGGGTGTACATCCCATGGACCCTATATTGATCATTACTACATTACAAGAACGATATTATCGTTCACTCTGTCCACCTTGGGCGCATAAAAGTTTTCTAGTGATCAGGATGTTCATACTTAGACTGGAATCCGAACCATAACAATTTGATTGGATACAAAAAAGTTTTTAACTTATTCAACGATATTTCTGAATTTGTGTCTAGCTAGGTCAAATAGCTTAGACGGCTTTATATATATATATATATATATATATATATATATATATATATTAACATGTGATTAAATACAATGATTATCCAAGTGGGGTCAATTGTGTAACAATGTTTAGCAACTAACGAACAGAATATATATCTGAATTACCATATACTAATATGTTGATAAACAATGATCGGATATAGAATATATCACAATAGGGTTAATAATATAGCATAATAATAATATAATTCTGAAACTTCTTACTCATGTCCATTGCATAAAGGAAATGCAAAGGGAAGATACTTGCCTGATGCGCTGCTTACAGTTCGTAACTTAGTTCTATCTTTATATAACACCTATGAGTAATAAGATAATTTGATCGATTTGAATAACATACTATAACACATAGCACTACTTATTGCAGTCATCACATAACCTAATCACATTGTCACATATGTTTAACAACCATTGAATCATAAATAAACACATATACAGACAAATTATACAAGTCTAGATCAATTTCTGAAACATGTCGATGTACCGACGGCTTTATCGGGTAATTATCGAGTCTAAGACTCTATATCGAAGTTTAATATCTAATTAGACTATTTAACTAACAATCATATCATTTTTAATTGACTTATAATAATTTTATAACATTGATTATCATTTATCGTAAATTTTCAAATATCGGAATTATTATTAAATTATTTAAATATTAAACCATCCTATTATCATTAATATTTAATTAATAGTAAACCATTAATGAAACCATTTCCAAAATGTTTATTTATAATAACTCAAAACACTTTTAAAGTATTAATATTACACTTAAATGATTTTTAAAAGAATTAAAATTATTTTTAAATAATCATCATTAGTATTAAAATATTATTGCATTATCTATCAAAATATTAGAAGTCATTAATTATAACTTAAAATATTTTTAATTCATTAATATCCTTATTAAATGATTTTTAAATAAATAAAACCATTTTAAAACTATTTATTTAATATAATTATTAAATAAACTTAATATCATTTATTATTAAATTAATATCATTAATATTAAATTATTAATGAAATTATCCTTTAAATATAAAATTTATATTTTATAACTTAAAATATCTTTAAACACTTTATTTTCATTTTATATAATTTTTTTATAATATTAAAATCATTTTTAAACTAATTTAGTTAATATAATTATTAAATAATTCTAATATCATTAATAGTAAATAATTAATGAATTTTACCTTTAAATATGGAAAGTAATATTTTATAACTTAAAATATTTTTAAACTATTTATTTTCATTAAAAATAATTTTCTAATATTAAAATCATTTTTAAACTAATTTACTTAAAATAATTATTAAATAAATTTAATATCATTTAATATTAAAATATTAATATTTTTCATGACAAAATATCCAAAGTTATATTTATAACTTAAAATACTTTTCTAACATTTAAATCATTTTTCTATAATTTTTAAATCATTAATTCCATATTTCATAATTTATTTAATATATTAAATAAATAAATTAATTATCATTAATATTAATTAATTAATAAAATTCATCACAAAATATTAAAAGTTACATTTATAACTCAAAAATATTTTAAAACACTTTATTCTTATTTAAAATGATTTTTATAACATTAAAAATCATTTTCTCTAATTTATTTAATACACTAATTAAATAAATTAAATATCATTAATATTCAAATAATTATAAATATTAATGAAAAATGTCCCAAATAATTAAAAGTTATTTTTCATAATTTAAAATAATTTTTATAACCATTTTTATAATTTTTAGAATTTAGTTTCTATTTTTATTAATTTTTCAGAAATTAATTAATTAAAATTTACTAAGTCCGTCGCTAAAGCCTTCTGCGATAGAAAAGCGTCTCCTTAGGTGTTGTTGAGCCCAAGAACACTGACAGTCAGTGTTCATGGTGCCTACTTTGACCGTCTGTAACTTTCTTAGTTAGATTTTTTTGGCAGGGTCTTGTAATGGTCTTGTAGTAGGGTTGTAAGACTACACAATACAACAACTAACATGGTCATACAACATAATAACGAGGAGATCTTTCCCTTCAAATGCATTGTCAGAGCTTTCTGGGTTTTCTGGCTTACCCAGAAACCAAGTCAGCCTCGAGGGTCCAATTTGAGGTTCAATTTGATTTAGGTTATGGTCATTAACGAGTTGTTTTTATGGTTCAATCGTATAGTATACATGACAAGGTACACATAACATGCATCATATAAATCAAAATACAAAATAATCGTAAGATATCATTCGGTCAAACGGTTGTCAGAAACATGTTCTTCCGGTTTCTGGAAATTCCAGAAATCTTAAGTCATGGCCGAATGGCCTACTTTGACCACTTACTCCGTTCCCTCTGTTAATTATATAAACGATATAAAAGCCATAATTATAAAGTATATATGTAAGGCTACAAACCGGTTACAACAACAACATAAAAAGACTTAACATCTGACAGATTTAAGCCGTGAAATATCTTGTCAGACACTACCCAGAAACTCTTGGTCATGCTCGGTCAACCGAGTTTGACCACAAATATCTTACAACTGGGAACTGATTCAAGCATGATTTTAAATCCAGATAAAAGATATCATTACATACTACATGTTAAATCATTTAAACAGCCAAAACCATAAACAGAGAAAGATCTACAGGGTCTGACATAAGGCTGTCAGACAAATTTTTTTTTTTTTTCAAGATTTTGAAAAACATCAATTTCAAGAACTTTGATGTTATGGATCTGGTATCTAACAACCCAGATCACTACATAACATCTTATAACACAACATTAAACAACAAACAACAAGATCTAACATCAGATCATAAAAATTTTAAATTCTAGGGTTTATACATTTATGCTTTGATTCATGATTCTGGGCTTCTAGATCTGTTATGGTGATATTGGGGCTTGAATTGTGAGCTGATATACAAATATATTTCGTAGCTATGAGCTTGAGAGGGTTTAGATTGAGAGTTGGTACAAAATGAGCTAGCAATTGATTTTTCTCTCTCTTTAAATCTATCTATAGAAGTTAGATGCAATGAATTGCTGATCTAGAGCTGATTTGCTGGCTGATATTAGTCACTTGGCAAGTCAATGGTTGGTCACCAACAACATTATAGCTAGATTTACAAGTTTTGTACAATAATGCAACAAGGGGTAAAATGGTCATTAGCCCTATGAATTTAATGGCATTTTAGTGATTGGTCTAACCCTTAGGGTTTAGGGTTTGGGTTAGGGTTTAGGGTTTGAACCATTTTAGGTTTTAAAAGAAAAATTCTAGGATTTCCAAAATTAGGATTTAATAAATAAATAACAATTTAGTTTCCAAAAAAATATAATTTAGAGTTTACTAAATATAATTAGTTTTCTAATTCGATTATTTGAAATTTACTAATCATAATTAACCTTGATCATTAAAAAAATTAGGGTTTATAATAAGTAATTAGGTTTTTTAAAATTACTAATTAGAGTTTGCACAAAAATAAAAATAATATTAGTTTCTAATTTTTTGAAAATTAGGGTTTCTTAATCGTGTTTAATTTTCTAATTACATTATACATGAACATTAGGATTTTAATGTCCACTAATTAGCATTTAGCTTGAAATTAACAATTAGGGTTACCAATTTAGCAAATTAGGGTTACTAATTTACAAATTAGGGTTTCTAGCTAATTAGTGTTTCGTAATTTAGAAAATTAGGTTTTTCCTAACTAATATAAAAATATATAATACTTGTCATTAGACACATTATCACAGCATCACGACTACATAATGACTCAACCAAAACTTAAAGTCGTAATTGACTTTCAAATTAGGGTTTATCAATAATTCTAGGATTTTAACGTGAAATACCATAATTGACCAATTATTGTCAATATCCACAAACAGTACATATTTATATCACTGAGAAATATAATTAATATTATATTATTATTCTTATTTAATCAAAATCCAAAATTAGGGTTTGAATTCCATATTTGATTTATCTTCCATATTTAACCTTAATAATTAAGGTAAAATAATTAACTTATTAATCTATGCTAAAATTCATATAATAAAATAATTATTATAATTATTCTAGAAATCATTTCATATATTATTTAATTAATATATAATTATATTTTCATGGAAAATAATTAATAAAAACAATTCTACTATAAAATTAATTATTATAAGAATATACTTTCTAATAATCAATAATTCTAAAATAAAATTATTAAGTAAATATTCATGTAATAAATATATTTTTATTTAACACATAAATACATATACACATTATCTTGTACAAATCCTTATCCTTAAAATAAAAAAAATTATATGCAAAATTTACGATTTATTTATACAGAAAATATCGGGTTATTACAAGTAATAACAATTATAATTATATTTATTTGAAAGAATTAAATATTTTCTTTGTACATCACTTCTACAACGAATTTATAGTTGTGAAGTAAACTGAACCGATACTAATAACATAACAATTCTATCTCAAATTTTTGAAACTACGTATTGACTATATGTATAGGGTAGTCGATATACTATGAACATTGTTTTAATTTTTGAAAAGGTTAAATGAGAACTTCATCCGCTAAAAATGCATAGCTTACGAACGCGAGGGTGTACATCCCATGGACCCTATATTGATCAATACTACATTACAAGAACGATATTATCGTTCACTCTGTCCGCCTTGGGCACATAAAAGTTTTCTCGTGATCAGGAAGTTCATACTTAGACTGGAATCCGAACCAAAATAATTTGATTGGATACAAAAAAGTTTTTAACTTATTCAACGATATTTCTGAATTTGTGTCTAGCTGGGTCAAATAGCCTAGACGGATTTATATATATATATATATATATATATATCAACATGTGATTAAATATAATGATTATCTAAGTGGGGTCAATTGTGTAACAATTTTTAGCAACTAACGAACAGAATATATATCTGAATTACCATATACTAACACGTTGATAAACAATGATCAGATATAGAATATATCACAATAGGGTTAATAATATAGCATAATAATAATATAATTCTGAAACTTCTTACTCATGTCCATTGCATAAAGAAAAGGCAAAGGTAAGATACTTGCTTGAGGCACTGCTTACAGTTCGTAACGTAGTTCTATCTTTTATACTGAAACCTATCATTAATAAGATCATTTGATCAATTAGAATAACAAATTATAACGCATAGCACTGCTTATTGCAGTCAGCACATAACCTAATCACATTGTCACATATGTTCCACAACCATTTAATCAGAAATAAACACATATCTAATCAAATTATCTAAGTTCAGATCAATTTCTTAAACATGTCGGTGTACTGACGGTTTTATCGGGTAATTATCGAGTCTAAGACTCTATACTATAGTTCAATATCTGTAAGTATCAGTCATATTATTTTTAAATGACTTATAATAATTTTTTTAAATATTTATTATAATTAATCATGAATTTTCAAACACCGGAATCATTATTAAATGATTTAAATATTAAACAATTCTATTATCATTAATATTTAATTAATATTAAACTATTAATGAAACCATTGCCAAAATATTAAAATTATTTATAATAACTTAGAATATGTTTAAAGTATTTATATTTCCTTTAAATGATTTTTAAAACATTTAAAATCATTTTTAAATAATTATCATTAATATTGAAGTATTAATGTTTTATTTATCAAAATATTAAAAGTCATTAAGTATAACTTAAAATATTTTTAATTCATTTATATCCCTTTTAGATGATTTTTAAATTAATAAAACCATTTTAAAACTATTTATTTAATATAATTATTAAATAAATTTAATATTATTAATAATAATAAGCGAATAATCATTAATATTAAATTATTAATGAAATTATCCTTTAAATATTAAAAGTTATATTTTATATCTTAAAATATCTTTAAACACTTTATTTTTATTTAAAATAATTTTAAACTAATTTATTTAATATAATCATTAAATAACTTTAATATCATTACTAATAATTAATTAATAAAATTTACCTTTAAATATTAAAAGTTATATTTTATAACTTCAAATATTTTTAAATACATTATTATTATTTAAAATGATTTTTAATATAATAAAATCATTTTAAATTAATTTATTTAACTACTTTAGTAAATAAATCAATTATAATTAATATTAATTTATTAATGAATTTTATCACAAAATAATAAAAGTCACTAAAATAACTTAAAATATTTTCTTATATCATAATATAATTTTAAATGATTTTTAAGTATTAAAATCATTTTTAACTAATTTATTTTATATTATAATTAAATAAATTAAATACCAATAATATTTTAAAAATATTAAATATTTATGAAATATATTTAAAATAAATAAAATATAATTTTTAGAATTTAAAATAATTTTTAATAATTTATTTGGTATTTTTAATAATTAAAAAATATTTTTTTTCTATTTATTTAATTAAAATAAATAATTTTTGGAAATTTAAATTAATTAAAATACATTATGCTGTCATTTAAAGGGCCTATAAGCGGTAAACATCATTATAGGTGTTCTTGAGGTGTTCTTGAGCTGCCCAGATAATTATGTCAGTGAGCGAGTGACCACGTTTAACCATTCATAATTCAGTGTGTAGTGTGATTATGGACCAACTAAGCATCCGATCGTGTAGTACTAGTGTAAGAGTACATATTACAACAAATATAATGATCATACAATACATAACAAAGGAGATCTGGGCATCCGAAATGACTGTCAGAGTTGTTCTTCATTTCTAGGTTGCCTAGAAATGAAGAACAGTTCACCTGATCATATTCGGGCTTCCATAACTTGAATTCCTTTTGATGTTTTAGTGATTTAAGAGCTCTTGGTTGTATACCACATGTAGGACTACAGTTCTATTACAAGACATAACCATAAAAACATCACATAATGAAGATACATGACGGTCAAACCATACTGGAAAATTTTTTCATGAAGGTTCTGGGTTTCCCAGAAACCTTCATAAGGCAAAACGGTCAACGTACTTTGACCAGGGCTAACTTCGATCTTGTTCATGTTCTAGGTAATATAAAGGTATGAACGTGTATTTCTAATGTCATATTACAAGATCCAAACAAAATCATGGACTAACTATCAAAGATAAACAAGATCAAAGGCTTTAAAATGGTACGTCGAATTTACGGAAATACGGAAATTTTTACGGGTGCTTAGGAATTCTATTTTCGTGACCGGTCAACCCTGTTTGAACACTTATAACTTTTTATTTATACCAAATCTGGACCTGATTTAAGTTTAACACGAAAGAACACATTACATACTACACGTAACAACCTTCAAACAACCAAAATACATAACAAATAAAGATTAAAGAGGTCTGACATTTGACTGTCGGACACAAAAAAAATAATTTCCTAGATTTTTGAAAATCATCAATTTGAGTACCTAGATGTTATGGATCTGTAAGATACCAACCCAGATCATTGACTAACACTACATATAACATATTAGAACACATAATCACAACTTTTAACAGAAGATCAAAGGTCAAATTTTTTATTAGGGTTCTATACATTTATGCATCAATTCTTGATTCTGATCTTGTGATTTGTTAATGATAAATGTGGGGCTGTGTTTTGGGACTGAAATACTTTCCAATTTCGTGAGTTTGAGAGAGAGAGAGAGTCTTGGAGGAGAGTTGTGCAAAAAAATGAGCTCCCAAATGAAATATTTCTCTGTCCAATCTATAAATATAAGCCTTAGATGCAAATGTATTGAAGTGATTCTTTTTGATTTCTTTGAGATTTTTGATCACATGGGTTCCCTAGGGTTGGCCAAAAACTCCACATAGGTCAAGATTTAACATTCTAGCTTTAATAATATAAGGGTCAAAATTGTCTTTTGGCTTTCTAATTTAATTGCATTTTGGTAACTTGTTAAACCATTAGGGTTTGGTTTAGGGTTTAGGGTTTGAACTCATTAGGGTTTAAAAATAATTTCTAGAATTTCCAATTTAGGATTTGTACAAAAAAATAAATAAATTTTAGTTTCTAAAAATTTGAAATTAGGGTTTCCTAATTATTATTAATTTTCTAATTATACTATACATGAACATTAGTGTATTAATTATTTAATAATTAGGGTTACCCCACCAATTTGGGTTAATAATTACTTAAAATAAAATTTTAAGTTTAAATATTTACTAATTATAGTTAAGCTTGCTAAAATTAACAATTAGGGTTTACAATTAGCAATTAGGTTTTATAATTACTAATTAGGGTTACCTAACATAAAAATTAGGATTTCAAAATATTAATTTAGGATTTTCACTTAAGAAATTAGGGTTTCTAATTTCACGATTAGGGTTTCCAACAATTAGGATTTTTTCCTAATTAATGTTAATATCAATAATACCGGTCGTTAATCACATTATCATGATTACATAACGACTTAACAAATTCATAGAGTCGTAAATGGCCTTCGAATTAGGGTTTCAAATCAATTAGGGTTTATAATTTACCAATTAGGATTTATAATATACATATTAGGGTTTTATAATTAGGGTTTTCTAAAGATTAATTAGGGTTTCTAGATTTTAATTAGGGTTTACCTAATTAATCATATAATATGCAACATAAATCACATCACACAATCATTGCACAGTCTTGGATCTCCCATTTGAGTCTTACAGTAGTGTTAGACAAATTAATATTACACACATACAGTACGCATCTATAACACTGAAAAATAATAATATAATATTATTATTTTCATTCCTTGATAAAAATCCAAAATTAGGGTTTGGATTCCATATCTGATTTATCTTCCATATTTAACCTTAATAATTAATGTAAAATAATTAACTTAATAATTTGTACCAAAATTTATATAATAAAATAATTATTATAATTATTCAAATAAAATCATTTCATATATTATTTAAATAATATATAACTATATTTTCATGGAAAATAATTAATAAAAACATTTCTACTTATAAAATTAATTATTAAAAGAATAAACTTTATAATAGTCAATAATTCTAAAATAAAATTATTTGTAAATATTCATGTAATAAATATGTTTTTATTTATTACATAATTACATACACACATTATCTTGTACAAATCCTCATCCTTAAAATAATAATAAAAATTTATACATAAAATTTTTGATTTAATTATATAGAAAATATCGTGTTATTACGATTTGTTATTCCATTCTATATTATTATGTTTGAATAACTTTATCATGTGAAGTACCGCATACATGGTGAAATTCTTACATTATTCCATTCTTTATTATTACATTGGAATAACTCGTGCATGCTTGATCTATCGCATACTCGGTGAATTACATTGTTATTCCATTCTTTATTATTACATTTGGAATATCTCATGCGCATGCGGATTACGCATGACACGGATTCATTCTTTATTATTACATTTGGAATATCGTATGCATGCGAATTACGCGACACGGTTCCATTTTTTTTTATTCTGTTGGAATAACATGTTTATGTGGATTCTGCATGCATGGTGAATGATCTTTTCGTATTCATTCCTTATTAAATGGTGGAAATGATGCATTTATGTGGATTCTGCGCATGGTGGCAAAAATCCATTTGCGGTTTCAGTATATTCTATTATACTCGTATGAGATATCATTTCTTTTTGTACTCATCATGGAATATCATTTTCTTTGGTATTTTTCTATTACGAGTTACTATTCATGGAGTTCTTATTCACCGATTACTATTCACTCTAGTATCATTCACTCGGGTATTCGGGACACTTTTCATGTCGGGGTACTATTCACGGGGTACTATTCCGGAAGTACTATTCATGGGGTACTATTCACCCGAAAAATATATTTCTTTTCTATCCAAATTATTTTGATCTTGAATATTATTCTTGAATTTTACTCCACAAAGCGAAGATCATGTTGACAATTTGGACGTTATTGATTTCTGGATAAATTAATTTATAAATCTTTAAAATTTATCCTTAAACTTGTTTTATTGAATTATTATGTCATTGTCATCATCCTCATGCTTATATTGTGATGAAAGTCATCTTTGGCTTACGATGCATAGATGGACTTGGTATGATTATGACCGAGAGATTATTCGGTATAATCACTTAATAGTAATGTGACGAATGATGTGGTGAAAGTCCTCGTTGGCCTGTAGTTCATTGATGGACTGTTGTTGGTATGATTATGACCAGGGATTATTCGGTATAATCATGACCATTGATGATTACATGAATATCCTTGGCCGTGATGCAGGGATTAATCGATTTTATTTATTCAGCTGGGTCTCAGCGATAAAGTTGATGAAAAACTTTTTAAATCATAGAAGATAGTAGATTTTATGCTCTACTTGACTCATCTAATGGATTGCTTATTTTGATGCAGTTGTTGATCTAAAACTTGTTGTCTATTGTATTCTATCAGTTGTTATACTGTTGAAGGCTAAGGATAATTTATTCTACATTATCTTAGTCATAATATTTCTTCTTTGGGCTATTTGAGCTCACCCTTTCTTTCTTTATTCTCTTGTGAAATGAGAATATAGCTGGGACGAGTCGGGGAACGGATTGACGGTCCAGATGATTGTTTTAGTAGTTCTCACTATTCTGTTAAATAGTGTGACAATAAATGTATTGAGGACTCCATTTGAGTTGAATACTGTCTAGAAGACAATATTCGTATGAAAACTCTCAGTTTATGTTTTGTCGTATTTTACACGACAGTTGTATTTGAATTTTGTACCATATATTTGGCGACTCAAGATGGGTGATGTATACTTGTTTTGGGGGCGTCACAGTTGGTATCAAAGCTTAGGGATATGATCCCTGGCTGAGATGTGAGACAAGAACTAGGAGGGGCGAGACGGGGAATTCCTTCGCTAGTATGACCTATATAAGTTTATTTGGTATTTAATTGGTCGGTCAGAGTATAGGAATAATATGTGGCATGTCAATTAACACTTGTTTTGTGGCAGTATTTGAAAATGGCATCTGAAAATGTTGAGATAAGCAATGAGGCACATGAGACTGTTGAGTCACGAACAATCAATACCCAGGATAATGTTCATCAGGAAGACAATAATCCTCAGGTAAACAACAACACGATAATAATCGTATCGGTGACAACGGCCACCGGAACAATGATAACCATCCTGGGGGAAATTATCATGCCAAGAATGGTAACCACTTCGGTGGTAATCATGGCCAAGATAATAGGAGTGAAAATTTCAAGAAGAGCAGGTTCAACAACGATGGAAAGACAGCAGCACCAACACCCATTTTCAAGGAAGGAGAACGACCACCAATTGTATGCTTCAAATGCGGAGGGGAGGGACATATCAGTCCAAGCTGCACGATGCAGTCCGAAGCATGTTATAATTATGGAAAAGAAGGTCACCTAGCCCGATTTTGTCGTGCACCAAATTCAAGTCCAGCTGGGACGGTGGCACCAAAGGCGGATACGGACAAAACAAAGTCGGTGGTTTCAGGAAGAGCATTTTTCATGACTTCTCAAAAAGCGAGTAACCCTAACGAAGTTAGCACGGGTTAGTTAATTATAAATTCTTGCGAAGTCTATACCTTATTAGATACCGGTTCTACCCATTCTTTTATCTCTCTTGCTTGCGCTCAATGTTTAAATTTGACTCTGGAGAAATTAGACTTTGAATTATCGGTTGAAACTCCGTTAGGAGAAACCTTCATTACCTGTGTTATCCAAGTCTTGGATGAGAGTCACATTTTTGAATGATATTTCTATCGTTAGTAAATTTCTGCCGTATTCTCTAAAGACTTCCTGGCCTATACCCCAGAGCGTGAAATCGAATTTTGTATTGACCCCATTACAAAACCCATTTCTTCAACCCTTAAATATTTCTTTACCTAAAATGATCGTATAGTGTGCCAAAGACGTTGGCTCGAGCTGTTGAAGATTACGACCATACCATTCAATATCATCGTGGAAGAAATGAGCGTAGTAGTATGACGCGTTGAGTAGAAGATAAGATATCGTTTATGAGTGTGACATTGTTAACACAAAAACCCATTTCGTATAACTTACAAATGATGAAGATAGAGTTAAAGACTCTAGGGACCCACGTAAAGATAACGAATATACGAGTAGAATCAACTTTAATCGATAAAGTTAAAGCCGCTCAAGCTACATACTCAGAGCTGATGAATATGAAGAAGAAGGTTCAAGAGGGCGTTATTCTAGAAGCAAGAATCGATGAATAGAGGAAATCTCAACCCTGGATTTAATTGGCCCATTTGAAATCTTCGATCGAGTAGGAACTGTGGCCTATAAACTCGTTTTACCGCTAAGTATGTCGCGTGTTCACAACATTTGTCATGTATCAATGTTACGTAAGTATGTGGACAACCCGAACCACATTATTAAATTAGAACTAGACGAGATAGCAGAAAATTTAACGTATGATGAGATACGTGTTAAGATCTTGGATAAGAAGAAATATATTCTACGCTCAAAGGTTATACCTCAAGAGTTACAATATGAAATGAAGTCAAGGTATCCTCACGTCTTCGGCATACCAGGTACGTACGTAAATTTCGAGGGCCAAATTTCATAAGGATGGGAGATTGTAAGACCCCAAATTTTATGAAATGAAAGTATTCAATTTTCTTATAATTATTATTTTATTTCGTAAATGATTAAATTGATAAAAGGTTAAAGTTAAGGGTGATATGTGAAAATTTGGCAAAGTAAGCAAGTTGTTATAAAATATTTGTTTGGTCAGGGAATATTCTTTTTATCGGGGAATATCCGTACGACGGTACAATCATTGGTGGACCCCACAACAGAAGTATTGTCGTAATTAGAAAACAACGGAATTATCTTTTTATAAAAATAACGGCTAAAGTGTTACCGTTAAAATTTTTGAATTACCCGGTAGTAAAAGTACAGTAATACGCGTGGTTGCATAGTAGCACACGGTATTGATTATTGATGTTTACTTAAGAAGTCACTCAGTTACACTCAATTGTTGCTACAGTAATTGATGCATCATATCTCTCATATTATTGATTCAATTATTATCACAGTATCATCTGCATAATATGTTATATTATTAAATCAATAATTGAGACGACAGAGTTATTCATATTATTATTTGCAATAATTGCAATGCCTAGAAGTTCTGTCAAGGAGAGGTTTGGTCACCTAATTGCGCGCCAATAAGGAGAAATCCTTATCGGAAAGCCCCCTCTTTCCTGGGAATGACCTGGTTGTTAAATATTGTGAATTATAATATTAATGATGAATAAGTTCGTGTTGATTAAAGATGAAATTGATTGTTCCATTGTGTTGGAATTATTAGTGTTAGTGAAAATCGACATTTATTTCGATAATAATTGATGTCTGGAGGTTATATTGACCAATCGGGTAATTAACTGGATAAATGAGCAATTAATTGCTATTAATTCACATGCTTATAACTATGTGTTAAAATGTGTGTACAATCAATTCACATGATTTACTATTAGGGGAGTTGGTGCAAGATTGATAATACTTGAATGACTAAATTAGAAATTGAGGTATAGTTAAAGGTACTATACGGTAATTAGTTTTTTTCACATGATTATACTATTCGAGTCACATGATTTACTATTGATTCACATGATTTACTATTAGGGGAGGTGGTGAAAGTTTGATAATACTTGCAGGACTAAATTAAAATGAAGAAAAAGAGGAAGGTATTATACTGTTATATTTCGAGCCCCAAAACGTGCAATTATCGAAACTATATTTTCCTATAAATAGAAGCTCATTCTTCCTTCATTTCTCACCAATTCACTAAAGCTATAGAGTAATTATTATAGAGAGAAATTATAGAGAGAAAGAAGAAGAGAAGTCTGTTATCTCACTATTCCAGTATCCAGTTTCTTCTAAGATAAGGGGTATTATTCCTTCGTATTCATAAAGAGAGTTATTTTCTTTCAATACTCGTAAGGGTTGTTATTCCATTCTTTATTATTATGTTGGAATAACTTTTTTATGCTGCATACCGCATACATGGTGAAATTCTTCGTTATTCCATTCTTTATTATTACATTGGAATAACTTTGTTTGTGCGATCTATCGCATACCGTGAATTGTTGTTATTCCATTCTTTATTATTACATTGGAATATCTTGTCTATCGGATTCACATGACCCGATTCCGTTCTTTATTATTACATTGGAATATCATGTATGCATGCGGAATATGCATGACCTAGTTCTATTCTTTATTATTACATTCATAATAACACATACATGTGGATTACCACATACATGGTGAATGATCCTTCGTATTCATTCCTTATTAAATGGTGGAAATTGTGACGACCCCAAAATAGATCCATTCCATCCAACCCATTCTGAGTCGCCAAATATATGGTACGAAAAACAACCACAACTTTAATACAACAATTGTCGTGCAAAATACAACAACACATATCTTTGTGAGTTTGGATACAAATATATACCAAGCAGTATGTACGTCACAATGACACCTTACATAAAGGTATAGTCAAAAGCTGTTTTAGAAATTAGAATCTTTGGGAAGTGCTCAAGAAACCTTTCGTACATGGGAGGCCATGCTTTTAGGTTATGGTAGATATCATATGGCCACGTAATTATCCTTGGTTGATTAATAGACCCCAAAGAAAAATGAGAAGATTACTATCATATTCTTCCCAATGGCGAGTCTTCTCTTGACATATCATTATCTCCACTGTCTCTAATTGGGTATTATACTCCAAACCAACACCAAGATTATATAGGTAGTGCTTGTAAATATACTCAACAAGTGGATGAGCACAACCATGTCTTATGATGACACGAGGTTGTATGTCATTAGACATCTTGTATGATAGTGGCAAAACACCCTTCCAAGTTAAATTCACCTCACCCTCAACATCTATAGACCACCATTCTATTCCCTCACTATCTTCCACTCGACCCAGCTACACTTTTATTACCTGAAAGGAATTGTGAAACAAAAGGGTGAGCACAACTAGCTCAGTAAAGAATATTATGACTAAAGATAAATAAATTATCAATAGTCTTCATCAGTAATAAATCAGAGATTTAGAACATATGGTAGATGATAAAACTTTTCAACCATAGTTGCAGCAGAATGAGTAATCCATTAGAAAAGTCAAATAGACCATAAAATCTATTATCTTCTGTTAAAAGTCCACCAACAATGTTTTATTCCTGTAACATCAATCAACAATTCCTGTCCACAATCACATGTATAACTCATAATCATAATTGTAGTTCTAAATTCCTCTTCTTATCCAGGACGAAGATAATTTTCATCACCTGTCTTTACCTGAAACATCAAATATCATGGTTATACCAAATCACGTTCATTCATAATCATACTAATAAATTCATCTTTGCACCACGGCCAAAGATATTCATCAACAGTTCATCTTTACACTACAGGCTAAAGATATTCAACAACAGGTCATCTTTGCATTACGAGCCAAAGATATTCATCAATAATTCATCTTTGCACTACAGGCTAAAGATATTCAACAATAAGTCATCTTTGCATTACGAGCAAAAGATATTCATCAATAATTCATCTTTGCACTACAAGCTAAGATATTCATCAACAAGTCATCTTTTTGACTACTGAGCCAAAGATATTCATATATCAAAGAAATACATAATCATTTCAGAAGTTATATAACAATAATTATAACCATGTTGATCAATTCACCTTTGCACTTAAGCTAAAAATATTTAATTGTAAATTCAATGGTCATGATCATACCAGTCAACAATTCAACTTTTGCACTACTGGCCAAAGAGAACCTATAGTCATGATCATACCAATAATCTACTCATCTTTACACTCAAGTCAAAGAGAAATATCATCATTAGAATTCATAAGAATGTTATATAAAAACAATATAATCAAAACATGGTTTTAATTTCAAAAGTAAGATTCATAAATTAACGATAATTTGGAGTGGGAGAAGAAACCAATTTGTCGTGAATAGTACCCATATTCATACATAGTATCGTGAGTATCGTGCTTAGTAACCTCGACACGAAAAGATAAAGTTTCATAATAAAATTCATATCCATATTTATAACACCTTAATCCAAATGTTATAAATCACTTAGAAATCTCATAATCTAATATTATTAATATTACAATAATATTTTAATCATTTCTTAAACTTATAAATAATTTAATCCAATTATTTACACTTTAATAATTAATCCATTTAATCATCTAAAAATGCCAAACTCATAAGATTTCATCATCATTAATCAAAACCCTCATAAAAATCTGCATATACCTCATATATGATTCTTAAGCTAATAAATCATATTTTCCAATTTTCTTACTTCACATAACATATTTAATTCATTTACTCATAACTAGAACATTTTCATGAAAAATATCAAATCAGTTCCAAAAATATTTATTTTCTGGGATTTAGAAGAATATAGTCCCATATTGAATATATATTTTTCGTGAAATTTTAAAAATTCATTTACTATTTTTCACATGGCCAAAACCACCGAATATTTAAACATTTATCATAAATTATACTTTTATCCAAAAATTCTGAAATTTACACAGTATACTGATATTATATAGATGTACTACCAATAAAAATTTCATCAATTTTGGAGTTAATCACAAGGAGTTATAAGCGGTTACTTTTAAAATAGTCTTTTCTCATAAAATCCATAACTCCTAATCTATACATCCAAAAATCGCCATTTTTGGACACAATCTACAAAACTCATCAAAATATCATTTCAAATTTTTTCAGAATTTTTGAAGGTTCAAAAAAATTTCAAAACTAAAAAAACATAAAAACCCTTAAAATCCCTTACTATCCCTTACCTCAAAAGAGCAGTACTTCTAACTAGAATAACGCTGAACGAACTTGCACCGTATAGAAATACTCAAAGTATACTCAAAATACTCACAAGAATACGCTCGATAATATAGAGAGAGAAAACTTCAGTTTCTGGTGTGATTTTCAATTCTAACCTAAACACCCTATTTATAGGAAAATGCTTAGAACACCAAAGTACAAAATTTAATATAATAATATTATTATTATTTCCACAACTTCCTACGCACCAAGAATCTGAATTCAGCTATTAAAACACATGCAAGAACCACACTCAAATCACCAAAAGCGTTTTCATATTAAAATATTTTAAACTTCAAAAATTAATTATTTTGGAGCTTGAACTTCAATAATTCATAATAAATAGCCCTTTTATCAAAAAAATTGAATCAGCGTGAGTTTTTATAGGAAATTCAATTTCTCTACAACTACGTAAGAAAGTTTTTCTAAATTCCAAACAAAATTGGTGAAATCCACAAGCAGACGATTTTACAATTTATAATCAAATTTCGGATCAAGAAATGGGGTCCACCGACACACAAAATATGTGTTAATCATTTAATGCCACAAAAATACTCTTCCTCCTCATATACTCAAATATCGCACATTCATTATAAAAATATCACCGTTAATATATTATTAAAATAATATATTTAAATGAATTATTTTATCAGAAAAAGATAAAATATTAATTTTTAACAATTGTCACTTTAAAAATTTTCTCCATTTATATCCGCATAAAATGAATATTTTCCTTATCATATTAATCAATAATTAATTATTCACAAATAATATTGCATAATCACAATAATGACAACCAGGCAGTTCCCAGGAAAGAGGAGGCTTTCCAATAAAGATTTCTCCTTACTAGCGCGCAATTAGGTGACCAAACCTCTCCTTAGACAGAACTTTCTAGACATTGCCAATAATATTTTCTAATAATATTATTCAGATAATATGAATTATTGCTTCGATAATGGAAAATCTTTGTGTAGTGACAATTATTAAAACAACGGTAATATAAAATATCAATATGACAATTATTGAATCAATAAAATAAAATATTGAGCAATAATTATCGTAACAATTATTGAGTAGTGTCTTCTTACGTAAAAGTCAATAATTCAAAAATCTTTATGATAATACCGTGTCTTTCTCTTGTGCAACAACGCCAGACATTACTTTACTTTACCCAATTGGGTATTTCAACAAGATAACGATAACAACTTCTGTTGTTATTTATAAACAACTTATATTTGTCGTTTTCTTCATCCAATCGCTTTAGTTATGGGGCCCACAAAAGACTAGCGTAGTCGCATCACGAATATTCCCAGAACGAAAAAAGAATATTCCACGACCAAACGAATATTCCAAACAATAATGAATATTTTATAACCACTTGCTTATTTTGAAAAATTATATATATCACCCTTAACTTTAACTTTTATCAATTTAACCATTTACTGAATAGTAATTATAAGAAAAATTGAATACTTTTATTTCATAAAATTCGGGGCCTTACAGAAATGATCTGTCTACGTGGATTACCGCATGGCGGGTGAAAATCCATTTGCAGTTTCGTATATTCTATTATACTCGTATGAGATATCATTTCTTTTGTACTCGTCATGGAATATCATTTTTTTGGTTTTTTTCTATTACGAGTTACTATTCATGGGTTACTATTCACTCGATTACTACTCACTCTAGTATCATTCACTCGGGTATTCGGGACACTTTTTGTGTCGGGCTACTATTCACGGGGTACTATTCTCGAAGTACTATTCATGGGGTACTATTCACCCAAAAAATATATTTCTTTTTTGTCAAAATTATTTTTGGTACATGAATATTATTCTTAAATTTTACTCCACAAAGCAGTATCATGTTGACAATTTGGACGTTATTGATTTCTGGATAAATTAATTTATAAATCTTTAAACTTTATCCTTGAACTTGTTTTATTGAATTATTATGCCATTGTCATCATCCTCATGCTTATATTATGATGAAAGTTATCTTTGGCTTACATGCATAGATGGACTTGGTATGATTATGACCAGGAATTATTCGATATAATCATGACCGTAATGTGACTAATGATGTGGTGAAAGTCCTCGTTGGCCTGTAGTTCATTGATGGACAGTTGTTGGTATGATTATGACCAAGGATTATTCGGTATAATTATGACCATTGATGATTACATGAATATCCTTGGCCGTGATGCAGGGATGATTTGATTTTATTTATTCATCTGAGTTTCAGCGATAAAGTTGATGAAAAACTTTTTAAATCATAGAAGATACTAGATTTTATGCTCTACTTGACTCTTCTAATGGATTGCTTATTCCGCTGCAGTTGTTGATCTAAAACTTGTTGTCTATTGTATTCTATCAGTTGTTATACTGTTGATGGCTAAGGATAATTTATTCTACATTATCTTAGTCATAATATTTCTTACTGGGCTTGAGCTCACCCTTTCTTTCCTTTGTTTTCTCTTGAAATGAGAATATATTTGGGGACGAGTCGGGGAACGGATTGACGGTCCAGATGGTTGTTTTAGTTGTCCTCACTATTCTGTAAAATAGTGTGACAATAAATATATTGAGGAATCCATTTGAGTTGAATACTGTCTAGAAGACAATATTCGTATGAAAACTCTCAGTTTATGTTTTATCGTATTTTACACGACAGTTGTATTATTAAGTTATATTTGAATTTTGTACCATATATTTGGCGACTCAAGATGGGTAATGTATACCTATTTTTGGGGCGTCAAAGCTATGGACTCTACATTTTCCTTTGTTGACTCAACGATCTTCTTCTGAGAGATGCTGCAGTGGATGGTTTTGACATTAATCCTAATCTTGAAGCTGCATAGCTTGACCGCTGATGTACCCCAAGCTAGTTTGGGCACTTAAGTTATGAGGTGCATTTGCATGTTGTCTTTCTAAACTGTATTCGTATTTATCTCCACACGATCTGAGTAGTTGAGCAAGTATCCAATTCTTTCGAGCTCCTTATGAGCTAGGGTATCCTCTGGTAAGACTGCGATCGTCAAGTCTGCTTTTATAATCAATGAGGTTGCTCCATGATCATTGAGTTCTCTTCAACCTCTACTCTACGATCGTTAACTGTCTTGGTCCTTGAGATGAGCTTTACTAAGCATTCCTTCTGGGTTAAGGTAGCTCAGGAAGGGCCTCCTTCTTAGAGTAAACTAAGGGTCAGGTTTGTCCCTGAGGCGCTATACAGATGAAGAACTTTAGAAGTGATTTGCAATGATATCTCATTTGACCTTTTCTGTTGGGGAGATCTTCTACCAACGTTAGAGATATGCATTGGTTGTAATCGTGGTGTCCTCATGATCTTACACTACGATCAAATGTTTGATCGTAGGCTCTCCACGATTTTGAGTTGGGTGGTTGACTGGTTATCAGTAGTACGTTTTGAGACGTTTCTCCTGACTATGGATCTTTATTTGGTTCGTCAACCACAAAGTTTTTGGACTCTGTAACTGATACATTACTTTATAGTATATCTCTAATGTTTTAGAGTTGTTGTTCTGTTAGTAGATCACTACTCCCCCATAGTTGATATTGTCTTCTTAGGGAGACATAAGTTCTTCTTCTTCATGTGTAGCAGAAGGCAGCCATGCATATCTCATTCTGGCTGAAGTCATCAAATCTTATTGTATCATAGAAATGAGTATCTTCAGGGTTGATCATTCTACGATCCTTTGACAGCACTACGAACGTAGTCTTCCTTGTCAGCTTGAACTTGGATTTCTGCTCCCGTAATGAGTTCCTCATGTTTGATGCTCAATGATCCTCTGAGGTGAGCTTCCTTGAGGATTCTTTTCTTATGACATGCTTTGCATGATTGAGCATATTAGACCCTTTTCTATCTTTGGTTGAATGGCCTGCTTCCATATAAGGATCACTAGCCCTGTGAGCTTCATTTAGATTAGCTCAGCAGGTCTTCAAGGGCAGGCTTTGACATATAGGAATTTTATCAGAATCATTTCTGAACAATCTTAAGCCTTTTATTGGTTGAATCTTTCTTGACTGAAGTCCTCTACTTCAGCATTCCTTAGTGTGGCCAGATAAACCAGGTACCTGCAGGTTAGATACATTTCTATTTTTGGTACTCATAATTAAATGGGTCCTACTAGATTAGTTTTCTAAATCCATGTTCCTCATATATTTGAATAATCATCATATTGATCACCAACAATCATATTCATGCATGTGACTAATTTAGATAATACATTTTGAGATGCATGATGGTGATTGTGTGTAAGATTTGCCATTTTAATAAAACATTCTTTTCCTTTGATGGTTTCATCATTTGTTTGGTTATGTTCACAGAGTTTAAATGTTCACAGAGTAAGAATAAACATTATTACTTATTTGTATCTGGTTGATTCATAGAGGTGCTCAGTTTCTACGAATCTTCAAGATACTCTTGTAGAACTGATCATACTCTGTGTGTTATCAAACACTTAAAACATAGGTTTGTACATACATACTGACCCATCAGCAAAGATTACTCCACAAGATTAATTCAAATCTTGACACGCTTCTGACCTGTTTCAGATTTCTTTCAAGATATCATCTTCAACCTAAAACTTGGGTGGAGAGAAAGTTTGTAAGCATTTGAGATTCCAACCTCAATGTACTTTCTCTCTTCACCTTTTTAGGTAAAGTATAATTTCTTGACAAGATACTGTTATACTGCATAAGGAGGTGCAACATGATGTACACATTTATATTAGTGAGGAACCGTACTTTTTTATTGTCAGTTTCTTAACAGTCATTTAGCTTAGATATACTGAGGATAGGCATTGATGTGCATAGTTTCTGTGACAACTCGAAAATTTAGAAAATCTTAAATGATTAAATTAAAGGTTAAACTTTAAAACCTAGAGTGGAAATAGATGGTTTATTTAATATTTTTAAGAAAATCTATACGATTTAATAATTGAAAGAGATTATGTACTAATATATATGGCAAGCCATATGAAAAAGGTTTATTGATTGTAGCAAACCACATTAAAAGATTTTAATAAGACATTGAATTAAATGTCTAGCTTAAATATATGAGAATATATTATGGTAAATATTTTTTTGAGTTATGTGAGTAATGAATATGAATATTATGTTATGGTTTATATTTTTATTAATATAAACAAATAAAAGAAATTAATGTAATCTAATTATATATTAGGAATGAAAAATTTATTAATTTAAGGATATGATATGGGAGAATATAGTATTTAAAATATATACTAATTCTAAGAGATTTATTTTATACATCTCAATTAATTAATTTTATATCCTAATTATAGCAAGTCTAATTGGGTTAAGAAAATAAATGTGCGTGAGTAAGGATTTATGTTATAATTGAGGAAATAAAAACACTAATTAAATAATTAGGGAATGGTAATATTAGAAGTGTTGGAAGATGTTATTTGTTTTGGCCCAAGAAACTAATTTGAAAGCCCAAAAGAATTAAATGAGTGGCCCAATTTTTAGCCCATGTGGGAGAGGACTTTTTGGATATTTAGTAAATCAAATAAAGCATAAAAAGAAAGCCAAAATTAAGGAGAAAAGGCCACATGGTCGGCCCCCATAAGAGAGAGAGAAAGGAGATTCATACATGTAATGATTTTATTTTACCCACTTCTACCAACTCCTTACCAACTCTTCAATGTGGCACTCCTTTATTTAACCAACATTCTTAACCAAAGCTACAAGCAACCTTTTAATTATTGAGGAAGAGAGAGAAAGAGGAGTGGGGGGATGTATGTTAGATATACAAAGTATATCTCTTAATTACACCAAAATGCATTTACTATCTCTTGCATCCCTTATTTCCTCTCACTTCTTATTTTAGATAACAAAAAGAACTAACTAGGGAGAGAAAGAGGAGAGGGGTGGAAGCCACATAACTGAGAGAGAGGAAAGAGAAGGGTCATCCATGGAAGGGAAAGAAGAGAAGAAGGAAGATTTTGAGCAAAGGTGTCATTTTAAACTAGTTTATATAATTTTATTTTGATTATTCTTAATCAAACCTTGAATCTATGTTTCAAAACTCAAGAACTATGAATATACATGTTAATGAGTGTTTATTGTTTAGATATACCCATATTGGGGGTTGTTTTAGTTGGAAATCAAAAGTAAAGAAAAGTGATTTTTCTAGCTTATAAACCCTAAAATTTCTATGAACTTTGGATTTCCACCGTTTTTGATCTACACCTTCTTTTTGCGATCTGTCAAAGCGAGGTGCTAGATATATAAGTTATCTACTAAAATCAAGTGGTAGCACTCAAAAATATTTAGTACACAGTCCGTAGTGATTGATTTAGTAAAAATAGTTTTGTGTCTTTTAAAGAAAAGTGGACTGTTTTGGACGGTCAAGGGTAGGGACAGTTTCATCATTTTTCTGAAATTCAAAAATTTTGGAAACATTTGGGAGGATAATATGATAAGTTTTTTAACATCTCCAAGTGGAATCACTAAAAAAAGAAGTTGTAGATTTCCGTATGAACTATTTTTAACAAAGTACGAAAAACTTATTTTTCCAAAATTGCTACTGCCAAGAACTTTACAAGGGCTGTTTAGGCAGCTTATATTGTGAGAAAAATTCCGGCCTTTTGGGACATAAAAATATATGGTATTAAGTACCTCCTGTCCAAAAATGAGCTCATTTCGACTTAAAATGACCAAGTTATGACCATTTCAATTTTTGTGATTTTCCGACAAAAATGGCTATAACTCCGATGGCCACGAAATTTAAACTGGAAGCTCACGTTAACCCGTACAAGATTGTGTCAAGAGATGGGAATTTTATGAGTTGAGCATGATAGGGATAATTTCTTAAGCTACACACTACAAATGATTTTTGAAAGATACTAAAGGAAGTTGGAAAATTATGGAAAAATATTTTTTGTGTATGATATATATGTATATATGTTTGGACAAAGGATAGAAAAATAATAAGTTGATTTGGTGTTTTCGTGAAAAGGATATGGAATCCAGCTTGCTGGATTGAATAATTTATGAATCCAGTTTGCTGGATTGAAAAATCTAATGAATCTAACTTACTGGAATAAAAAATAGTTTACTGAATTGATAATATGTTGAATCCAGCTTGCTGGATTGCAATCTAGTTACTAGATTTGATATCCAGTTTGCTGGATTGCAGTTTAGTTTGCTGGATTGGCCATCTAGATACTGAATTTAGAATCTAGCTTGTTGGATTCCAAATCTGGGTTACTGGATTGATATTTGACTTATATGTTCAAGAAAAACTTATAATATATGAGATTAAAGTATTTAAATCATATAAATATAATATTAATGATTGAAAAATTATGATAAATAGTAATAATTATTTAAAAATTATTACGAGCTTATGAAAATTATTTTGATTGATAATATAATTATCTAAGATAATTGTTAAGTGTTTAGGTAGAGTTTAATTAAACTTAAACTCGATATTTATCCGATTAAGCTGTCAGGATGTCAGAATTGTACCGAACTCGACTCAGACTGTAAAAGTTTGACTTGAGGTTAGGTTTTATGTGTTGTATAGACTGATAGTGTTATGTATTAATGTGTTTAGGTTATTTTATAACTGTGATGATATTATTCTAACTTAGAAATAAATATTATTAATATTAGGTCTTCAGACAGAGCTTATTAAATTGCGTAACGACAATCAACGGAACATGCAAGTTTTTCTTAACTCGACCTCAAGTTGTTTCATTCAAATATACTTGTGGTTAATCATTTATGATTTCCTTGTCTAAGACTTATTAAATCGCACTTTGTGCATACTGCATGTATTCATTAGGTATGAAAGGATGATCACCTTCATTACCATTTAGTCTAGATATATATATATATATATATGTTCATGTTCAATGTTCGTTTAGCTATGTAAAATTTGTTTATGCTAGTTCGCAATTATATTGTAGAACTGTAGCCAGCTTTTGTTCAATTCCTTCAATCATGATATATCCTTAATTTATTGAACTTAAACTTGTTGGGAAAACTTATTGCTCACCCTTGCTATATCATGATAAATATTACAGATAAGGCGAATACGTTTGGGTACATGAAAGGATAAGCCAAGTTCAGTTTGGCATAATATGTGCGGTTAAATTGTAATAATATAGTATGATAATAATGTTATACGTTAGACAGGTTATGAATTGTGTATAAGTTAAGGTTACTCAAACTTAGGGAATAGTGCATAAAGTTTATTGTATAAACAATTTATGTTTATATCTTCCGTAAATAGTAATAGTTGTAAAATTGATTGAACTATATCCGCGGTGATTCGGGACCCGGATTCGAGGCTCTCACAGTTTCACATTTGTTTCTGACAACTTGTTGCTCCAGTTGACCTTCAATCAATCAGTCGTGGTCTTGAAGATGTAAGCTAAGAGAATCTCAGCATCTTTAGTTCTTTGACATCCTTGAGTTCACAAAGTTTACATCCAGCTGTTGGTTGGCCAGATACATGTTTGAGAAGTTCTTCTTTCTTCTCTGAGAAAGCATTTCTTAGCATGTATGGCCTTTTCATCTTTTCAGGCTGGTAGATGTTTGACTCTTTTTTGTTGATGTCTCTTGAGCTTCCTAACCTGGTCTTTAGACTATAAGATTGACCGCGGGCAATGATTGGTCTTGTAGATATGGCAATCAAGAACATGGACCAATCTGAGTAGCTTCAGGTGTATATACACATTTACCTGTTCACAATATTTCCAACGTGTGAGCTCATCTGCATATAACAAGTGACTTACTACTAAACTAAGTTTAGAACAATGTTTGTTCCTAGGATCAGACTCAAAGCGATTAGCTTTTGAATATAGTATGAGAACCTGCTCTGATACCAATTGTTAGTTCCCAGTAGGCACAATATAGATCTAAAGGGGGGGGGGGTTAAATAGATCCTTTTAATTTCAAATACTTTTCTCATTTATTTTGTATTGCTAATGATTTAGCATATGACAAACATAAGAATCTTTTCAAGCGCATCTAAATAAGTAAAAGATCTCCTTCATTGATATATCCATAATCATACATACATTGTTCTTAGAGTTAGTTCAGTGGTAAGCAGTTAATACATACATAGTAGTTATAGCAGTTAAGTACATAATGTAAATGACATAAAGTAAAAGACATAAGGGATTTTAAGTGGTTCAGAGACTCAAACTCCTAATACACTCTTCTACTTTCAACTAGCAGAATTTCCACTAAGGAAGGGCAGCACCCGAAATCACTAAGATTCCTTCAAGGCCAGTAGCCTTGGAACTTCAGTTCACTAAGAACTCTTCAAGGCCAGCAGCCTTGGAACTTCAGTTCACTAAGAACTCTTCATGGCCTGCAGCCTTGGAACTTCATCTAGTCCCTCCAGACAAGGACCCCTCAGGCCCAGGCTTCTTGTTTTCGATGTTGTTTGTTTGTTGGAGGTGCTGCTAAGATGTCCTTTATGCTCTTCATCTCTGAATGCTTAACAGCTTGTCATGATCATCCTTGAGGTGCAGTTAAGTGTTGCATGATGCTCAGCTTCTTAAGTTACTCAACCACTTCTGATGATCCCTTGTTGAACTGCCTTGAAGATCATTCTTCTTGATACTTGATGGATTCACATGATGAGTTTCTAAGATGACTGTAAGCTATTATGCTAGGTACTTAGAAACTTTCTCATGCTTGACACCATGATGGCGATGGTGATCTTCTTTCTTGATACTTGATGCCTTCTCATGATGGACTTGCTAAGATGACTGTAAGCGCTTCTCTCTAGTACTTAGAGTCTTCCCATGATGGACATCAAGATGACATTGATGTTCTTCTTTCTCTTGGCAGTTCAGAACACTATTCTTGTAGTAGAACTCTCACTTCTACATTATAGAACTATCACTTCTACTTCTTTCTTTGTTTATCTCCAAGTGTTCTTGGTGGATCGTAGAGTGAGCCTTCGGACCTTCATTGGTCACTAACTATTTTATGTTATTTAGATCAATCCACCATTTCTCCAAAATTAGCAACTTCAACAACCTTTTATCTTTGAAGCTCTTGCTGATTTATACTCCTTCCCAATCTTTCCATCGGAAAGTAGCCGTTAAAATCTTTTTGAATTTCTTCGCAGATCTTGAGTTATTTGGTGCAGACTGCAGATGTGACAAGACATGACTTTCTGACACTGCAGTCTACTGTTTCATCTACCCAGTTAGAGATGTCACTTTGATGTCCCTGTAACATTCCAGAATTTTAAATTATAATATTAAATATTTATTGAATTATATAAGTATTTAATGGATATGTTTATTGTTGAATAAATAATTGTTCAATTTGATTTGATTTGATCTAGTTAATTATTTGTTAAGTAAATAATTAAGGAGTTAAGAAAATTAATTGTTATGAGATTATATACTAATTTAATTTAATAATTATGTTAGAGAGCTTATAATGATTAAATGAATTATAATATTTTAATTGGAATTTGTAATTAAAATAAGGTGTTAGTTGGTTAAATAAAATTATAATTATAAAGGAAATTATAATTATGTGGTAGTGATTTATGTGTTAAAGTAATTTAATAGATTTGTATTTGAATTGATTAAATTGATTATATAATGTAATAGAAGTGTGACAAAGAACCTTGCTATAAAGGAGTTATTAAAATAAATTAAAGGAGTTTAATTTAGTTTTGGCCAAACAAGCCTTAATGCATATTAAGTCTTTAATCTAATAGTATTTTATCAAACAAGGTATAAGGATTAATCCATTTATTTTAATTAGGTTTACCAAACAAGGTGTAAGAGTTAATGGGTTATTTTTAGTTAGCTAGCCAAACAAGCCTTATGGCTTTTGGTTTTAAAATAATCTATTACTGATGTCAGTTAAAAATCTTATACTTAATATCTATATTATTATTATTATACGTTATAGCTATTTGGTTAGTACATGAATTAGAATAGAGTTAGGAGAAAGACTCAGAAGAAGAAAGAGGAGAAGAAGAAAAAGAATACAGAGAAAAGTTGAAAGAAAAGAAGGTTTTGATAAAGAGAAGAAGCTTGAGAATAGCCATCATCTTCTTCTAAATTAAGGTATCATCTTGCTCCTATTTTTCTAAAAGCTATGGTTATCTTCTTCTCCAAAAGTTCTCTGTAAAAATCTTCATTAAGGATAAATTGTATGTGGTATATGTTTTATATGATAAATTGTTAGTTATAAGATGGTTTCATGAGTTTATATATGATTATAGATAAACTAATTCATGTATGTATGTATTTTGTGAAAGAAAATATATTATGGTGAGATATATATAAATATATATATATATATATATGAATATGATTTAGTTTAAAGTAAAATTAAGGATTTATTGGTTGTTTAAATTATAATTTGACTATTGAATTTGTAAGAGGATGAATAAACATAAACATGATATTGACTATTTTGATTGAAAAACAAAGTTACAGTGATGATTTTCATTAAAAATGTCAAAAATAGAGTTTTTGCCAAAAATATTGAAATTGGGTGTTATAAAGTTGATGTTTATGTTATTATATGTGTAAAACAATGTTAAGAGTATTGAAATTATGTTTACAAGAAGTCTCTGTAGGTATTACATGTTAATTAGTTTGTTAGATTAAAGCTTGTAGGCCAATTTGGCTTTTGTTCATGTTGTTGCCGAGGCTGGGCGCCGAAGTCTGGAGTTTTAGTAGCATGGCCCAACAATGATATTATTCTTCTGGCCATGATGCGGTATCCTTATGTCATTATGTTGTAAGCTGCTAACTTGAGTCTCTAAGTCATAAAGACCTGACAAGCCAAAAATGTGGTGCCGCAAACATGCGAGTTAGCGTAAATGGTGCGAAAGTTTTATTTAATTATATAAAGTCTGAAAATAAATGTTATGTGGACTGCTAAATTATGATTTCAGTAGTACTAAAGTAAGAATGAGCATGTTATCAAGGATTAACTAGTATTAGTGTTAACGTAATTCGATTATGTGATTTAATAGTTAAACCTACATGATGTGTATACTTGTTTATATATATATATACAAAATGTTGGTAGAGACTAATTATGTCATGATGACATATATATAGGGTATTGACATTCAAGTTGTAAGGTTTAGCTTATGCTCAAGGCAAGTTCTCTAACCCTTTAACTTCGTTGTGCAAGTTTAATTTCGTTGAGTACGTTATTTCTTTCAAATTCAATCACAATTTTGCAAGTTGCTACCTCTACACTTTCATAGAGCTAGATTGTCTATTATTGAGTAAGTTCTTGTATCTAGTTGCTCATAATGATGCAAATATCCCAAATCTTATATCTTAATATTGATCAAGTTTCTTTAATATGTAACTTGTTATTTAGCATGCGAGTCGCTATATTTTAATATTCTAGTATTGAACAACTTTATAGTTCAAATTACTATTCACTATGCATGCTTAGTATCCAATTTTCAATAACCTTGACTTAATATTGTTCAAGTAAATTATGTTATGATTATTCAATGTTTATGCTATTAGATTATTCTTAAAGCATGATGTTAATTTACAAATATCGATTCAGTTATGATTATTCCATAGTATACAGTTAGTTCTTTTGTATTCAACTAATCCTTAGTTGATGATGAATTGAATTCTAAATTACCTTGTAATGTATCCAAACCAAACCCACTTTAGTGCGGACTTATATTCTAAATCTTTGAGATGAACAACTCTTTTATTAGAGGTTTACGCTTAGCGTTGAAATGGTTGTGTACAATACATTTATACGAAGGGTTGATCCCCCTAAGTACGAGGAGTCCTTATAGTCTTATGACTGTTAAAGTTAAAGTTGAAAGATTACTTATAACTGTGGACATGATTCGTGGTTAGAGTAGTAGGTTTAAGAATATTAATAGGACATATTATCCAGTTCTATTGAGCCTATTTCTGGCAGTTGTTGTAATGTTGTAAAGTTATTTATTCTTCTTCAAGTGAGATTTGTTTGCTCACTCTTGCATATTTATACACTTATTGCAGCTAAGGTTGAGAAGGTCAACGAACCTACCACTAGCAAAGGAAAGGGAAAAATGTACAAGTGATGAAGACTTGTCATTTTATTTTTATCATTATGATAATAGACTTTTAAATATAATGGGATGTAATAAATTTTAAATTCCGTGTTTGAATGATTGTAATTAAAGGTTAGAACACCTGGGAGATTTTATTAAATGTAATCCTGTATGGGCATGTTTTTAATTATTCGATTTTATTATGATTGGGTAGTTAGTAATGAATGTTTTGATTAAGTGAACACCAAATCTTGAAGAAATGAAGTACCGGGATTTGGGGGTGTCACAAGTTGGTATTAAAGCTTTAGGTTATGAACCTTTAGGTGGGGAAAAGCCTTAGGAAATAACCTTTGAAAAGATAGTGGTGATTAACTCTTATCGAGTTTTTAAGAAAGAAGTAATAAAACACTTATGTGCTTATGTGTTATAATATATGTGCTCATGAGTGTCGAGTAGTAATGATTAATAATTAAAGCTTAAAATTTTATTGTCAGGATGACTAATGTCGGAGAATCCTGTCAGGCTAGGGAGGAGGGACCTCAGATGCCTATAGAAGAGGAGCATCATGACATTCAGGTTGTTTGGGAACAATTACTGCCACGGGAGTTGGCCCCGTTGGTCACAGTAGTTGAAGATGAGGATGAAGACGTGGAGACGGATGAAGAGGATCCCGTTGAGTTGCCACAAGAGGATGAGGATGACGAGGACGAGGAGGAAGAGACTCCATTAACCTCGATGGCTGCTCGTATGTACGATGAAGTCTACGACTGTAACGTGGAACTGCAGGACACAGTTGAGGAATTGCAGGAGATAGTAGCTGAACAACAGACCGCAATGACACAAAAAGACGACAAGATCCAGGATCGTGAAGAACGCTTGACAAATTTCGAGAAGAAACTAGTACAGACTAAAGGAGAGAAAGAACAACTGATCGAAGTGGTCGCTGAACTGAAGAACAAGCTGAGAGAAGAAGCTACTAAGAGGGCAAGAGCTGAAGGTGCCTACGAGGAAGCTTATCAATGAGCCAGAATAGCAGTGAGAGACGCTCAGTCAAAGAGGATGAGGATGGAAGAGATGGATAAAGTATTTAACACCACGATTAATCGAGCTCAAGATCGGGTCATAGGATATCCTATTCAGTTCGAGACGCTGTCATCATACGTATTAGATCACAGAACAATGTTCCGGGTCATGGAGGAAGAGCGTATTAGGGCTAAGCAGTATCTAAGTAGAACATCGTAGTTGTTGTACGATGAATAAAATGTTAAATAAATTATAAATCCTAAGTGTTATGAAACCTATGGGATATGACGGTGATGTTGTCCTAAAACTTTTGTAGTTCAGGAAAGTATTGTAAATAGCAGTGATGCTATTGTTTTATGTTTTCAAAAAGGTTATGAATAAATAAAAGTTGTTACTTTATTCAAAGTGCTATGTGTTATGTGGTTATTTCTTTTTGGAGGCATGTTAAGTAGAAGTTACTTAAAAGAATTGAATAAGAATCTAATGAGTGTACTTTTAACAAAAAATGCCTCCCAGACGTCAACCACCATGGCAGAGAACCACTGAAGGAACCAACAGTAACGATAATGTTGATGGTAACCCCGTTTAACAACTAGCGACGCTATTGACATGAGCGTTGCAAAATTAACCACAAAACCAAGGAACAACGTTTAAGGATTTCAAGGCGGTTGGACCACCTGAATTCTGTGGGTCCATGAATCCAGTTGAAGCACAGACCTGGATTATGGAGATAGAAAAGGTGTTTGGCTAGGGTAGGGGATGATCAGAAGACTGCTTTTGCAACATTCATGTTGAAAGCAGAAGCTAGTTATTGGTGGCAGGCCAATAAAACTCGTGAAGGGCCAGGGGTGATGACCTGGGATAGGTTTAAGGAAATATTCTCCAAGACCTATTTCCTGGAGAGTTCGAAGAGTCAGCTAGAAGTGCAATTTCTGGAAATAAAGCAAGGAACGATGACTGTATCTGAGTATGCCACTAAATTAAACGAATTGGCAAGGTTTGTGCCATATCAAGTTAGTACGGACGAACGCAAGGCAAAGAGGTTTGAACAGGGACTGAAGCCCTGGTTGTATAGTAGGGTTTCCCTATTTCAGCTAAAGACTTTTGTAGCAGTGATAGAGAAAGCAATACTCGCTGAAGGTGGAGGCGAGGCAGTGACAAAGTTTAATCAGGAACAAAAGAAGAAAAAGAATGAGGTGGAAATTAAGAATGGAAATGGTAGTAGTGGAAACGACAACAACAACAACAACTTGAAGAGGAAGTGGAATGGGAGCATGGGTGCTGGAAACTAGCACGGTAACCAGCAAAACAAAAAGTTTGAAGCATGTGCGACATGCGGGAAATTTCACAAGGGTGCGTGCTTAATGGGGAAACGAGTTTTTGTTCAATTGTGGCCAGGAGGATCACATCTCCCCAAATTGCACTTAACCGAAGAAGAATGTGTGCTTCACGTGCGGATCCAAGGATCACTTTGCTCGTGAATGCCCTAAGAAGAAGGATGGAATGACAACCAGAAACAATGGAGGTAACAATGGAGGTACATGGGCCATTGCAGGACCTGCATCATCAAACAAACCCATAGCTAGACCCTTCAACATGACTGTGCAAGATGTTGTGCAATCAAAAGATGTCGTGTCAGGTATTATCCCAATCAATGATATAAATGCTTATGTATTATTTGATTTGTGTGCTACTTGTTCGTTTATATCTAATGAATTTGCTAAGAGGTTAGGAATGCCTAGTGAAGAACTAAATTTTCCTTTGAACATAGAAATTGAGAATAATGAAGTAATCCCTGTTAGATTCGTATACAAGAACTGTAGGGTGAATATTAAGGAAAATATCTTTATGGTAGATTTGATTCTGATTAGACTTGGAGAGTTTGATGTTATTTTGGGAATGGATTGGTTGTTCAAGTATGGAGCGGTAATTGATTGCCAAAAGAAGTGTGTAAACCTTATGACTCCATCAAAGGTAGTATTCTATGGTAGCAAGTCGCCTAGACAAATGAAATGTCTGAAGATTATGCAGGCCAAGAAATTGTTGAGTCAAGGTTGTGTGGGCTATTTAGCTTACATAGTCGATACTCAGAAGAAGAATGTAAAACTAGAAGAAATACCAGTAGTGAGGGAATTCGAGGACGTGTTTCCAGAGGATTTTCCAGGACTTCCGCCTGACAGAGAAATTAAGTTCGTGATCGACTTGGCCTCGGGAACAACACCAATATCGAAGGCCCTATACAGAATGGCTCCGGTAGAGATGAAGGAACTGATGTTGCAATTGCAAGAGCTACTAGATAAGAAGTATATTCAACTAAGCGTATCATCATGGGGAGCGCCGGTATTATTTGGGAAAAAGAAGGATGGGTCGATGCGACTTTGAATTGATTATAGGGAATTGAACAAAGTCACTATTAAAAACAAATACCCGTTGCCAAGAATAGATGACTTGTTTGATCAGTTGAAGGGTGCTAAATACTTCTCGAAAATAGATTTGAGAAGTGGGTATCACCAATTGAAAGTGAGGAAGGAGGATATACCTAGAACAACATTCAGAACTCGGTATGGACATTACGAGTTTCTGGTGATATCTTTTGATTTAACCAATTCCCCTGCTGCATTCATGGATTTGATGAACAGGGTGTTTAAACCATTCTTAGACAAGTTTGTAGTGGTATTTATCGATGACATTCTGGTGTTTTCCAAAACTCAAGAAGAACACGTGGAACACTTACGTTTGACATTGGAAACACTAAGAAAGGAAAAGTTGAACGCAAAATTTTCTAAGTGTGAATTTTGGCTCGATCGCGTACAATTTTTGGGTCATGTGATTGACAAAGATGGGATTTCAGTGGATCCATCAAAAGTGGAAGCTGTAATCAATTGGGAACAACCAAGAACAATTCGAAGTGAGGAGTTTCTTGGGATTCGTGGCTATTATAGAAGATTCATTCAAGATTTTTCTAAGATAGCCACTCCTCTAACAAATTTGACAAGGAAGTCTGTAAAATTTGTTTGGACAGAAAAATGTGAAGAAAGTTTCCAAGATTTAAAGAAAAAGTTAAGTATGGCACCTGTGTTGGCATTACCAGATAATACAGGAAACTTTATGGTGTATAGTGATGCCTCACACAAAGGGTTGGGTTGTGTTCTTTTGCAGAACGACAAAGTTATTGCATATGCATCAAGACAATTGAAGGATTATGAGAAAGGGTATCTGACTTATGATTTGGAATTGGCTACAGTAGTATTTGCTCTCAAGATATGGAGACACTATCTCTATGGAGAGAAATATGAAATCTACACAGACCATAAAAGTCTGAAGTATATTTTCACACAGAAGGACCCGAATATGCGACAAAGAAGATGGATGGAATTGATAAAGGATTACGATTGTGAGATCTTTTATCACCCGGGCAAAGCGAATGTGGTTGCAGATTCTTTAAGCAGGAATGGTCCAGAAAAATTAATGCTGACAACAACTCAGGAGGAGCTCATTTCAACAATGACAAAATTGGAATTGGAAATCATATTTCCAAAAGAATCCGACGAACAACTATTCCAGATAGAAGCTGGTCCAACTCTAGTGGACAAAGTGAAGAATGCTCAACTACAAGATGAAGAGTGTGGGAAAATAAAAGATAATCTGGTTAACGGTAGTGATGTAAAATACAAGATCGATACCGAAGGATTACTACGATTCGAGGGAAGAATTTGGGTTCCAGCACTGCTAGAGCTTAAAGACGAAATTTTGACCGAAGCACACAAAACAAGATATTCGATTCATCCAGGAAGTACAAAGATGTATCAAGATTTGCGGCGACATTTTTGATGGCCAAATATGAAAAGAGATGTTGCCGAATGTGTGGCCAAATGCTTGACATGCCAAAGGGTCAAGGCTGAGCATCAAAGACCAAGAAGATTACTTCAACCGTTGGAAATACTAGAATGGAAGTGGGAACACATCACATTGGATTTTGTGGTGGGTCTTCCAACTACTCAGAGAAGATACGATGCGATATGGGTAATAGTGGATAGATTGACAAAATCTAAACACTTTTTGCCAATAAAGATTAGATTTGATCTTAATCAACTAGCGAAGCTGTACGTTAAAGAAGTCGTGTCAAGACATGGATTTCCAGTGTCAATTGTGTCAGATAGAGATCCAAGGTTCACATCAAACTTCTGGAAGAGACTACAAGAATGTATGGCAACACAGTTGCGAATGAGTACCGCAAACTGACGGGCAAAACGAACGAATAATCCAAACATTGGAAGATATGCTGAGAGCATGCGTCATGTATTTCAAAGGAAACTGGGAAGAACATTTACCATTGGTGGAATTTGCCTACAACAACAGTTACCACGCAAGCATCATGATGCCACCACGAGGAATTATACTACAGAAAGTGCTTTGAACTCCTTTGTCTTTGGGATGAAGTTGGTGAATGCCAGCTGTTAGGACTAGAACTGGTACAACAAACTGCTGAGATTGTCAAACTCATCAGAATAAGATTGGTAGCAGCTCAAGACAGACAGAAAAAGTATGTTGATCAACATAGATCGTGCGTTCGACATAGGAACTTTCATATTTCTAAAAGTTTCTCCTTGGAAGGTGAAAATTCATTTCGGTAAAAAGGGAAAGCTAAGCCCGAGGTTTATTGGACCCTTTGAAGTGCTGCGAAGAGTGGGAGAAGTGGCTTACGAGGTAGCTCTACATCCAGAGTTGGAAAATATTCACAATGTTTTTCACATTTCGGTGCTACGACCGTATAAACCCGATTACAAATACGTGATCGATCTTTGAAGTACGAAAGGATAAAATGATGCTTGATTTGATAAAGACTTGTCTTATGAAGAGATTCCTATCCAGATAGTTAACTGGAAAGAACAGGTGCTTAGGAATAAAGTTATACCTTCGGTGAAGGTGATATTAAATATTTATTGAATTATATAAGTATTTAATAGATATGTTTATTGTTGAATAAATAATTGTTCAATTTGATTTGATTTATTCTAGTTAATTATTTGTGAAGTAAATAATTAAGGAGTTAAGAAAATTAATTGTTATGAGATTATATACTAATTTAATTTAATAATTAAGTTAGAGAGCTTATAATAATTAAATGAATTATAATATTTTAATTAGAATTTGTAATTAAAATAAGGTGTTAGTTAGTTAAATAAAATTATAATTATAAAGGAAATTATAATTATGTGGTAGTGATTTATGTGTTAAAGTAATTTAATATATTTGTATTTGAATTGATTAAATTGATTATTTAATTTAATAGAAGTGTGACAAAGAACCTTGCTATAAATGAGTTATTAAAATAAATAAAAAGAGTTTAATTTAGTTTTGGCCAAACCAACCTTAATGCATATTAAGTCTTTAGTCTATGAGTATTTTTATCAAACAAGGTATAAGGATTAATCCATTTATTTTAATTAGGTTTACCAAACAAGGTGTAAGAGTTAATGGGTTATTTTTAGTTAGCTAGCCAAACAAGCCTTATGGCTTTTCATTTTTAAATAATCTATAACTGATGTCAATTAAAAATCTTATACTTAATATCTATATTATTATTATTATACGTTATAGCTATTTGGTTAGTACGTGAATTAGAATAAAGTTAGGAGAAAGACTCAGAAGAAGAAAGAGGAGAAGGAGAAGAAGAAGAATATAGAGAAAAGTTAAACGAAAAGAAGGTTTTGATAAAGAGAAGAAGCTTGAGAATAGCCATCATCTTCTTCTAAATTAAGGTATCATCTTGCACCTATTTTTCTAAAAGCTATGGTTATCTTCTTCTCCAAAAGTTCTCTGTAAAAATCTTCATGAAGGATAAATTGTATGTGGTATATGTTTTATATGATAAATTGTTGGTTGTAAGATGGTTTCATGAGTTTATATATGATTATAGATAAACTAATTCATGTGTGTATGTATTTTGTGAAAGAAAATATATTATAGTGAGATCATATGAATATATATATGAATATGACTTAGTTTAAAGTAAAATTAAGGATTTATTAGTTGTTTAAATTATAATTTGACTATTGAATTTGTAAGAGGATGAATAAACATAAAATGATATTGACTATTTTGATTGAAAAACAAAGTTACAGTGATGATTTTCATTAAAAATGTCAAAAATAGAGTTTTTGCCAAAAATATTTAAATTGGGTGTTATAAAGTTGATGTTTATGTTATTATATGTGTAAAACATGTTAAGAGTATTGAAATTTTGTTTACATGAAGTCTTTGTAGGTATTACATGTTAATTAGTTTGTTAGACTGGAGATTGTAGGCCAATTTGGCTTTTGTTCATGTTATTCTTAGAGGTTGGGGTAGAAGTTCAGAGTTTGGCAGCTTGTTGTGAACCAACAATATTATTCTCATGTGCATGACACCAATTATCACGCCGCAACGCCAATCGCTAACTTGAGTCTCGTGTCATTGATGACGACCCATAGTGTAAAGCGTAGTAAATAGTATACATGAAAGTTAGTAGAAATAGTCGACAATTTTATTTAATTATATAAAGTGAAAATAAATGTTATGTGGACTGCTAAATTATGATTTCAGTAGTACTAAAGTAAGAATGAGCATATTATCAAGGATTAACTAGTATTAGTGTTAACGTAATTCGATTATGTGATTTAACAGTTAAACCTACATGATGTGTATACTTTGTTATATATATTACAAAATGTTGGTAGAGACTAATTATGTCATGATGACATATATATAGGGTATTGAGATTCAAGTTGTAAGGTTTAGCTTGTGCTCAAGGCAAGTTCTCTAACCCTTTAACTTCGTTGTGCAAGTTTAATTTCGTTGAGTATGTTATTTCTTTAAAATTCAATCACAATTTTGCAAGTTGCTACCTCTACACTTTCGTAGAGCTAGATTGTCTATTATTGAGTAAGTTCTTGTATCTAGTTGCTCATAATGATGCAAGTATCCCAAATCTTATATCTTAATATTGATCAAGTTTCTTTAATATGTAACTTGTTATTTAGCATGTGAGTCGCTATATTTTAATATTCTAGTATTGAACAACTTTATAGTTCAAATTACTATTCACTATGCATGCTTAGTATCCAATTTTCAATAACCTTGACTTAATATTGTTCAAGTAAATTATGTTATGATTATTCAATGTTTATGCTATTAGATTATTCTTAAAGCATGATGTTAATTTACAAATATCGATTCAGTTATGATTATTCCATAGTATACAGTTAGTTCTTTTGTATTCAACTAATCCTTAGTTGATGACCGTTGAATTCTAAATTACGATGTAATGTATCCAAACAAAACCCACTTTGGTGCGGACTTGTATTCTAAATACTGAGATGAACAACTCTTTTATTAGAGGTTTACGCTTAGCGTTGAAATGGTTGTGCACAATACATTGTACGAAGGGTTGATCCCCCTAAGTACGAGGAGTCCTTATAGTCTTATGACTGTTAAAGTTAAAGTTGAAAGATTACTTATAACTGTGGACATGATTCGTGGTCATTAGACCCTCGGTAGTAGGTTTCAGAATATTAATAGGACATATTATCCAGTTCTATTGAGCCTATTTCTGGCAGTTGTTGTAATGTTGTAAAGTAATTTATTCTTCTTCAAGTGAGATTTGTTTGCTCACTCTTGCATATTTATACACTTATTGCAGCTAAGGTTGAGAAGGTCAATGAACCTACCACTAGCAAAGGAAAGGGAAAAATGTACAAGTGATGAAGACTTGTAATTTTATTTTTGTCATTATGATAATAGACTTTTAAATATGATGTGATGTAATAAATTTTAAATTCCGCATTTGAATGATTGTAATTAAAGGTTAGAACACATGGGAGATTTTATTAAATGTAATCCTGTATGGGCAGGTTTTTAATTATTCAATTTTATTATGATTGGGTAGTTAATAATGAATGTTTTGATTAAGTGAACACCAAATCTTGAGGAAATAAAGTACCAGGATTTGGGGGTGTCACAGTCTCAGCAGGGAGTCAACTTTATTTCCCTCTTTTGATTTCTCGATTAAGGGTTGTCCTTTTGCATCGATGCTCTCAATAAGCTTTGTTCGACTATCAATCTTCAGGTTGAACCATTGCCAGTGCTTCAATCTTCAGTTGTTCAAACTCTACGATTCTGATGCACATCTTCTTGGACCTGATCGTATTGTCTAGTTGACAAGTAGAGACAATACTACGATCTTGAAGAGTGTTGATTTGATCTTCAATGTAGAACACCTCTTCCTCCTCTTCTGTAGTGCTTCAACACTTCTGTTTTCTTTGACTGCTCTTAGTCTGGCCCCTTCTGAATAACAGGACACTTCAGATTTGTTGCGTGTCCAGCTCGCTTTCTCCTTATGATCTCTCGTTCACTTATCATCAATGGACTGACCCAATGCTTAATCACTTTAGCCTAGTTCTTCAGAGGCTAACCCGTATCTTAGTGTATACTCCATCAGTTCCTTCTTTGTTTGGCAAATACTACGATCCTGGTTGCTTCCAAGATCGTCATCTTCTATTTACTTGATGACATCAATGACTTCATCGACTTTCTTTAGTCGCCATCAAGTCTTCTTCTGATTAACTTGTGGAAGACTTCATCTCGAATGGCTTCATAACTCAATCTGGATGTTGATTGAGTTGGTGCTTAGATCTTCTGTTAGCTTATATGTCATTCGTTGAGTGCTCTCTGGTTACCTTTTGGTGAGATGTATCTTTGCAGTACCAACTAGAGGCTTCATTCCTTTGGATATTCTAGGAGTGCTCAATTGTTGAGAATTATGTTTGTTCTACGATTCTGCCTTGGCATTGTGAGCACATCTGTTGAAGTCTTAGTTCTATACTCTACGATTCAGCTTCGGCTGTGCAGACACTATGACTCCGAGATCAGATCTTGACACTCTACAATTTCTGTCGTTGTGCTTGTTGTCTTCATCTGATCTTGCTCGACTACGATCTCCACCCTCGACACGATCGAGAGACTCTACGACTCGAAAAGTGCGATCACGATTCTTGACTTGGCTTCTAAAATGCTCGGTCGGCTCAGAAAGGTGGTTGTTCTCTACGATTCTGAACATGACTTCCTCAGCAGACTACGTCTCTGAGGAAGTTCTCCTCAACACACTACGATCCTTCTTCGTCTCTCTTAGTAGTCTACGAACTCCGAGATCTACTATCTTGCAGACTATGATTCTGCCTCGATAACTCTCAAGTTTTCCTTGACTATCCTGGCAGACTACAATTTCTGGTGCAGTGCTCGACGATCAGACAAGCCTATCTATTACATCATGAGATCAACCTAACAAGCTTGATCTTTCTATATTTATAGTCTTTGTACAACATTTCTTTTTAAGGACTTTACAAAGCTGTTTTGCTTATGTAGGATCGACCTAACACATTTGATCAATTCATTCTAAGTCCTTGTACATATGTTTCTATTCTCTATAAAAGTACTTTACAGCTTTTCTTAATGCAAGCATACTTGCATATTCATTCATATATATATTAATCAAATTATATATAAATAGGAATATCATTCACATGCTTATTCTTGACATATAATGTTAAACTATTTATTTAAACTTACTTTATTTCTTAATTGACCAAAACAGCTCTTTAAAGCTTTACTAGACTAAATTTGGTTTAGTAATCCCAACATAAGACATCCACTCATGTTAGTTCTATTCCAGAGTTGGTTAACTCATTTACACCATATTTGAGTATCTTGTAGGTTCATTCATATCAATTAGTGTGTTAAGCTAACATGTTTTAAGACTATACCTAAAATAGTCCCTCTCTATGTTCTTTTTATTAGGTGTACCGACTAGTTTTCCTATTATTCTTTTATGCCAACAACCAATCTTGGCTTGGTCCCATTAGGCTTAGCTAAGCTTGGTGTGGCAACATTTGGCCTCACGGTCCCATTTGACTTACCTTAGCCCCAATAGTCTCCACCCATCACACAGGTAGTGATTTTGTAATATAATTACTAACTCCATTATAGAGAGTTGTAACCACATTATCAGGCTTGTGTACAATTTTACTTTGATAAAATTACACTATGTCTAATTCTTCACATTTTATTTTCAAAGTCAACTAGCTAATCAAAACTGCCATAGCAATTGCTAAAGGCAGTAGCTCCACCTCCTTTTCCTTTACTTGCTTAGATGAATTATAACTTGGTTATATGTCCCACACACTTGTTTATTTAGAATTTTAACTTGATGGGTATGCTTTTAAATTACACCACAAAGCCAAAAGTAGCTTTTCCAAAACTACCATAGTAGTTGTCTTATGTAATTTGCTGCTGCCTATAGGCAGCAGCTCCATTTCCTTTACCAACCTACCCATTTCCCTCTAAGCTTTACCAAGAACCCATATTATTTCATAAGGCTAGCAGTTCTTAAGTTTTGACAATAAGAAATTTAATGTAGCTTAAATGTTGTTCAGCTTCAACTGAACTTAGCTAACTTATCACTGCAATAGAAGTTAGTTGAGGCCACATTTTATTGCTGACTGCTAGCAGTCCCATGATTCCCTTCTTATCACATTTTCACTCTCAAGTTAGCTATCAATTGACATAACATATATAATTCATATAACTTCATCATATTGGACAATTTAGGACCATTTATAGGAGGAGCTTAATTAACTACTGGTATGGGTAACAGTTACTATCTTTGGACAGCAACTTGTTCCCTTAATCTTCAAACTTTGCTACTTCTTAACTTACTAAATGCACAACAAAAAGGAAACCATAAGAAGGCAGTTCAGTTGCTATTTTGGCAATCGCAAACAACTCTCATTGTTACTAGTTGCTTTTATAAAGATGTAAATTTTAATTATGGTTGGTACTAACTGTTATAGCTACTACACACTACTACCTTTAGTAGCAGTCCTTGCCCCTATTTGTGGATCTCTAGACTCTAGACATGTCAAGGGTGATGTACTACTGAGTTTCTCAAGTCATATCTTAAGATATTTCCTGAGGCTATCTGCTGCTACAACTTAGCAGCAACTCCTATTTGTTATCCCAAGCCCTGCCATCCTTTAGCCTCAGTCTTGCTAGACTTTTAAGAATAGGCCTCTTGGCTATAATCCTCTTAGAGTTTTAAGGCCATTCAAGAGGTCTATCAAAAGTAGTATTAACTTCACATCCAAGGCTCAACCAACAAAACTGTGAGGTCCCCAGATCCGAGTCCCAAATCACTGCGGATCTGGTACAAACATTCTATAACTATTGCAGAAGATATAAACATAAATTGTTATACATTAAACTTTACACATTATCCCCAAGGTCGAGTAATCTTAACTTAATACACAATTTATAACCTAATCGACATACAATGTCATTATCATACATTATTGTTACAAATTTTATATGTACAATGAACAAATGATGGAACTAACTTTGACTTTTCCTGTATTCGACGTATCTGTCTTAATCTACAATGTTTATCATGATATAACAAGGGTGAGCAACAAATTTGCCCAGCAAGTTTAAGTTCAATAAAGAATATATCATGATTGAGAGAATTGAATAACAAGCTGGCTAACACTCAACGATATATACATTATGAACCAGCATGAACAAATTTTCATAGCCGAACGAACATTGAACATGAACAACTATATCTGGACCGAATGGTAATGAAGGCGATCAACCTTTCATACCTGATGAATACATACAATGTGCATAGAGTGCGAATCAACAGTTCATAAACATGGTAATCAGCAATGATTAACCATAATCATATTTGAATGAAACAACTTGAGGTCGAGTTAGAGAAAACTTGCACAATAAGTGAGTATAAGAAACTTGAATGTTCGGTGGATGACTGTTACATAATTTATTTAGCTTTGTCTGAAAACCTAATATAGATAATACCGATCTCCAAATATTAGAATAATATCATCACAGTATAATACTATTGTATATTATTATAAAATAATCTAAACACATTATGTAAGACCCCAAAATTTTTAAATAAAAAGGAATTTCCTTTATTTATTATTTTGAAATAGTAAGGGTTGATTTGATTAATGCGGATAGTTAAGGGTTAAATATACAAATATTTCAAATTAAGCAAGTGGTTATAAAATATTCATTATAAATTTGGGAATATTCGTTTGGTCGTGGAATATTCGTCTTGTCTTGGGAATATTAAATGCGACTGGCAGTATGACCATGTGTGAGCCCATAACGTAAAAGTGATTGGATGAAGAAAGCGACAAATATAAGTTGTTTTTAAATAACAGGCGTAGTTATTACCGATTATCTTGTTGGAATACCGGTGGTTAAAACACACTAATCTGGCGTTGTTGAGCAGTAGATACAGTATTGCACCAATTATTGATTCTTACGTGAAAAGGCACTACTCAATAATGGTTACGATAATTCTTATTCGATTATTTTATTGAGTTAATAATTTGCGTTGATATTTTATATTCTTTGTTGTTTTGATAATTGTCATTACACGGTATCTTTCATTATCGAAGCAATAATTCATATTATCCGAATAATATTATTAGATAACATTATTGGCAATGTCTAGAAAGTTACGTCTAAGGAGAGGTTTGGTCACCTAATTGCGCGCAAGATGAAGAAATTCTTATTGGAAAGCCCCCTCTTACGGGAGGCGCACTGGTTGTCAATATTGTGATTACGTAATATTATTTGTGAATAATTAATTATTGATTCATATGATGAGGAAAATATTGATTTTATGTGGATATAGATGGAGAAAAAAATTTAAAATGACAATTGTTGAAAATTAATATTTTATCTTTTTCTGATAAAATAATTCATTTAAATATATTATTTTAATAATATATTAACGGTGATATTTTTACAACGAATGTGGGATATATGAGTATACGAGGAGGAAGAGTATTTTTGTTGCAATAAATGATTAACACATGTTTTGTGTGTCGGTGGACCCCATTTCTTGACTGAAATTTGATTATAGCTTGTAAAATTGTCCGTTTGAGGATTTCGGTCAATTTCTGTTTGGAATTTGGAAAAACTTTCTTCTGCAAAGTTGTAGAGAATTGAATTTCCTATAAAAACTCGCGAGATTTGAATTTTCTGATGAAAGGGCTATTTATTATGAATTATTGAAGTTTCGAAGCTCCGAAATAATTAATTTTTGGAAGTTTAAAATATTTAAAATAGGAAAAACGTTTTTGGAATGTTAGGTGGCCTCATTTAACATGTGTAGGAGCTGAATTCAGTTGGCAAGTGTGCGTATGAGGTTTTGGAAAATAAATATTAATATTATATTAAATTTTACGCTTTGGTGTTCTAAGCATTTTCTATAAATAGGGTGCTTAGGTTAGAATTGAAAATCACACGTAAGCGAAGTTTTCTCTCTCTATATTATCGAGCGTATTCTTGTGAGTATTTTGAGTATACTTTGAGTATTGCTATCTGGTGCAAGTTCAAGTCATAGCTTTATATCCAGGTGTTTCAACTAGAAATCTTGATCTTTTCGAGGTAAGGGATATTATTTTTTTTTGTAATGATATTATTTCTTCAATATCATTATCTTTGAAATGTTGATCTGAAGTTTTTATCAAATTTGGAACTTTTTCATGTCGGGGTTACTATTCATGGGTTACTATTCATGAGTTACTATTCACGAGTTCTTATTAATGAGTTCTTATTCACGAGTTTATTCATTAGTACTATTCATGAAGCGTGAAGATGTTTTTGTGGAATTTCTATCTTTTGGTGTCGGAGTTACTATTCACATATACGGCACTATTCACGATATCTCTGACACTATTCACGATATCGGCACTATTCATAGAAAAATAAAATTTCTTCTTTTTTTGTCAAAATATCTATTACGGATACTAACTTCGATTGTATCCATGTTTTGATCATTCTTGAATTTTACACCACTATGATTATTTTTGAGGTATTTTTGGACATGGATAAAACAAAGTACGAATCCTTAATCCTTAATCCTTGTCATTTGTGTTTCTTTGGATTCGTTTCTTTAAAAATATTTTCATCATCCTCGGTCTTAAATGATGATATTATTGAATATCTTTGGCACATAGTGCAAAGATGAATGATTCTGAAGAATATCTTTGGCTGTAGTGCAAAGATGAGCAGTGTTGAGATGAACATAGATTGATTAATATCTTTGGCACAGTAGTGCAAAGATGAGCAGTGTTTAAATGAACATGACCGGTGATGAATATCTTTGGCACTGTAGTGCAAAGATGAATATTTGATTCGAGATGTATATTGATTGATGTTACAAGGATAAAATATTGATGATGGATTTATTAAATTCATAGATTATAGTAGATTTCATTCTCTACGTAACTCTTCTATGAATTATTATTTCCGCTGCGAATATTGATCTGAAACTTGTTGTCTATTGTATTCTATCAGATTTTTCCATGTTGAAGACTAACGATAATTTGTTGTATATTATCTTAGTCATAATATTCTTTACTGGGCTAGTTGAGCTCACCCTTTTCCTTGTTGTTACATTTTTCTTCTCAGGAGGCGAGAATGTAGCGAGTACTAGTCGGGGTATGGAATGAAGGTTCTAGAGAGAGTTGTTTAGTAGTCCTCACCATTTTTGTAAAATAATGAATCAATAATTATGATGGGGATTTATTTGCATGTGAATATTGTCTAGAAGAAGATATTATATTTAAACTCACAGTATATATTGTCGTATTTCACACGACATTTGTATTATTGAAGTTGTAGTTTGCTTTTTGTACCATGTATTTGGCGACTTCAGAATGGGTGTTGTGTATACCTATTTTGGGGCGTCACAGTTAATATCGAGCTTAGGGATATGATCTCTGGCGGAGATCGGGGAATAGAACTAAGAGGGAGAGGCAGTAAATCCTTCGCTAGTGTGTCCTACCTAAGCTTATTTGTTAGTTGGTCAAATATATAGGGATATTATGTGATATATTGATTTCCTTAATTAACCCTTGTTTTATGACGGTGATTTGAGAATGTCGTGAGAATATTAATGATGGAGTAAATGAGACCGTGGAGAGATACTGTACTTACCAACGAGGAGAACGTGCAACAGTGGCAATGTTCATCCTGTGAACAACACCTTTTGAAGCGAGATGATGAGCGAGGGGATGTTTAGAAGCTTTTTGCAGTTCATGCAAAATCGAGACGAGGAGACTTCGTGTTCAAAATCTGAGGAGGAAATGATAGCAATTCACGGGTGGTCACTGCCCAAGCAGTTCAAAGAGTTGGGACCACACGAGTGCGGGAAAGCGGATCCGATTAAAGGCGGAGGCGTGGGTCAAACAAATTACCAAGATATTCGATGTCTTGGGATGCGGAGAACAGAAAGTTCCATTCGCCACCTTTATGTTCCGTGGCGAGGCGACATTGGTGGGAATCGTGAAGCGTACCCATCCATTTGCACTCGGCATGTCATGGGAGAGCGTTTGAAATAGTTCAATGACAAGTACTTCCACGAAAGTATTCGTCATATGAAGGAAGTGGAGTTTATTAGACTAGAAGCGAGAATAACATGGCGGTGTCCCAACACGAGGTGAAGTTAGCGGAGTTATCGAGGTTTGCACCTCATTTGGTGGAGAATGAGGAATGTATGACGCGGATGTTTACGAGAGGTTTGAAACCCGACATACGTCGATATCTCATTTCTCATAAATTTTCTCTCTATTAGGATGTTGTCAGTGAGGCTCGGTTGTTAGAGGCGAGATAACGAAAGTACGTTCAATGAGGGACCATAACGAGGATCATCTAGAAGATAGCGAGAATCGAAATAACGATAACCGCGGAGAAAGAAGAATCTGAGACAAAGCGGTAACCACTCGGTGGTAATCGTGGCCATGAAAATAGAAGAAGCGAGTGGGAGGAGATTTTAAAAGAGGAGATTCAACAACGATCATGTGAAGGCGTCGGCGCCTTGATGCAACTAGTTTTAAGGGAGGAGAAGCGACCACCGGTCATATGCTACAAATGCGAAAAGAGGACATATCGGTCAAAGCGCCACAACAGTTCAAGGTATGCTATAATTGTGGAAATGAAGGACATATCGCTCGAGATTATGCGATGTGAAACCTAGTTCAATGAGGGACGGTGACTCAAAAGATATCCCGAGAAAAGTCAAAGTCAGCGGTTCTGGAAGAAGCGTTTGTCGTGGCCGGTCAAAATGCGAGGAACCCGAACAAAGTTATACAGGTTAGTTAATTATAAATTCTTGAAGTTTATACCTTACTAGATATTAGGTTCTACCCATTCTTTTTATCTCTCTTGCTTGCGCTCAGCGTTTGAACTTGACTACGGAGAAATTAAACTTTTACCTATCTGTGGAGACTCCATTAGGAGAAACTTTCATTACATCCGTTGTTTAAAAATCTTGCTTGATTCAAGTTGGCACTATCACATTACACGTTAACCTTATTTCTATAGAGATATTTGCTTTTGATGTGATTTTAAGGTTAACTACTCATCATGCCAAATTGATTGCTTTTGTAAGGTTGTTAGTTTTCATATTCCTAAGCAACTTTGTTATTCAATTCAAGCAATCAAACCATTGTAGTCAAACATTTTCATATCAAGCCATGAAGTCATTCGTTTATTACGGATGTCAAGTTTTCTTAGTCCATGTTATGGATTTGAATAAAGACACGTCGATTTGAATAATATTCTGTTGTTATTGATTTTTCCGACGTATTTCTGAAGAATTTCTTAGCTTACTCCCAAGCACGATATTAAATTTTGTATCGACTTTGAACCCGGTACAAAACTCATTTCTAAAATCTCATATCGAATGGCTCTATTGAACTTCGAGGAGTTAAAAATTCAACTATAGAATTTGGTTTTGAGCCTTTATCTTGTGACTTCCTTTGTGGAATTCACTAAGCGAGAACTCTGTGAGGGACGTCATATTCGTGTGATAGTAAAGCGATAGGTGTCATTGTGACGTGCTATCCAAGATTGGGATATGAGTCACGAGTTGAGAGCAACCTAAGTCGATTATCGAAAGACGTAGCTTTCTGAGGCTTAGTTGGTTATTATCGGAGATTCGTTGAAGGATATTCTCGAATCGCTATTCCATTAACTTTGGTGACTCGTAGAGATACAAAATTCGAATGGAGCAAGGAATGTGGGAAGAGCTTGAAGAACTCAAGAGGAGACTCATTTCAAAGATATGTTACGATCATGCCATCTGGAAAAGCGAGCGTGGTAGTGACGCGATGAGTAGAAGATTATATGCGAGGAGCGAGTGCGATGATGTCAAGTATCGCATAGAGCCAACTTTAATAGAAAAAAAGTTAAGGTTGCTCAAGCCCAGACCGGAGTTGATGCGTATGAAGAAGAAAGTACAAGAAGGAGCTATTCCTAAGCGAGAATTGATGAAGAAGGAATACTTGAGTCCACTCTAGACTTTGTGTTCCTAACGACTACGATTTGAAGTACAAGATTATGATGGAGCCACACAATACGCCATTTGCAATCCATCACGGAAGTACTAAAATGTATCGTGATCTTGACATACATTTTGGTGGAACAATATGAAGAGAGAGATTGCAAAGTTTATCTCGATGTGTTTAACTTGCCACCACGTGTAAAGGCGGAGCATCTTGTACCTAAGGGTCCGTTGCAACCACTTGAGATTCCGGAATGGAAGTGGAACACATTACTATGGATTTAGATTTACGGGTCTTCTTGCGGTTTCTCAAGGCATCAATGTTATTTGGGTTATTGTTGATAGATTAACCAAGTCTCGCTCATTTCTTACCAAATCGAGAGACTTATTCCCATGAACGTCTTTCTTCGTATATGCGTAAATGCGATTGTGAGATTGCATGGCATGCCGATATCCATAGTTTTAGATCGTGACCCAAGATTCACTTCATGATTTTGGGTTAGAAAGCTATGGGCACGCAATTTCTGATTGATTTGGCATACCATCCTCAAAGCGGATGGGCAATCGGAAAGGACTACTCAAACTCTTGAAGATATATTAAAATTACGTGTCCTAGATTTCAAAGGAAGTTGGGATAAGTACTTGCCATTGGTGGAATTCTCATACAACAATAGTTATTAAACAAATATAGGCATGGTTCCATTGAAGCATTATATGGACGAAAATGTCGTTCTCGATATGTTGGGATGAGGTGGGTGAAGCAACATTGTTGGGACCCGAGTTAATACGTATATGACTCACCGAAAAGATCCAAATGATTCGATAACGTATACAAAGCGGCACAAGATCGACAAAAGAGTTATGCGGATCTTCATCGAAAGGACGTGGAATTTAATGTAGGGGATCATGTATTGTTGCAAGTTGCTCCATGGAAGGGAGTTACAAGATTTGGGAAGAGAGGAAAGCTCAATCCACGATTTATCGGTCCATTTCAAATTCTTGACCGAGTAGGAAATGTAGCCTATAGACTTGCGTTACCTCCGAGTATGTCTCGTGTTCATAATGTGTTTCACATATCTGTACTTCGTAAATATGTGAAAGACCCGAACCACGTTATAGAGTTAGAACCGGACGAGATAGCCGAAGACTTAACGTATGAGGAGGTACCTGTCAAGATCTTGGATAGGAAAGAACATGTCCTATGTACCGAGGTTATACCACAAGTTAAAGTTTTGTTGAGGAATCATGTTATAGAGGAAATGACCTGGGAGTTGGAAACGGAAATGAAAGCGAGGTATCCTCACCTTTTCAAACACACAGATACGTCACGTCAATTTCGAGGACGAAATTTCATAAGGAGGGAGGTTGTAATACCAGAAATTTTTAAATAAAAGGAATTTCCTTTATTTATTATTTTGAAATAGTAAGGGTTGATTTGATTAATGTGGATAGTTAAGGGTTAAATATGCAAATATTTCAAATTAAGCAAGTGGTTATAAAATATTCATTATCGTCGGGGAATATTCGTTTGGTCGTGGAATATTAAATCTTTGTCGGGGAATATTAAATGACTGACAGTATGACCATGTGTGGGCCCATAACGGAAAGTGATTGGATGAAGAAAGCGACAAATATAAGTTGTTTTTAAATACTTGGCGTAGTTATTACAGTTATTATCTTGTTGGAATACCCGGTGGTTAAAACACACTAATACGCGTTGTTGAGCAAGAGTAGCACGCGGTATTGCACCAATTATTAATTCTTACGTAAGAAGGCACTACTCAATAATGGTTACGATAATTCTTTATTCGAAGATTTTATTGAGTTAATAATTCTTTGCGTTGATATTTTATATTCTTTGTTGTTTGATAATTGTCATTACACAAAGTATCTTTCATTATCGAAGCAATAATTCATATTATCTGAATAATATTATTAGATAACATTATTGGCAATGTCTAGAAAGTTACATCTAAGGAGAGGTTTGTTCACCTAATCATTGCGCCATGAAGAAGATATTATTATTGAAAGCCCCTCTTTCACAGGAGGCGCACTGGTTGTCAATATTGTGATTACGTAATATTATTTGTGAATAATTAATTATTGATTCATATGATGAGGAAAATATTGATTTTATGTGGATATAGATGGAGAAAAATTTTAAAATGACAATTGTTGAAAATTAATATTTTATCTTTTTCTGATAAAATAATTCATTTAAATATATTATTTTAATAATATATTAACGGTGATATTTTTACAACGAATGTGGGATATATGAGTATACGAGGAGGAAGAGTATTTTTGTTGCAATAAATGATTAACACATGTTTTGTGTGTCGGTGGACCCCATTTCTTGACTGAAATTTGATTATAGCTTGTAAAATCGCCCGTTTGAGGATTTCGGTCAATTTTTGTTTGGAATTTGGAAAAACTTTCTTCTGTAAAGTTGTAGAGAATTGAATTTCCTATAAAAACTCGCGAGATTCGAATTTTCTGATGAAAGGGCTATTTATTATGAATTATTGAAGTTCCGAAGCTCCGAAATAATTGATTTTTGGAAGTTTAAAATATTTAAAATAGGAAAAACGTTTTTGGAATGTTAGGTGGCCTCATTTAACATGTGTAGGAGCTGAATTCAGTTGGCAAGTGTGCGTATGAGGTTTTGGAAAATAAATATTAATATTATATTAAATTTTCTGCTTTGGTGTTCTAAGCGATTTCTATAAATAGGGTGTTAGGTTAGAATTGAAAATCACACGAGGCTGAAGTTTTCTCTCTCTATATTATCGAGCATATTCTTGTGAGTATTTTGAGTATACTTTGAGTATTGCTATACGGTGCAAGTTCAAGTCGCCTTTATATCCAGGTGTTTCAACTAAATCTTTGTCTTTCGAGGTAAGGGATATTATTTTTTTTTGTAATGATATTATTTCTTCAATATCATTATGCTGAAATGTTGATCTGAAGTTTTTATCAAATTTGGAACTTTTTCATGTCGGGGTTACTATTCATGGGTTACTATTCATGAGTTACTATTCACGAGTTACTATTCATGAGTTACTATTCACGAGTTACTATTCACGAGTACTATTCATGAAGCGTGAAGATGTTTTTTGTGGAATTTCTATCTTTTGGTGTCTGAGTTACTATTCACGATATCGGCACTATTCACGATACTCTGACCACTATTCACGATATCTGACACTATTCATTAGAAAAATAAAATTTCTTCTTTTTGTCCAAAATATCTATTCTGGATACTAACTCTGATTGTATCCATGTTTTGATCATTCTTGAATTTTACACCACTATGATTATTTTTGAGGTATTTTTGGACATGGATAAAACAAAGTACGAATCCTTAATCCTTAATCCTTAATCCTTGTCATTATGTTTCACTGGATTCGTTTCTTTAAAAATATTTTTCATCATCCTCAGTCTTAAATGATGATATTATTAAATATCTTTGGCCTGTAGTGCAAAGATGAATGATTTCTGAAGAATATCTTTGGCACTGTAGTGCAAAGATGAGCAGTGTTGAGATGAACATGACCAGATTGATTAATATCTTTGGCCTGTAGTGCAAAGATGAGCAGTGTTTAAATGAACATGACGGTGATGAATATCTTTGGCTCTGTAGTGCAAAGATGAATATTTGATTCGGATGTATATTGATTGATGTTCTGAGGATAAAATATTGATGATGAATTTATTAAATTCATAGATTATAGTAGATTTCATTCTCTACGTAACTCTTCTATGAATTATTATTTTCATTGCGAATATTGATCTGAAACTTGTTTGTCTATTGTATTCTATCGATTTTTCCTGTTGAAGACTAACGATAATTTGTTGTATATTATCTTAGTCATAATATTCTTTCTTGGGCTAGTTGAGCTCACCCTTTTCCTTGTTGTTACATTTTTCTTCTCGGGAGGCGAGAATGTAGCGAGTACTAGTCGGGGTATGGAATGAAGGTTTCTAGAGAGTTGTTTAGTAGTCCTCACCATTTTGTAAAATAATGAATCAATAATTATGATGGGGATTTATTTGCATGTGGATATTGTCTAGAAGACAATATTATATTTAAACTCACAGTATATATTGTCGTATTTCACACGACATTTGTATTATTGAAGTTATAGTTTGCTTTTTGTACCATGTATTTGGCGACTCAGAATGGGTGTTGTGTATACCTATTTTGGGGGCGTCACACATTATCACATAATCCTATCAGTCTATAACACACATAAGACTTAGTATCAAGTCAAACTATTTCAGTCTGAGTTGAATCTCACACAATTTCGACATCCCGACGGCTTAGTCAGAGAATTTACGAGCTTATTATCCATAAGACTATGTCTAAACTCAACACAATTATCTTAGATAATTTTATTATCAGTCAAAATATTTTTCATAATCTCATAATAATTTTCAAGTGATTATTATCATTTAAAATGATTTTTCAATCATTAATATCGTATTTATATGATTTAAATACCACAATATTCTAATATCATTAATATTTTTTTAATACTAAATATTAATGAAATATATATCATAATATTATGATATATTTATAATATCTCAATGTATTTTAATACTTTATTATTACCTTTATATGATTTTAAAATAATTAAAACCATTATTAATTACTCCGCTATTAATATTAAAATATTAATTTTTTTCGTGACAAAATATCAAAAGTTATATTTAATAACTTAAAATATTTTTTATGACTCTTAAATCATTTTAATATGATTTTTAAAACATTAATTCTATTTTTCCATAATTTTTTAATATATTTATTAATTAAATTAATTACCATTACTATTAATTAATTAATGAAATTCATCTCAAAATATTAAAAGTCACTAAAAATAACTTCAAATATTTTCTTATATCATAATATAATTTTAAATAATTTTTCAAATATTAAAATCATTTTAAGTAATTTATTTAATATTATAATTAAATAAATTAAATACTATTAATATTCCAAAATATTAAATATTAATGAAATATATTCAAAATAATTAAAAACCAATTTTGGACTTTAAAATAATTTTTAGGCATTTATTATGAATTTTTAATAATTAAAAACCATTTTTCTCTATTTATTAAATAAAAGAATTATTTTTTGAAATTAACTGTCACTAAAGGGCCCTATAGTGACAAAACCTTCGCTATAGGTGTTCTTGAGTGGGCCAAACCCAGAACTTCATGTCAGTTATCATGTTACCATGTTTGACCGGTTCTAGATTCATGATCTTTAAGTTTCTGGTTTGTCTAAAGTATTAATGTTGTAGTATAACTGTAATACTACAACTACATACCAAATTTATGGCCAAAACGTAACAGATCTGCAAGATCTAGGCTCAAGAAAAGCTTGTCATAGTTTTTCTTCATTTCTGGGTTTTGCAGAAATGAATAACAGTTGCAAGGTATCAATTTTCGATTCTCATAACTTTCAGTCTCGGTCAACTTTGTGCGATCTAAAGGTTCACACTTGTAGTACTCATGTCAGGGTACAATAACATATCACTAGATCAACATAATAACATCACCAACGTAAGATCTGGGCCGGTCAAAGTAAGCCAGAAAAATTATTCTTGAACATTTCTAGGTTTTCCAGAAATGTTCATAGGTAAACGGTCAACCATAGTTTGACCTTGGTTATCTCTCATCCTGGTCATGATATAAGTGTTCTAATGACTTGTATGTGTAGTCTATATACCAGTCTACAACCTCAATATAACAACATAGCATAAAAACTTAGCATCAGCAAGATCAGGAACCTAGAAAATCATGTCAGACAATTTCTAGGTTCGGGCAAATTTAAACCAGATTGGTCGTGGTCGATCAACCATGTTTGATGACATAACACAATCTACAAATGATCTGACCCAGATTCCAGATCATAGTCCATGTAACGCCCCAAAAAATAGGATTTTTAGGAGAATTAAAATTTTATTTAATTATGTGGATTAAATGAATTTAATTGATTATTTATGGGAGTAAGCGAATTGAAGGTCGTTCTATGACCTAGATATGTCGGAACATCGTAGGATTTTGACTATGTGATAGAATTAAAGTGTTTGAATTTCCAAGACGAAAATAAAAGCTTTCCGAGAAATTTTCGGAAAAACACTATTCACGCATTTTTGCTCGAGAATTATTTTTGAACTTCCGAGAAATACGTAACGATAGAATATCAAGGTGCGATGGAATATCCAATAATATTTCAGTTATGGAAAATGTAATATTTTGCCTGTGGACTTAATTTGAGAACGTTAGGAAAATCAAGCGTTAAGAAGTTAGGGTAATGATTGTATGATACGTAGGTATTGTGCGAGGTAAAGTATACGAGTATGATACGAGGTATTATACGAGTATGTATGAATGATGGTATATCATATATGATGAATAAGTATATGAGTTAGAATACGAGAATTATACGTATAGAATACGTTATAAGGCTTTAAGCCAATTGTAATGGACTTGCAGGATTGTGTAACAATATGTGAAGTCCAATAAGAATTAATAAGCAAGCCCAAGATTATGAAGTATTAAAGCCAAATGTTTGTAATGTACAATCCAATATGGTTTAATGCAAGCCCAAATTATAAGTAAGCTAATTAAACCTTAAGCCCAAAGTATTAATTTAATGGGTTAGGGTGACCCATGGGGCAACCCATGATCACATGGTTGAATGTGATGACCAAGTAAAATAATTATGGACCCATGGGGCAACCCATGATCACATGGTTGAATGTGATGACCAAGTAAAATAATTATGGACCAAGTAAACTTAATGATTAAGTAAAGGAAGTAAGGAGCAATTAATCTTAAGAGCTAAGCAAGAGATAAGCTAAGTAATAAGCAAGTAACTTAATGGTTAAGTAAATATGATGGCCAAGTATATGTGATGAGCAAGTAGACTTAGTGACCAAGAGTTTTGGTGGGCAAGTAAACTTGGTGATCACATAATGAATAGTAAGGAGGTGATTAAGGAGGTGGAAGTGGATTAATGACCATTATACCCTATTCATTTGTTAGTTGTTAGCCTTTGAAGTTCAAGAATCAAGAATGAGATTAAAGATTAAACAAGTGTTATTCAAGAGTAAGTAATCTTAAACCGTGATTTCTTTCTCTTCCATTATTAGAGAAGTGGACAGTGATAGAACATGTATGCTACGAAGGAGTTGGAATGATGAATGAAAGGACTTAAGTCTTAATAAGCCGTATAAGTCATGAATAAGCTATTCATAATCATTTAAGCTATGAACTTAAGAAGAACTTGTAACATGTTTACATTAATGAAATTGGTATGATAAGAAGATGCAAGGATAAGGGTTAAAAGATTAAGATCATGATAAGTCATGAGAAATGGTTTCATAGTAGTTTATACTTTTATAAGTTACAAACTCACAAAGAACAAGTAATAACTTAACATGTTTATAGGTTAATGAAGTATGTATGTCAAGATGTTAGTATAACGGAATGAATCCATTTGAAACGAAGAACAAATCTTAAGTAACAAAGTTTTGCCGGAATGCACACGATTGGACGATAATCGTTGAATTCGTGAAATTCTCGGAATGGAAGTCGGATTTTGTGTTTGAACTCGGAAACATTGGTTTTCGATGGAGACATGTCTTATTTGGCATTATAGAGTTGCGGACTCGAGAATGACCGAATTCCGACTTAGAACGAAGAAACGAGCGTTGAACGTTCACGAACGTTTATCGTTTTCGCTAAAAATGGACTAATAGGTGAATTTTTAGTTAACGAAGTCAAATAGATAAAATTCTTTCATGAAAATGTAGAGTATGTAATTTGTGAACCGTAGGCTATTGAACGAGCCAATTCGGACTTATAACGAAGAAGTTACGAGCCTGGGAATCTAACAAAATGAAAAATCTGTTAAAATTGTCTCGATGCATGATTAGCATGGCATGGCTAACTCAAGGTAGAAAGTCCATGTTGCATGCATGAGACTCGGACCATAGCCCCGTTAATGGACGCCAAGACCGCAACCGAAAGTATTACAGGGCATGTAAATGCAAATGCGTGACCAATTCTAGGAAAAAAAAAGTCAAGTGCACATGAGCCCAAGAGAAAAGTCAGCAGCAACGCCAACACTAGATCATGCATAGTAATAAAAGCTTAGAAGTAAGGAAATAAAGATAATTGATTAAGTAATGAACCAATACATTAATAAACTGAATGTAGCAACATTAAGATAATTGCAAACCTTAAGTAATACACTAAAGGTTGAAGATAAGTCGAATGTGAACATGAATGGTATGCAATAAATGCATTTAACCAATGACGATCGAGTTTCGAATAATGATGTAAGAACGTTAGTAAGCCGCAAGGGATGATGATTAACTCAGACCGAGTTGTACTAAGGAAATAATTTCAATTAATTTATAGAAAGGAAATAAGGTTGTAAAGAACGATGTAAAAGAACGACGGCAAGCCGTAACCAATAATAACAAATCTACTACACGATTAGATTAAGAAGAAGGGTAAGATTTATTAGGAACCATGTATACTCATTCATGACCTAATGTGGTATGTTATGTGATTATGTGTTGTAGAGACCATAAAGGCTCAAAGGAAACGTAATTTTACTCTACGAGACGATGAAGGAAAGTTTTTCTAAACGCTTGTCTAACCTTCATGTTAGCCAGGTTTTCAAATGATTCAAGTTATGAGATGCATGTATGGTTTTAAAGAAAGAGTTGATGCCAGTTTTAACTCGGTTAGACTAATCTTGATAGATTGATTGATTTATTTTCAAGTCTTTCAATATAAAATTGCTAACGTTATCCTATGCCAATTGTTTGGTACGGATTCAAGGTAAGCCTGAATATGAATAAACAAATATATTTTCATCGAGTATTCAATGGACACTTGAGGTTGCCACAACTTAAACGTACACACGTTTAATGGATGTAGTGTTGATCAACATAGAGTACTATAGGTTGATCACCTAGAAGTGCTTGTAAGCTATGCCGAACTTACGAACTTAGTGTCGGGTTGTCCTTTTCAAAGAAACTATGACACGATCATGGTCTTGGACCAGAATTTACGTTTTACTGAATATTGTCATTATAAAATGTTTTGAAGAAAAAGAAATACTATTTTGAATTATTGATAGTACTTCATAACTATTATCCAATTATTGAAGATATACGATTCCTATGTTTCAAGCATGTTGTTTAAAAGAAATTGTTGTATTTAAAAGAAATTGTTATGCTCACTCTTGCTTGGACCATATGAATGCAGCTAAAGACGAACGAACCGAGGTTTCAGGTAGAGATAAAGGCAAGGCAAGGCAAAGGTGAATGATTAGTTTATCTTGTAATAGACTATTAAGTATATGTATTATATTATGATGAACAATGAATGTAATGGTTTAAGAACCTGGGAACGGGATTTATTATTATTAATGTAATAAGAATGACGTTGGAACACACATTTTGATGTCGTTTCATTAGAATGAATGTATAGTTATGAGTATCTTGTAGCACCATTTGTCGGGTTGGAAGAAACCCGGATTTGGGGGCGTCACAAGTTGGTATCAAAGCATTAGGTTATAAAACTTAAGGGGGGAAGAACCTTAGGCTAATAACCTTGTTAAGGAAGAGAAGTCCGAAGAAAGTAAACTTGAGCTTTACTTAAGACGAATTAATTCATAAGGTATTGAGGAAACTCAGTACCGAAAGATTTAAAAGATGGAAAGTAACCCTAACTAAATTAAATGTGATTTGTGCTTATACTATTGTGTGTTATGTACTAATCAACATGTTATGTGTTATTGTAGGATGTCGATCGATAGCTTGATGTATAGAGATATACACGCGATGAGTGAAGAAATTGTGAACAGAGTAGAGACTGTACATATGCCAGTGGCGGAGGTACCATTAGTGATTTTAGAGGAGTCGAAGACAAAGGAGTACTTTTCTGAGGAAGACTACTCCGAGGGAGATGTATCTTGGACATCATACCTGAGTGTGATGACCGATGTGGAGGAAGGAATGGAGTTAACATCGGTTACTACGGTGGTACCTACACTAGAGTCATCACCTCCAGATGCAATGAGATCATTGTATCTGGCAGAGCTTGACAAAAATGTGCAACTGAGTACAGTTGTGCAGAAACAGAATGAAGAGATTAGTGCTCTTTATATAGCGAAGGAGTCTGCATAAGCAGATTTTGAGTCAGAGCATGATGAGAAGGTGCTCATAATAAATAAGGCTAGGGATTTTAAGAAGGATGTTGATGAGCTTCATAAAGAACTGGGGAAGAAGGACCAGAAGATAGCCCGGATGTCTTACATCCATGAGAGTGCTCATAAGGATTTAAAGCTGAAATTTGCTTGTTATTCCATTGAGTCAGGACAAACCCGTCATACTATTAGTTGGGATACTATAGCAAAGATTGCAAATGAGAAACATGAGGATGCTGTTATGCATTATTAGAAGTCTAGAGTTATTAATATGTGTGTAGTAACGTAAAACCCTCTTTTGTATCAAAGGGTAGTCTTTTTGTAAATCCCAACTTTTGGGAAGTTCAATTGCGGGATAGAAAATGTAATAGCTTTTGGCTATGAAAACAATTGTAAATAGTTTTGGAACTATGAAGAGGCATATGAATATAATGAAGTTTCCATTTAATATGATTTGTTATGGTATGAGTTGGTATGTGACGAATAATAACGAAGTAAGTAAATAAATAATAATGAAATTTTATTTATTTTATCAGAAAATGCCTCCAAGAAGAAGACAACGTAATTAGGAAGAATCACGTAATGTTAACCAAGGGGGTCAGAACAACCCTATACAAGAGTTTGTTAATTTATTAACGACGACATTTAACCAAACCGGGAACGCCAGAACGACTATCTTTAAAGAGTTTAAAAGCGTAGGTCCGCCAGAGTTCAAAGGAACGACGAACCCATTAAAGCCCAGACGTGGGTAAAGGAAATAGAGAAAACGTTTGTTATTATAAACATAGGTGAGGCACAAAAGTCTTCTTTTGCGACTTACATGATGAAAGGAGAAGCTAACTATTGGAGGGAGGATCACCAGGGTGGGGCTAGAATATAAATAGTAATGTGGGAATAGTTCAAGAAGGTTTTCTTCGAGAATTATTTCCCTACAAGCATGCAAGGGAGGATGGAGATTAAGTTCTTAGAACTTAAACTAGGGGTCACGACGGTTCCCCAGTACGCGGCCAAATTCAATGAATTGGCAAAGTTTGCTGCACACTAAGTGGACATTGAGGAGAGGAAGCCTCGTAGCTTTGAGCAGGGTCTGAAACCCTAGCTTTATAGTAGAATTTTGGTGTTCCAGAGTGTTTCCTAAGGAACCATTCTGGAGAAGGTGATTATAGCAGAGGGTGGTAGTGAGGCGGGGACCCAATACCACAAAGAGAGAAAGAATAAGAGCAAGGGAGAGGGAGGAGCCAAGGTAGAGAGTGCCAGTGGTAGTGGCAATATGCCAAAAAGAAGGAATTTTAACTCCGAAAATACTAGAGTGAGACAAAGGGATCCTAAGCGTAGGATCGGAGCGTATAAAACATATGGAAAGACTCATCTAGGAGTTTGTCTGAAAGGGAGTATAAGTACCTTTAAACATTAAGGTAGAGGAGGAGGAAATAACTTTCGATAATTATATTCGTGAAAATTATTTCATGGATAATAAAGGTAATTAGTGTGGGTAGATAAGTACTATTAACATTGAGAGAATTTGAAGAAATTCTCGGTAGGAATGAGTTAAGTAACTGTAGAACTTTAATAAATTGTTAGAATAGAAGTATGAATCTTCAGTTTTCTAATAAAATCCAAGGTAGTAATTTACGGTAATAAAATACAACAACGCTCTTGTTGTCTAACCATGACGCAAGTTAGGAGGATGTTAAGGAAGAGGATGAGTCATTACGGTTGCGTATCGATTATCGTAAGAGGAGTAAGTTAGCGATTAAGAGTAAATACCCATGGCCCAGGATCGATGAACTATTTTGATCAGTTAAAAGGGGCAAAGAATTTTTCTAAAATAGATTTGTGTACGAGGTAGAGTCCATTGAAAGTAAGGAAGAAGGAGGAGATACCTAAGGCGACGTTCAGAACTCGTTACAGTTTGACAAGTTTCTGGTTATGTCATTTGGGTTGACTGATGTCCTGAAGTTAGATTTTTTCGTAATGGGCACCGAACAGGTCGGTGGCAAATTGATAGGTACCCTTGTGAGGTGCTATGGTTGAAAGTACCATTAGCGTCACATAATTTTCGAATAATATTGGGTCAAGTGTGTCGTACTGATCATTGGTGATATTTTAGTCTATTTCAAGACGCCAGAAGATCACGCTGAACATTTGAAGATAGTGTGAGAAACACTACAGAGGGAGAAGTTGGATATGGAATTCACTAAGTGTAAATTTTAACTTAAAAGATATACATATATGTTATTAATAAGTATGTTGGGAATGAGAAATGAGAAAATAGTTTTCAAGAGCTAAAAGTAAGGTTAAGTGAAGCGCCTGTATTATCTTTATCAGATGATCTGAGGAATTTTGTAGTATATCTCGATGCTTCACATAGATGACGAGGTTGCATGCTTAGGTAGCATGGCAAGGTCATTATGTATGCATCATGCCAGTTAAAGGATTATGAGGAGGTCTATCCAACTTATGATCTAGAATTGGTAGTTGTAGTTTTTGAATTAAAAATCTGAAGATAGTATTTATACGGGGAGAAGTGTGAGATATACACGGACTCTAAGAGTCTGAAATATATCTCCACACAGAAGGAGTTGAATATGTAGTAGAGAAGGACTGAGATATCTTATATCATACAGGGAAGGTAAACGTAAAAGCCGACGCGTTGTGTTGGAAGGGTAGGGAAAAGCTATCAATATGAACGACTCAAGATGAGTTAATAACAGAGATGGAAAGATTAGAGTTAGAAGTTAAGTTACAGAATGAAGTGGTAGAAATGTTATTCACAATATAGACTCAATCCATGAAAATGGAACGAGTTAAGTAAGTACAAATAGGTAACGAGGAATGCAAGCGAATGGAGAAGAGGATGCAGGATGAAGAGAAGACTAAGTATAATCTTGTTTTGAAGGAGGAATTTGAGTTTCATATAATTCCAAGTTAAAAGAAGGGCTAATAAAAGGAAAATAGTGTAATATGTTAGTAAGTGTTTAACTTCCAACTCAAATTATTGATAGGAAGTGATAAGTCATGTGAAATAAGATAACACCTTCGGTGAAGGTGAATGTAAGAAACCACAATGTCGAAGAAGCATGGTGGGAACTCAAGATTAAAATGAAGAATTTTTTTCCTAATTTGTTTATTTAAGTATAGCGAGATTCTGGGGACAGAATCCTTATAAGGGGGAAGAGTGTAACGCCTCAGAAAATCAGATTTTTAGGAGAATTAAAATTTTATTTAATTATGTGGATTAAATGAATTTAATTGATTATTTATGGGAGTAAGCGAATTGAAGGTCGTTCTATGACCTAGATATGTCAGAACATCATAGGATTTTGGCTACGTGATAGAATTAAAGTTTTTGAATTTCCAAGACGAAAATAAAAGATTTCCGAGATATTTTTTGAAAAACACTATTCACGCATTTTTGCTCGGGAATTATTTTTGAACTTCCGAGAAATACGTAATGATAGAATATCAAGGTGAGATGGAATATCTAATAATATTTCAGTTATGGAAAACATAATATTTCGCCTGTGGACTTAATTTGAGAACGTTAGGAAAATCAAGCGTTAAGAAGTTAGGGTAATGATTGTATGATACGTAGGCATTGTGCGTGGTAGAGTATACGAGTATGATATGAGGTATTATATGAGTATGTATGAATGATGGTATATCGTATATGATGAATAAGTATACGAGTTAGAATACGAGAATTATACGTATAGAATACGTTATAAGGCTTTAAGCCAATTGTAATGGACTTGTAGGATTGTGTAACAATTTGTGAAGTCCAATAAGAATTAATAAGCAAACCCAAGATTATGAAGTATTAAAGCCAAATGTTTGTAATGTATAATCTAATATGGTTTAATGCAAGCCTTAATTATAAGTAAGCTAATTAAACCTTAAGCCCAAAGTATTAATTTAATGGGTTAGGGTGACCCATGGGGCAACCCATGATCACATTGTTGAATGTGATGACCAAGTAAAATAAGTAAGGACCAAATAAACTTAATGATTAAGTAAAGGAAGTAAGGATCAAGTAATCTTAAGAGCTAAGCAAGAGATAAGCTAAGTAATAATCAACTAACTTAATGGTTAAGTAAATATGATGGCCAAGTATATGTGATGAGCAAGTAGACTTAATGACCAAGAGTTGTGGTGGGCAAGTAAGGGATATATGTTGTGGAGGCCAAGTAAACTTGGTGATCACATAATGAATAGTAAGGAGGTGATTAAGGAGTGGAAGTGGATTAATGACCATTATACCCAAACCTAGCAACTCCTATAAATAACAAGTTTTGTATTCATTTGTTAGTTGTTAGATTTTCATCTAATAACTTATAAGTTGAGAGCTTATTTGCTTGAGAGAAAAATCTAGAAAGTTAGCCTTTGAAGTTCAAGAATCAAGAAGGAGATTAAAGATTAAACAAGTGTTATTCAAGAGTAAGAAATCTTAAACCATGATTTCTTTCTCTTCCATTATTAGAGAAGTGGGTAGTGATAGAACATGTATGCTAAGAAGGAGTTGGAATGATGAATCAAAGGGCTTAAGTCTTAATAAGACGTATAAGTCATGAATAAGCTATTCGTAATGATTTAAGCTATGAACTTAAGAAGAACTTGTAACATGTTTACATTAATGAAATTGGTATGATAAGAAGATGCAACGATGATGGTTAAAAGATCAAGATCATGATAAGTCGTGACAAATGGTATCATAGTAGTTTATACTTTTATAAGTTACAAACTCACAAAAAACAAGTACTAACTTAACATGTTTATAAGTTAATGAAGTATGTATGTCAAGATGTTAGTATAACGGAATGAATCAATTTGAAACGAAGAACAAATCTTAAGTAATGAAGTTTTGCCGGAATGCACCCGATTGAACGATAATCGTCGAATTCGTGAATTTCTCGGAATGGAAGTCGGATTTTGTGTTTGAACTCAGAAACTTTGGTTTTCAATGGAGACAAGTCTTATTTGGCATTATAGAGTTGCGAACTTGAGAATGACTGATTTCCGACTTAGAACGAAGAAACGAGCGTTAAACGTTCACGAACGTTTATCATTTTCGCTAAAATGGACTAATAGGTGAATTTTTAGTTAACGAAGTCAAATAGATAAAATTCTTTCATGAACACGTAGAGTATGTAATTTGTGAACCGTAGGCTCTTGAACGAGCCAATTCTGACTTATAACGAAGAAGTTACGAGCCCGGGAATCTCATAAAATGAAAAATATGTCAAAATTGTATGATGCACAGAGTCCGCGCCGAGGGGCGACTCAAGCGAAAAGTCTCATACTTGTGCAGTGACGACGCCAGGACCATAACCCTCATTAATTGATGCTGCATGACGCAAGACGAATACAATTGGGCATGGCACCGTAACGTCGTGACCGAATTCTAGGAACCAAAAGCCCGGGCCGCAGCGTGAGCCCAAGAGGAGAAGCTGGAGCCACAACGCCAACACTAGATCATGCACAATAATAAAAGCTTAGAAGTAAGGAAATAAAGATAATTGTTAAGTAATGAACAAATACATTAATAAACATAATGTAGCATCATTAAGATAATTTCAAACCTTAAGTAATACACTAAAAGTTGAAGATAAGTCGAATATGAACATGAATGGTATGCAATAAATGCACTTAACCAAAGACGATCAAGTTTCGAATAATGATGTAAGAACGTTAGTAAGCCGCGAGGGATGATGATTAACTCAGACCGAGTTGTATTAATGAAATAATTTTAATTAAGTTATAGAAAGGAAATAAGTTAGTAAAGAATGATGTAAAAGAACGACGGCAAGCCGTAACCAATAATAACAAATCTACACATGATTAGATTGAGAAGAAGGGTAAGATTCATTAGGAACCATGTATGTTCATTCATGACCTAATGTGGTATGTTATGTGATTATGTGTTGTAGAGACCGTAAAGGCTCAAAGGAAATGTAATTTTACTGTAGCAGACGTTGAAGGCAAGTTTTTCTAAACGTTTGTCTAACCTTCGTGTTAGCCAGGTTTTCAAATGATTCAAGTTATGAGATGCATGTATGGTTTTAAAGAAAGAGTTGATGCCAGTTTTAACTCGGTTAGACTAATCTTGATTGATTGATTAATTTATTTACAAGTCTTTCAATATAGAATTGCTAACGCTATCCTACACCAATTATTTGGTACGGATTCAAGGTAAGCTTGAATATGAATAAATAAATATATTTTCATCGAGTATTCGATGGGCACGTGAGGTTGCCACAACTTAAACGTACACGCATTTAATGGATGTAGTGTTGATCAACATAGAGTACTATAGGCTGATCACCTAGAAGTACTCATAAGCTATGCCAGACTTACGGACTTAGTGTCGGGTTGTCCTTTTCAAATAAACTATGACACGCTCATGGTCTTGGACCAGAATTAACGTTTTACTGAATATTGTCATTAGAAAACGTTTTGAAGAAAAAGAAATGCTATTTTGAATTATTGATAGTACTTCGTAACTATTATCCAGTTATTGAAGATATACGATTCCTATGTTTCAAGCATGTTGTTTTAAAGAAATTGTTGTACTTGCTGAGCTTGTTATGCTCACTCTTGCATGAACAATATGAATGCAGCTAAAGACAAGCGAATTGAGATTTCCAGTAGAGATAAAGGCAAGGAAAAGATGAATGATTTGTTTATCTTGTAATAGACTAGTAAGTATATGTATTATATTATGATGAACAAAGAATGTAATGGTTTACGAACCTGGGAATGTTGGAACACACATTTTGATGTCGTTTCATTAGAATGAATATATAGTTATGAGTATCGTGTAACACCATTTATCGGGTTGGAAGATACCCGAATTTGGGGACGTCACAGTCCACATGGCATAAAATAGATCTATAACATAAAACACAACAAATAATTAACACAGATAGATCTATGAGCTCTGACATTCGGTTGTCAGACCAAAATTTAGGGTTCATAGATCAGTTTTGAAAACTTGATTTTCGTGCATCTAGATGTTATGGATCCATGTTATAACAACCACAAAATGACAAATCCATACACTTATTTTATGTCTAGGTTTATTATTTAACCTTAATTCAATCTTTTTAGATTTTAATAAATATCCAAATTCTGGGGTTGTCACATTCACCCCTTCTTCAAAAATTTCATCCCCAAAATTTACCTTACACCTTTCATACTCATCACCACATGCTACCTACAACATCACTCACAAGATTTAAAATTTGAAATCGTGATGAGAAGTCATATAGACCATGAGCTTTTATTTTCGAAAAGGTTTTATGGAAATTCATCCGCAAACCATCATATCTTATAGACACAGAGGGTGATTAGCCCGGTATGCCATGTACTGGCCATGTACTGCTGGTCGGATCTGTTTCTCGTCACTACCATAGGCACAAAAATTACCCCAGTCTTATCAGAATCCGCACCAAAACAATTTGGTTCGGGAAAATTTTCAAAGAACGCTTAGGATTTTATTAACGTTGGTCTAGCTGAATCAAATAGCTTAGACTCATTCCAATAATCCAATTCAATCGAGATATTTAGGTATAGCCAAACCCCGTTGACCAATTAAAATTATTTTAAAAATAGTTTGAAAATGACGGCATGATGTCGTACTGTATTAACATCCCGTTTGAGGATGCCGTCATCAAGTGATTTTCTCATAACACATCATACAATAGTGGAACAACGATTTTTATATCAAATTCAACACTAAGTATTCATGTATTTACAACTCCGTCAACTTTTTATCATCTCTGCCCCAAGTTACATTATACATAAGTGAAAAATAAAAATATATTTTGATATTTTAAATCATTATCGTCTAGCCAAAATAAGTAGCATAGACTATACTTTAAATCATTCAAAAACCATTGTAATTCGGTTTTATCATCTCAACAAGTAACGATGTGTCGGTGGCCCGAAGTCCACACATACACAATGGTCACCAGAAGTTGAGAATAAGAATTTATTTTCAAAAGCACATAGTGCGTATCTAGCTTGATGTCAAAAATTTCGAAGTATAGCATAGCTAGGAGATTTGGAAAACCTATGTCTCCACTAATAATCCATTGCCTAATATTGCTATATATTCCTATTATCCTCATTACCCCATTCACACTTAGTTCTACCCAATTGGTCAAACTTACCACACGTTATGAGTTCAGGAACTTTCCACAATCATATGAGTTTAAGAACTTGTCCTAGACAGACCTTTGGCGTCCATTCGTTGAGGGATTCAAAAACATTTCATATAATTATAAGTCACGAACGTACCATAAGTATGAGTTATAAGAACTCATACTTAACCTTATATTTTCTAACTATACCCTACCTATCTGTTATACACCCGTGAAAAGAATCACCTTCTCAATATGTATATATCAAATAGCGCGACACAAACATTTCAATGATTATCAGTACCAAAAACAAAGTGGTTTTTACACCAAGTACAATTCCCCGCCCATAACAAGGAATCATACAACTCAGCTGCTGACATGAGTCCTCAATTGAAATCCCCATCTAATCTTAACTCCATTCTCAATACGAATTTTGTTTAATCCATATTCATAGTCATTTCCTGAATTTTCCTCGTACTAATTCATAGTACAACTTACACACAACAATATTGCCGTAAACTTTTCAATCATTTGATTAATTCTCCTCCCTGCTATCACCTTATCAGACCATGGGGTGATCTCATCGTATAAATTATTATTCATTTCTATATTATGATTGTTTTGTTTTACGATATCCTATCACTGTACTTTTAGTCTTTTAGACTCTATCTATTCATCACTACTGTTCAAATTTATTATCAGAGTTATGGAACTCTGAATCTTTTATACTGATCAAGATTCTTTTTTGAATCTTATCGACGCACTAACTCTATTTGAGTCAGTCCTTATCCTAATCACTGCGGTTATTAGTCTAAGGTACTCCTACCATAGGTTTATAACCTACAACTTTGATACCAACTGTGAGGGCCCCAGATTCGGGTCCCAAATCACCGCGTATCTGGTACAAACATTCTATAACTATTGGGAAAGATATAAACATAAATTGTTTATGCATTAAACATTACACACTATCCCCAAAGTTGAGTAATCTTAACTTAATACATAATTCATAACCTAATCGACATACAATGTCATTATCATACATTACTGTTACAAATTTTATCTGTACAATGAGCAAATGCTGGAACTACCTTTGACTTTTCCTGTATCCGACGTATTCGTCTTAATCTACAATGTTTATCATAATATAGCGAGGGTGAGCAACAAGTTTGCCCAACAAGTTTATGTTCAATAAAGAATATATTATGATTGAAAGAATTGAATAACAAGCTGGCTAACATTCAATAATATATACATTGTGAACTAGCATGAACAAATTTTCATAGATGAACGAACATTGAACATGAACAACTATATATGGACCGAATGGTAATGAAGGTGATAAGCCTTTCATACTTGATGAATACATGCAATGTGCACAGAGTGCGAATAAACAGTTCATAAACATGGTAATCAGCAATGATTAACCATAAGCATATTTGAATGAAACAACTCGAGGTCGAGTTAGAGAAAACTTGCACAATAAGTAAGTATAAGAAACTTGCATGTTCGGTCGATTACTATTACACAATTTATTTAGCTTTGTCTGAAGACCTAATATAGATAATACCGATCTCAAAATATTAGAATAATATCATCATAGTATAATACTACTATATATTATTATAAAATATCCTAAACACATTAGCACATAATCATATCAGTCTATAACACACATAAAACTTAGTATCAAGTCAAACTATTTCAGTTTGAGTTGAATCTCACATAATTTTGACATCCCGACGGCCTAGTCGGAGAATTCACGAGCCTATTATCCCTAAGACTCTCTCTAAACGCAACACAATTATCTTAGATAATTTTATTATCAGTTAAAATATTTTTCATAAGCTCATAATAATTTTCAAGTAATTATTATCATTTAAAATGATTTTTCAATCATTAATATCGTATTTATATAATTTAAATACCACAATATTCTAATATCATTAATATTTATTTAATACTAAATATTAATAAAATACATGTCATAATATTATAATATATTTATAATATCCGAAAGTATTTTAATACTTTATTATTACCTTTATATGATTTTAAAATAATTAAAACACTTATTAATTAACTTCTATTAATATTAAAATATTAATATTTTCTATGACAAAATATCAAAAGTTATATTTAATAACTTAAAATATTTTTATAACTCTTAAATCATTTTTATATGATTTTTAAAACATTAATTCTATTTTTCCATAATTTATTTAATATATTTATTAAATAAATTAATTACCATTAATATTAATTAATTAATAAAATTCATCTCAAAATATTAAAAGTTACTAAAAATAACTTAAAATATTTTCTTATCCCATAATATAATTTTAAATGATTTTTCAAATATTAAAATCATTTTTAAGTAATTTATTTAATATTATAATTAAATAAATTAAGTACTATTAATATTCTAAAAAAATTAAATATTAATAAAACATATTCAAAATAATTAAAAACCCATTTTTAGACTTTAAAATAATTTTTAAGAATTTATTATGAATTTTTAATAATTAAAAACCATTTTTCTCTATATATTAAATAAAATAATTAATTTTTGAAATTAACTGTCACTAAAGGGCTCTATAGCGACAAAACCGTCGCTATAGGTGTTCTTGAGTGTTCTTGGGCCAAACGTAGAACTTCATGTCAGTTATCATATTACCATGTTTGACCGGTTCTAGATTCATGATCTTTAAGTTTCTGGTTTATCTAAAGTGTTAATGTTGTTGTATAAGTGTAATACTACAACTACATACTAATTTTATGGCCAAAACATAACAGATCTGCAAGATCTAGGCTCCAGAAAAGCTTGGCAGAGTTGTTCTTCATTTATGGGTTTTCCAGAAATGAAGAACAGTTGCAAGGTATCAGTTTTCGATTCTCATAACTTTCAGTTTGGGTCAGCTTTGTGTGATCTAAAGGTTCACACTTGTAGTATTTATGTCAGGGTACAATAACATATCACTAGGTCAACATAACATCACCAACGTAAGATCTGGGCCGGTCAAAGTAAGCTAGAAAAACTGTTCTTGAACATTTCTGGGTTTTCTAGAAATGTTCATAGGCAGACGGTCAACCCAAGTTTGACCTTGGTTATCTCTCATCATGGTCATGATATATGTAAGACCCCATCTTTTTAATAAATAAAATCAAATTTCCTCTAATTATTATTGTGAATAATAAGGTGTTAATTTGATATAATACTTTGGTTATGGGTGAAATGTGCATATTTTGCAAAATAAGCAAGTTGTTATAAAATATTCAATATTTTCGGGGAATATTCGTTTGGTCGTGGAATATTCTTGTTGTCGGGGAATATTCGTACGACGGTGCAACTATTTGTGGGCCCCATAACGAAAAACGGTCGGATGAAGAAAATGACAAGTTTGAGTTTTTATAAATAATTGCTTAATGGTTATCGTTAACACTGTTGGAATACCCGTTGGTTAAAATACAGTAATACGCGTGGTTGCACAGTAGCACACAGTATTGCACAGTATGTTTGAATTATTGATTCTTACGTAAGAAGGCACTACTCAGTAATTGTTATAGTAATTACTGTTCAATATTTTGTTTTATTGATTCAATAATTATTACGTTGATATTTTATATTATTGTTATTTCAATAATTGTCACTGCACAATATTTCCCATTATCAGATCAATAATTCATATTATTTGAATAATATTATTAGATAACATTATTGACAATGTCTAAGGAAGTTCTGTCTACGAAAGAGGTTTAGTCACCTAATTGCGCTAATAAGGAGAAATCCTTATAGGAAAGCCTCCACTTTCCTGAGAACGACCTGGTTGTCATAATTGTGATTCTGTAATATTATTTGTGAATAATTAATTATTGATTTATATGATAAAGATATATTTATTTTGTGTGGATATAAATGATGGATAGGGAAATATTTATTTTGTGTGGATATAAATGAAGGAATTAATGCTGAGGTGTTTTATCAGTATTTTGTCGGAATTGAGGTATTAAAAATCATCCGTATGTGGATTTCAGACATTTTCTGTTTGGAATTTGGAAAAACTTAATTCTACAAAGTTGTAGAGAATTCGATTTCCTATGGAATGGACATAAAATTTATATTTTCTGATAAAAGGACTATTTATTATGAATTATTGAAATTTTGGAATTAATGTTTTTTTTAAAACATCGGTGCGCCCCACTTTTGGTTGGTGTGGAAATTCTGACTTTGGTGGGCCCCACTGGTGGTTGGTGAAGCTTGGGTCAAAAATGTGTGCATAGAAATTTTTGAAAAAATTAATATTTTATTAATTTAGTTTGTTTTGGCGTTCTAGCATTTTCCTATAAATAGGGTGCTTAGTTAGAATTGAAAATCACACTAGAAACAAGTTTTTTCTCTCTCTCTATATATATTATCGAGCGTATTTTGTGAGTATTTAGATACTTTGAGAGTTGCTATTCAGTGCAAGTTTCCTTCATTACTAAATTCGATATTCCAGTCAGAAGTACTGCTCTTTTGAGGTAAGGGATGTTATTTTTTTCGTAAATAATATTATTTTCTTCAATATCATTATGCTGAAATATTGATATGAATTTTATTGTGAAATTTCTACCTTTTTGTGCCAGGGTTACTTGTGACGCCCACACGACCCATTCTGAGTAGCCAGATATCATACTATAAAAATCAAATACAACTTCATTTATACAACTATTGAACTGTCTTGCAGAGTACGACAACGGATAAGCTGTGAGTTTTAATACAAATATATGAAACTCTCATGCTGCCTCGACCACAACACCTTACAATGGTACCTTACATAAAGGTACAGTCAATAACTGTTTTAGAAATTAAAATCTTTGAAAAGTACTCAAGGAAACCTTCATACATGGGAGGCCATGCGTCTAGGTTATGATAGATATCATATATCCACAGAATTATTCTTGGTTGACCCAATAGACCCCAAAGAAAAACGAGAAGATTACTATCATATTATTTCCAATGGTGAGTCTTTTCTTGACATATCATTATCTCCATTGTCTCTAATCGAGAATTATATTTCAACCAAACACCAAGATTATATAGGTAATGCTCGTAGATATACTCAGCAAGTGGATGTGCACAACCCTGTCTTATGATAACACGAAGTCGCATGTCATTAGACATCTTGTATGACAGTGGCAAAACACCCTTCCAACGTTGGGTTCGCCTCACCCTATTTGATTCACCAAATATAACTACTAAATGGTGTATAAAATACAACACACTATTCTAAAGTTCTCAATAAAATTATTTCCATACTGTTTAGGGAGAACCTCCACAGCTAGAGACCATCGTTCTATTCCCCTATTACCCCGTCTCGACCCAGCTACACTCTTATTACCATAATTGCAGCGGAACGAGCAATCCATTAGAAGAGTCAATTAGACCATAAGGTCTATTATCGTCTCTATGTTAAAAGTCTACCAACAATGTTTTATCCATGTAACATCAATCAACAGTTCTGGTTCACAATCATATGAATAACTCATAATCATAATTGTGGTTCTAAATTACTCTTCTCATCCAGGACGAAGATAATTTTCATCACCTGTCTTTACCTTAGTAAAAGACCGGATACTGCAATAGTGAAGTAGCAGAATACTCTTCATCTTTCTCTCTATAGTTTCTCTCTCTATAGCTTCTTTTGTGAGTCTCAGTGAATTGGTGAGAATGAAAGAAGAATTAAGCTTCTATTTATAGGAGAAATGACTAAATAGTAACTAATTCACGAACGGTCCAGATTGATTTATTATTAGAACGGACGGTCCATATTGATTACTATTAGAACCACAACCGACGGTCCAGATTGATTTACTTTTAAAACCACCACCGACGGTCCAGATTGATTACTTTTAAAACCAACATCAACGGTCCAGATTGATTTACTATTAAAACCACCACCGACGGACCAGATTGATTTACTATTAAAACCACCATCAATGGTCCAGATTGATTTACTATTAAAACCACCACCAATGGTCCAGATTGATTTACTATTAAAACCACCACCAATGGTTCTGATTGATTTAACTTATTACACTTTAGTGCCCCTAAAATCTTCCAAGTTTGTATTATTCCCCTCTAACTTTTGTAATTCACTTATCTTCAATAAATACATTCTTAATACTTTAACAATTATTCATCATTAATATTATAACTCATAATATTTAACAACCAGATCATTCCCAGGAAAGAGGGGGCTTTTCGATAAGGATTTCTCCCTATTGGCGTGCAATTAGGTGACCAAACCTCTCCTTGACAGAACTTTCTAGACATCGTCAATATTGCAAATAATAATATGAATAACTTTGTTGTCTCAATTATTGATTTAATAATATAAAATATTATGCAGAAGATACTATGACAATAATTGAATCAAATAACGTGAGATACTATTCAACAATTACTGTAGCAATAATTGAGTAAATGAGTGGATTCTTACATAAGCTTCAATAATCAATACCGTGTGCTACTATGCAATGACTCGTATTACTGTATTTTTACCACCGGGTATCTCTATAGTTTAACGATAAAACTTTTGTCGTTATTTTTATAAAAAGATATTTCTGTCGTTTTCTAACTACGACAATATTTCCGTTGTGGGGTCCACCAATGATTGTGTCATTGAACGAATATTTCCTGACAAAAAGAATATTCCCTGACTAAATGAATATTTCCCGACACAACAAATATTTTATATCAACTTGCTTGCAAAATTTTCAAATATCACCCTTAACTTTAACCTTTTACTAAAAAAATAATAATTATAAGAAAATTAAATACTTTCATTTCATAAATTCGGGGTCTTACCATCTCCCCTCCTTATGAAATTTCGCCCTTGAAATTTACGTACCTGGTAGTTCGAAGAGTTGAGAATACCTTGCTTTCTTTTCGGATTGTACCTTCCCGGTTATATCCTCTGTATCATGATTTTCCCATTGCTCATCTCTTGTATTTCAGATATCATTCTAGAATATATCTTTAAAACAAAGGTTAATTGACATATAATAATTTGTCAACTTATCAAGTAAAAGTTTTAGATTAGGTAAGTCACATACTAGCGAAGTATATTACTCGTCTCTCCCCTCCTAGTTCTAGACTCATATCTCCGCGAGCGACCATATCCCTAAGCTCTGATACCATTTGTGACGCCCCCAAAATAGGTCCACACGAACCATTCTAAGTCGCCAGATATCATACTAATAAAATCAAATACAACTTCATTTATACAACTGTTGAACTGTCATGCAGAATACGACAACACATAAGCTGTGAGTTTTAATACAAATATATGCAAATCTCATGGTGCCTCGACCACAACACATTATAATGGTACCTTACATAAAGGTACAGTCAATAACTATTTTAGAAATTAAAATATTCTAAAAGTGCTCAAGGAAACCTTCGTACATGGGAGGCCATGCGTCTAGGTTATGATAGATATTATATGTCCACATAATTATCCTTGGTTGACCTAATAGACCCCAAAGAAAAACGAGAAGATTACTATCATATTCTTTCCAATGGTGAGTCTTTTCTTGACATATCATTATCTCCACTGTCTCTAATTGAGAATTATACTTCAACCAAACACTAAGATTATATAGGTAGTGCTCGTAGATATACTCAACAAGTGGATGTGCACAACCCTGTCTTATGATAACACGAAGTCGCATGTCATTAGACATCTTGTATAATAGTGGCAAAACACCCTTCCAACGTTGGGTTCGCCTCACCCTATTTGATTCACAAAATATAACTACTAAATGATGTATAAAATACAACACACTATTCTAAAGTTCTCAATAAAATTATTTCCATACTGTTTAGAAAGAACCTCCACAGCTAGAGACCACCGTTCTATTCCCCTATTACCCCCGCTCGACCCAACTACACTCTTATTACCACAATTGCAGCGGAACGAGCAATCCATTAGAAGAGTTAATTAGACCTTAAGGTCCATTATCTTTTCTATGTTAAAACTCCACCAACAATGTTGTATCCCTGTAACATCAATCAACAGTTCTGGTTCACAATCATATAAATAACTCATAATCATAATTGTGGTTCTAAATTACTCTTCTCATCCAGGACGAAGATAATTTTCATCACATGTCTTTACCTTAGTAGAAGACCGGATACTGCAATAGTGAGTCTCAGTGAATTGGTGAGAATGAAAGAAGAATTAAGCTTCTATTTATAGGAGAAATGACTAAATAGTAACTAATTCACAAACGGTCCAGATTGATTTATTATTAGAACGGACGGTCCATATTGATTAGTATTAGAACCACAACCGACGGTCCAGATTGATTACTTTTAAAACCACCATCAACGGTCTAGATTGATTTACTATTAAAACCACCACCGATGGTCTAGATTGATTTACTATTAAAACCACCATCAATGGTCCAGATTGATATACTATTAAAACCACCACCTATAGTCCAGATTGATTTACTATTAAAACCACCACCAATGGTTCAGATTGATTTAACTTACCCCTAAAGTCTTCCAAGTTTGCATTATTCCCCTCTAACTTTTGTAATTCACTTATCTTCAATAAATACATTCTTAATACTTTAACAATTATTCATCATTAATATTATATAACTCATAATATTTAACAACCAGATCATTCCCAGGAAAGAGGGGGCTTTCCGATAAGGATTTCTCCCTATTGGCGCGCAATTAGGTGACCAAACCTCTCCTTGACAGAACTTTCTAGACATCGTTAATATTGCAAATAATAATCTGAATAACTTTGTTGTCTCAATTATTGATTTAATAATATAAAATATTATGCAGATGATACTGTGACAATAATTGAATCAAATAACGTGAGATACTATTCAATAATTACTGTAGCAATAATTGAGTAAATGAGTGGATTCTTATGTAAGCATCAATAATCAATACCGTGTGCTACTATGCAACCACTCATATTACTGTATTTTTACCACCGGGTATCTCAATAGTTTAATGATAAAACTTTTTTCGTTATTTTTATAAAAAGATATTTCTGTCGTTTTCTAACTACGACAATATTTCCGTTGTGGGGTCCACCAATGATTGTGTCATTGAATGAATATTTCCTGACAAAAAGAATATTCCCTAACCAAACGAATATTTTCCGACACAACGAATATTTTATATCAACTTGCTTGCAAAATTTTCAAATATCACCCTTAACTTTAACCTTTATCAATTTAACCTTTTACTAAAAAAAAAAATTATAAGAAAATTAAATACTTTCATTTCATAAATTCGGGGTCTTACATTACTATTCACGTATTCGACACTATTCACGTATACGACACAATTCACGAATACGGCACTATTCACAGAAAAATGAATTTTTTTCTTCTTTGTCCAAGATGTCTATTATGGTTACTATCTTTGATTGTATCCATGTTTTGATCTTCATTTTTGAATTTTACTCCACTATGGTTATTATGGAGCGCTTTTGAACTTAGATTATCTAAAGTACTAATCCCTAATATTTGTCATTTTGTCTTCTTGGATATTTTCTTTAAAATATTTTTCATCATCCTCAGTCCTAAATGATGATATTACTGAATATCGTTGGCCTGTAGTGCAAAGATGAATGATTAATTGATGAATATCTTGGCCCGTAGTGCAAAGATGAACAGGTGTTGAGATGAACATGACCAACTTGTGATACAAATGAATATGTTTGACCTGTAGTGCAAAGATGAATATTTGATTCAAGATGTATATTGATTGATGTTACAGGAATAAAATATTGATGATGGACTTTAAAATCGTAGAAGATAGTAGAATTCATTCTCTACTTGACTCTTCTAATGGATTGTTGTTTCTGCTGCAGTTGTTGATTTAAAACTTGTTGTCTATTATATTATATCAGATTTTTCCCTGTTGAAAACTAATGATAATTTGTTGTATATTATCTTAGTCATAATATTCTTTACTGGGCTAGTTGAGTTCACCCTTTTCCTTTTTGTTCCATTTTTCTTCTTAGGAGGCAAGAATATAGCGGGAACTAGCCAGGGTGTGGAGTGATGTTTCCAGTCAGTTGTGTTAGCAGTCCTCACTATTTTATAAAATAGTGTGATAATAAGTGTAATGAGGACTCCTTTTGAGTTTGAATATTGTCTATTAGACAATATTTGTATTTTGCACGATAATTATATTAATAAAGTTGTATTTTTTTATGTACCATGTATTTGGCGACTCAAAATGGGTGATGTATACCTATTTTGGGGGCGTCACAGTTGGTATCAGAGCTTCGGGATATGGTCTCTGGCGGAGATCGGGGAATAGAATTAGGAGGAGAGAGATGAGTAATCCTTCGCTAGTGTGACATACCTAAGCTTATTTGGTTGGTCAGTCGGAGCATGTGACAACCCGAGAATTTTGAATATTTTTAAAATTTTTATTAATTTATTTAGGGTTCAAAATTAGAACCTAAACAGAAAATAAGTATATGCGTTTAATATTTTTAAGAAGGAATTTTGTGGATTTCAAAATTCTGTGAAGGATTTAAGTGAATTATTCAGGATTAAGGGAATACGCGTTTATGTTCTGTGCATATGTACACAGTATATGGTTCAGGGTCAAGGGTTGACCAGATCAAACGATATCTGTAATAAACCCTAATTATATATTAAGAACGTCAGCGTTCGGTTAGAAAATCGTTATGAATTCTAAGAAACCCTAGAAACCAGTTCTGGAAACCCTAATTTCAATGCCGGGAATTCGAAACCCTAATTCGAAAATTAAAACCCTAATCTGGGAACCTAAATTATTATTATATTGCTTAAAGGCTATATTATAATATTAATTAAGGTAAAGCTTAATTAATTAGCAAACCCTAATTTCAAATTTAGAAAACCCTATATTATAGATTTGAAACCCTAATTTATAAATAGGGAAACCTAATTGTTAATTAAATAATTTTAATGTTAATTAGGAAATATTAATCCTAATTTTAAAGTTATTAGTAATTAGAAAACCCTAATCTAATTACGAAAATTTAATTTCTAAATTAAAAAATTATTTTTATATTAGAAACCCTAATTAGTGGTTTATAAACCCTAATGACCATTTTGACCATAATTGCTTAATTAGCGAATGTAATTAGGAAATGGTAATCCTAATTAGCAAGATTTAAGTAATGATTAAGAAATTTTAATATAAGTAGAAAATTCTAATTATAATTTAGAAATATTAAATTTTCTATTTTTGGAAACCTAAATTGAAAATTTTAGAAATTAATTTTTTGCAAGTTAAGGGTTAAACCCTAAAATAGCTCAAATCCTAAACCCTAACCAAACCCTAAACCCTAAGGGTTTGGCTAATTAACAAGAATGCCATTAAATATAAAATTCAAATGACCATTATGCCCTTTTTACTTTCTTTAATTTGTAACATGTAGAAAATTACAAAACCTTTAGTTGGTGACCTAACATGTTGACTTGGTAAGCTAAAATCCAGCAATATCAGCCATCAACATCAGATCTAGAGATCTATATCATATATATATATATATATATATATATATATATATATATATATATATATATATATATATATAGATTAGAAAGAGAAAGTATACTCATTTTGGCTTATTTTCTCTCTTGCTCTCACCAACTCTCTCACATAAGACCTCCGAATTTTTGCTAAGTTTCTCAGTCCCTAAAACAACCCCTAGCAACCATAAGATCAGATTGGAGAGCTAGATCAAAGATTTAAATCAAGAAGGTATAAAAGCCCTAACCTAATTTTATCCTAAATGTTAAGAATTTTTTTTGTGATTATGTGTTTAGATGTTTGCTAGAAGGTGTTTTATGATGATCTATGATGATCCATCATAGATCTATAACATCAAAATGCTTTAAAAGTAAAGATTTTCAAAACTATCCAAGAACAATTGTTATGGTCTGACAAGCAAAAGTCAGAGACCATAGATCATTCCATGTTTATTAGTTTTGTTGTTTTAAGCTTTGAATGTGTAGTCTGACATGAGTGCTTTAATCTGGAACTTGAATCGTAGCCATGGGATGTCCAGGTTGTGAGTTATAACTGGTCAAAGCCTGTTGACCGGGCATGACCGGAGCTTTTTGGGTAACCCAGAAAGTGTTAAGGCAGCGTCTGACAAGCTTTTCTAGGGCCTTTATCTGTCAGACGATAGATGATATGTTAATGTTATGGTAACCAGTTTGTAATGTTAGTTGGACTATAGATCCATGCCTCTAGACGTCTTAAACAACAAACCTAATTGTCTTAATGAGTGGTCAAATGAGGTCACTCGGTCACGGATGAGTTTCTTGGAAAAACCCAGAAACCGTAAGAACATAGTTCTGACAGCCTTTGACCGGATCATATCATGGGATCCTGTTGTATTTGGACTGGTATGTTAATGTATACGTGTTATTTGACATGTGAACTACCTATTTAAACCTTGAGATCGACCATTTGATGACCAGAACATAGAAATAAGTGAGCCCCAAAATGGATCCTTGAACTGCTGGGTTTCTGGGAAAACCCATAAATCGTCTGACAATGATTTTGAAGGCACATATCGTCTTGTTAGTTTGTTGTATGACCGCAATGAAGATTGTTTCATGTACTGTTACATAAATACTACATGATCAATACTTAAACTGAACCAGAAACATTTTGGATTAGAAGATAAGAGCGGTCAAACCATGACCCTTGAACTCCGGTCTGGCAGTGTTCTTGAGCTCAAGAACACCTAAGACGACAGGCAAGTGTCGCTACAGGCTTTAGCGACGGTTTCTAATTAATTTATTTCTGATTTTCCAGAAATTAATTAAATAAATAGATAAAAATTATTTTTAATTATTAAAAATACTAAATAAATTCTGGAAAATTATTTTAAATTCTAAAAAATAGTTTTTAATTATTTAGAGTATATTTCATAAATATTTAATATTTTTGGAATACAAATGGTATTTAATTTATTTAATTATAATATTAAATAAATTATTTAAAAATGATTTTAATACATAAAAATTGTGAAAAATAATATTATGGTATAATAAAATATTTTAGTTATTTTTAGTGACTTTTAATATTTTGTGATGAATTTCATTAATTAATTAATATTAATGATAATTAATTTATTTAATAACTATATTAAATAAATTGTGGAAAAATAGAATAAATGATTTATAAATCATATAAAAATGATTTAAGTGTTATAAAAATATTTTAAGCTATAAAATATAACTTTTGATATTTTGTCATTAAAATATTAATATTTTAATATTAATATCAATTATCGGATAATGGATTTAACGGTTTAAAAATCATATAAATATGATTTTAAGGTATTAAAAATACTTTGATATATTATAAATATATTATAATATTATGTGATGTATTTCATTAATATTTGGTATTAAATAAATATTAATGATAAAGGAATTATGTGGTATTTAATTCATTTAAATATGTGTTTAATGATTGAAAATTCACAATAAATAGTAATAATTATTTAAAAATTATAATGAGACTTGGAAAAATATTTCGACTGTTATTAAAATTATCTTAGATAATAGTTAAACGTTTAGCCAGAGTTTAATTGAACTTAAACTCGAAATTTGTCCGACTAGAGCGTCGGGACGTTAGAACTTTGTCGAACTCAAGTCAGACTGAAATAGTTTGACCTGATACTGAGTCTTATGTGTATTATAGACT